>CM056489.1:38350065-38678598 GCA_029783415.1 Anisodus acutangulus
AGAAGCGGTTGAACAGCTGCGAGCCGCTAGTTTCGTGGAGAACGGCGGGAGAGGCTAGGCGAGACTTAAAAGGCTGTAGCGAACAACCATCTGGTAAGAGGATTTTTCAGCCCGCGCTTTTTCGAAGAATCCTGCACCCATGGGCATACGGCCTGGCAGGCCTTCCCTTTCCGCCGGAGCTTCATGGGCACAGGACAGCAGCCTCTTGCCTTGGTATAAAACCCTTGACCATCTTCCAAAGTTCTAAAAAATCTACAGCTATTCTCCTCGAAACGAGTTGATTTGCGCGAGCAATTCAGCATAAGCATATAAAAAGAACGAGGGGAAGAATCGACGAGGCGAGTGTTCTCGAAGATGATGACTTATCGGCTTGAGGCTTCTTTTCTTTTCAAGCTGAGTAGAAATTTTGTGAAAATCATTTTACTGCACTTTAATTGTAACTTGACTTCTTAATTCATCCTAACAAGATGAAAAATTGGTTGTTAAGGGTCCACATTTGTTGCGGGAATAGGATATTTTCTCCGGATATGGATTGTTTTGGGCAATTCTCACCTCATGAGCCAGCTTTTCGAGTTGCTTTGGGGCAAAGGTTCATTTTATTTACATGATACCAAAGACCGACTCATTCCAATTCTTGGTTTACCCAATTTTGGATCCCCCATGTTATTGTTTTATCCATGCTCCACATTGGCAGAAAAGAATGGGTTGTTGTCGCCATTTCCCTGATGACCTTGTAAATGGAAGTCTGGGTTTCAGATGGCAATGCAAAGAACTTTAGGAGTTAGCTTCTTCGAGCTGGTATGGAAAAAGTCAAAACAACTGCATAATACATGGCTCACAATCCCAGTATTCTAGAGAGGAACCCCAGATAATTTGAACGAAAATTTAATCACATTTACAAATTGAAGTCTTCTTTTGTCCAACCACGTCCTTTTAGAGTAATTTCTTGTAGTGATGCACATGAATTATTGGAATTTCAAAGGCTCCCAACAGTTCTAGTAGGGACAACTTTACTATTTTCTATGGGTGTGTTTGGTATGGAGGAAAATATTTTCCAGAAACTGTTTTTCAATTTTCTCATGTTTGGTTTTTTTAAAATGTTTTGGAGCACCCAAGGGTGTGGCTAGTGGTCAATGAAGTGGGTTGAGTACCATGAGGTCTCATGTTCAATTCCCAACATAGACTAAACACTAGGTGATTTCTTCTCATATGTTCTAGCCTTAGTGGACAGAGTTATTTGGTACCTATTGTTGGTGGGAGGTGGCAGGAATTAGTCGAGTGTGCGCAAGCTGGCCCGTACACCATGGTTATCAAGTAAAAGTTTCGGAAAACAAATTCCTTAAGAATGAGGAAAATGACTTCCATAATGGAAGTAGGGAAAACAAGTTCCATAAAGGAAATTCCAAGTTCATTGTCTCCACCTCACCCACCCAACGCCCCCAACCCCCACCTTGAAGCCCCACTCCCACTCCATTCCGCCCCAATATGTTTTGCTAGATTACATATAAATGCTCTTGGGATAATATTTCTTTGCTTGCTTACCGAACACTAGAAAATAAGTAAGAAACCACTTATTTCACAAGAAAACATTTTCCATGGAAATCATTTTCCTTCATACCAAACACACCATGTAACTCATAGCATTTCCTTATTTCTAAATTTGTGAATAACATTTCATCAATGGTAACACCAAAAAGGATGGTGGCACAAACAATGTCCTTAATAACAACAAAAGGTTCTTAGGGAACTTGTACACTAGAGGCCTCTGAATTGTCACTAGTCTAAGATTCGATACAGTTTTATGCAGTAGGTAGACATATTCAATACTTGACATAGGTACGGGACCATTCCCCAACCGCAGACAGTATTAAACCATAATATCCAAAAGGTAACAGAATAATTTACCTTTCCTACTGTTGTTCTATATCCCTCGAGTGTCTCAGGGGCAGAAAATAGCCAGAGCGCATCTTGAATGGTATGAACAGCTTCGTGTGAAATATCAAGATGGAGCACAAAAAATGGTTGAACAGTGGCAGAGGCTTTGTTCCCTACAACAAAGTAGATTCAAAATCGAAACTCAATCCAAGTTCAGATATAGTTGAGTAAACTTCATAGGTCAGACAAAGTTGTCTTTCCTACCAAAGAAAATAGATAAAAGACATTATGCATGAGCACAACATCTAGTTGCCTCACAAAAGCGCTACTACATTAATGTCAGACTGGGAGCTTGTTATGTAGCAAATTTACAGTTCAAAAACTAATAAATACTACTGTAGGCCGGTTGCTGGGAAAAAAGTTCCCCCATAATACAACCAGAAATCCCCTTTCTTTGCCAATTCCCATTATTTATTCATACCTTTCACTTCCTCTGTCGCATTTTATGCGTCCATTAACTAATTTACAATTAAGTCAGAAGTTCATATTTTGTTATAATCTTGGAATTAGAAAGTTAATGCTAAATATACGGGTCATGTGCAATCTTCATGCTAAAACAAAATCATTAAAAATAGCATACAAGGAATTTCTGAAGTTCCCATTTTACAGATATTGTCATGTTGGGACATCTATTTGTAGTATGACACACTAATTCTAAAGAGAGGGAAACAATCATCTCAAAGCTTCTTACTACTTCTCAAACGCTATTTAAAATTTGATAAACCTACTTCTTTGTCCTTATTTGTCCGTATTTTACTTAAACCGATGATCGATATTCCCTTTAATGGTTATCACAGTTGAACCAGGATTCACATGGGCAATCCAAGATGAGAAAATTTATGGAAATAGCGGATGAAAATTCAGCACGCAAATCACCAATTCCAGCCCCTAGATTTGACTAGTCTTATGCTCTTCACAAGCAGAGCATAGAGTCTTTAGATAATAGGCAAATCTTTTTTTTTGGATGAATTGAGAGAGATCATTAATCGGCATCAAGCAGATGCAAAATAGGACAAAGGTAAAAAAGCACACCACCTCTTGCTTTTACAACGCTCTTCAACTGCCCCCAAAAAATGGCACTCAAGTTTGAAGGAACAAAGTTTTGAGTTCTTGTGACAGCAGATTTGTTCTTTGGGCCAACAGTTTCCCATTCCTCGTCGTCTTCTGATGAAACAAGTGATGAATTTTTCCCACTTGAACCTGCTTGCCCTTCAAACTTTAGTAATTCACCATGCATCTGATCCATTACAAAACTCAGGAACTCCTGTGCATCTTCTTGTCTGAGAAAATGGTAATAAAGGGAGTTTTTGAGATACTTCACAAAGACGTGACACATTTGTCCAATTTACGCTAATCGGAAAAAAACAATTAAATTATCCAGTAATGCCACCAATTCAAATCGCATACACAACAATCGCAAAGGAGCAAAAAAGGAAATAGTAGTAAAAAGAAGAGAAAGAAACTACAATATGTGCAAAACGTTTTTTTCCTACTCTATCTTTTTTTGTTTTTTCTCTTTTGCAATTACAGGAGCTTGCAGGAAAAGGAGAATCAGAAAAGTCAGGCAAATGTGTAATCATATGGTTTGGTAGCAAAGCAGTAACAAATTCCTTTGCCTTTCTCTTCTCAACAGACAATGGACATCATCAAACGATGCAAGTGCATATCAAAATGGTGACCTTAAGATCTGTCACAAAAGGGACATGGAAGAAAATCCAGAAAGAAGGCAACTATCACTACTAAGAAGTGTAAATAAGTACAGACCTTGGCCTGCCAGAAATGGATTTATGCACATCAGGAGTAAATTTCTTCAAAACTGCTTCAAACATTGCTGGGTTGAAGGGCGCACCGACTTCAATACTGGTTGCATCTTTCTTCATTGAAGTTGTAGAACTAGGTACAATAAACTGAGAAAGAAACCCCACAAATGCAGCTAATATTGGATACTCAACCTTGGAAATACTGTGTATCCTTAGTCTTCCCAAAATCTCAACAAAAGGAGAACAGGACAAAAGAGCTTGTAATGTAGCATTAAGGAAGCATAAGTTCCCTGAGTTGATTAAACCACGAGGTAGCAAGTCCGAAACATCAAGAGGCCCACCAGATACCTTTATAGGGGCCTGTTCTGAATGTGCACTTTTTGCTGAATTGCTAGTGGTCCCATTCGAATTTCCCTTATTTAGTAGTGCATCATCATTTCGTCCAGTAGTACAAGACAGCTTATTAATAGCTTTACCCTCATCTTCCGACACACGTAAATTGCTAAAGTCAATATTGTGTACCATTGCAGATCCTTCGTGTCCATTGATGTAGTTATTGTTGTGGACATCTCCATTCTGTTTGATTTCTCTGGGTAAGTTATCTGCCTCTGGTTTCTTATGCCCAGCTTTCTGCTCCTTGAGAGTAGTAGAGGAATCTGAGCCTACTTTTTCTCTTGAAGAACCGGGTTGGGAATCGGATACAGTGCTGAAACTTCCAAAAGATAAATCAGGCACAAATTTTGAGGGATTAACTAGCACCTTTTCTTCCACGTGCTTATTCCCATCACAACCCGATGGCTGGTTCAGCAATGACTCCGTTTCATCTTCAGTAAACGAACCAAATACAAATACCTGCAACATCAAGACAAAGGCAACAATATTTGCTCTATCATCACTAACCAAAATGAGAGGGGAAAAGGCAGAATCACAGGCAGTCACAGTATTTCTTCAAATAACTAAAGTAACAGAACAAGTAGCATAACTGTCGAGTAAATCTACAGAAGCTGCAAATAAACAGACTGCAATGCAGTCATTTTCCATCCCCATCATACAATACCAATTACTTTATCAAATATCCACCAATAATTCAGACACATGTAAAGCTCGTAAATTATTCATACAAAGTTAACAAGTTCAAACCACAGTTGATACAATTGGCCTGACACTGCTAACGTCAAATCCATGTACCAAGTTCATTTTCAGTCTGCAATTGTATCAGCTCCTTTGAGTCTTTTACTGCCAGCCCATCAGCTCAAATCCGAATTAGTCTTCAAGACTTGTGTAACCACAAATGTATTGACTTCATGCACCTAGCTAAATGCAGACCACTTCTGTTAGGATCAAGTATTTTCACCTCTAGTGGGACCATTCTCTGAAGGGATGACATTTAGGCCAAAACTTTAACTGAAAGAAAGTGCATTACTGGGCAGAGGCATGAGAAAATTCGTACAGATTTTTTACCAGTTGAACATTTTTTCTGCAATCATTATCTAGGCACTATCGATCAAGTATTCTATCAACTATGCCACAATCCCAGACTAGTTGGCGTCAGCAATACAACAACATACCTAGTGTAATCCCACAAGTGGGGTCTGGGGAGGGTAAAGTGTACGTCGACCTTACCCTTACCTTGGAAGTTGGTGTCAGCAATATGAATACTTAATATATTTCCGCTCTAGTAGGCCGGTTTCATTTTTAATACATGTAATTTGTCTTTTAAGGCTAATATGGGGGGTACTTTAAAACTTTAGAAGTTCTCGAAATTCCACACTAATCACTATTGAACTCAATGAATGTGTAACAACTGAGCCTCAAATTCTGACCTGCATTACATTTTATTCTTAGCTAAAATTCATCATTGATTCTCATTGATTGTAGCTCCTTCGTAACAATGTTCTTTCATGTGATTTTTGATCTACCTCATCCTCTATTATTACATTCACTAACCATAACATTGCACCTTTAATCGGGATCTTTTGGAGCTTTTGCATGGCTAAACCATCCCAACTAGTCCCATTTTATCCTCTATGCATGTTAATTGCATCTCAATAATATAAAAGTGATCAAGTAAAAAGAGAACCTCATTCTTTTCACAATCCAAGGTAAACAGAATATCCAGTAAAACAAAAGTAGCCACAGTAAATTGAAACTACCACAACTCCACAAGCCTGAGCCCAAATGATCTTTATGTAACTTAACACTGGACTACTTCCTCTATAAGTCATCATAGAGCTAAGTTGCTCGGATTCGGGTGTGGGTATCCGTGTACGTATATGTGTGTCAAATTCGGCAAAATCTAAATTTTAAGATTCGGGGGTGCGTATCCAGGTATGGATACGGGTGCGGGGATTCGGCTAAGAAAATTCAAAATTATAAAAAAATAGAGCTATAAAGATATATCGTTGCTACTGTCTACCATCCAAACTCAGAACACGACCTTAAATTCTTAGTTTCTTTGTAACACGAAGCAGCAAAAATGAGACAAAATTACTATAATATTGAAGGTATTCCATTTCCATTATCTTAAATCCATTTTATCTTTAATTTTGAGAATACAAGTAAAACATAAAAATAAAAAGCAACCCCGCAATTCAAAGAACATATATCAAAAGAACAAAAAATACACATCATCACAAGCAAATTGCTCACAGCTAATAAAAATCATACAAAGATACACCTATGAACCATTCCAAACTTCTCAAGATTTGAGCTTTTTTTTCTATAACTTGAAACAACCAAACACCATAATTTCAATCATCACCATATCTCAGATAAAAAGTTTAGTCTTTAACTTACTCATCATCCACAATATCAAGGCCCACAAACCACAATAATACAACCACAACTCAAGAACCAATTTAGTCCATGTTTCAAAAGAAAAAAGATATACATCATCACAAGCAAATTGCTCACAGCCAATAATATATGAACCATTCGAAACTTCTAAAGATTTGATTTTTTT
Source organism: Anisodus acutangulus (assembly GCA_029783415.1). Lineage (NCBI taxonomy): Eukaryota > Viridiplantae > Streptophyta > Magnoliopsida > Solanales > Solanaceae > Anisodus > Anisodus acutangulus. Next base: position 38,356,723 of record CM056489.1, read on the forward strand.
CCCATAACTCAAACAACCAAACACCGTAATTTCATCTATTCACCAAATATCAAACAAACAGTCTTGCCTTTAACTTAGTCATCCACAATATCAAAGCCCACAAACTACAATAATACAACCACAAATCAAGAACCAATTTAGTCCATAATTCAAAACACTTTAAAAAAACCCACACTTTCCATCAAATTGAACAAACTCTATAATACCAAAAACATCAAAAAGCAAAAGAGAAACATCAAGAATCAGTAATACCCACCTTAGAATCACTCATGTTGTGCAGAAAACTGTAGGGCCGGAACTGAAAGTTAATTTCTGAATATTATAAACTAAAGTCTTGTATTTAACTTAGTCATCCACAATATCAAGGCCCAAAAACCACAATAATACAACCACAAACATGCTAAAAAATCAAACTGATGAATTACCAAACTATCAAAAGCAAAAGAGAAATAATCAAGAATCAGCAATACCAACCTTAGAATCACTCATGTTGTGCAGGAACTGAGAGTTGATTTCTGAATATTAAGAACTAAAGTAGACAACTTTATTGGTAACTTATCAAAACTCAAGGATTGCTTTGAAAGCCTTGTTGGTGCATCAATAAAAGACATGAAACAGGAAGAAACGAAGAGCATTTAAGATTATGAATGGGAGAAGCATCGAACAATCCCAGTAAAAACAGAATTCTAAGACCAAGAAAGACAATGATTGGAATACATAGGGATTTTGGTGTCTCTACTTGTTATGTGTGAGTGTTTTAGGTTCTTAGGTTTCTTTTGAGGCTTTTATAGCTCAGTTCCACTTTCTCTTTTGTATATGGTAACTAGTGTACGCAGTTATGAGAATAATCAAAATATAAGTAAATGTTAATGTTATAATTTTGTCAGAAAAATCAATTTAAATTTTTATTTTATTTTTGAAATTCTATCATCTTTTACTGATTTACTTCATTAAAATTATTTCACAAAGAATTTTTGAGAAACATACGGGTTCAATATAAAATAACATATTGAAATCATTATATATAAACTTGGCTAAGATAAAAAGGAGGAAAAAGATAATGTAAATAAGTCTGCCTTTTTCTTCTCTATCTAAGACCTTTTTCTTAGTGTGAATAATTAAATATATCATCATTGTTGTTTGTTGGATCAAATACCTAAATTTAATTACTTTTTCCTTTTTCAAAGTTTCAATTACTTTTTCCTTTTTCAAAATTTCAATCGTATTCTTTTTGTCTTTTAATTCCAGCAACTCAGTTATAAATCAGTATATAAATTTGATTTGATTGTTTAGCACAACTTACATTCAAATTTCAATAATTTTAAGATGGCTCCCTATTAACAATATTTTTCAGATCAAAAGGTAATAGAACAATTTCGTACTACATTTTATAAATTTAGTACTAATTACTAAGTGATCAACAGAGAAATATTAGAGTTGTGGCCAGAAATCCTTCTGACACCTATCTGATTTAGTATTGCTTCCTTTTGTATGCAACTACTTATATTTCTTTTCGAAATCTAAACATACAACGTAAAAGTAAACTAAACTAATATATCCATCTCGTAAGAGTTGCAAATAAAAAAATCTATTCACATTTACATAATAAATATATGTAAAATGAAATATAAAGATGAAAAATGAAAAAACATATTCTATTGAGAACTGCAAATACTAGAGTAGAATTTCAATGTAGTATAATGTTAGAGGAAGCATCAAATATTAAATTCTATTCATATTTACAAAGACAAACATACGCAAAGAACACAAAATTGATGCCAACATAACTACAACTAATAAATTGAAAGAGCAATCCATCAAATTAAATAACCTCACATCATTTGGAATTAATCGGAGCCTCCTTATACTCTTCCAAAAAAAATCTTTGCAGAAAACAAAAAAACAAAAAAAAAACTGGGAAACAAAGAAATAAAGGTACAATTTCCTATTTACCTTATGTATCATCATAGCCATTTTTAATATCGTTGTTGTGTCATGAGAAATCAGTTTTTCTTCAAACTCACCTAGATAAAAAAATTACAATATTGTTACTAAGGTGATATGAGAAGTCAAACAGTAAGGTGGTAGATTGAGCAAGACAAAGATTTTTAATTTAAAAAATAAATATGTCAAAAGAAATTAAAAGGGTCATAATTGAAAAAGCAAAAAAATCAATTCTATCAAAGATATAACGGAATAATTACAAAAATAGATGTCCATCATATTGTCTTGGTTGGTTTATATATTACAACGATTAAATACTTCATATTCCAAATGAATACCATATTTAATATACATTAAAATCATAAATAAATGGAGTGGGAAAATAGTGTAATTAAGAGTAATTAAGAACATTAAAAAAAGGACTTTTGGAATTGCTAGTAACGTAATAGGGGTAATATTTATTTGAGGAAGTGGGTAATGAAAACTAAATAGAAAAGTAAATGTTTAGAATATTTTATTTGAGGAAGTGGATAGTGAAAATTAAATAGAGAAGTAAATGCTTAGCATATAATGGCAAGTAAATGGAGTACACAAAATGGAAGAATAACGGCAATATTATTTCTTTGTGCAATGAATTGGACAATTATTGATAGGAAGGCAACGTATACCAAGTGACCGAATTTGGTTCGGTTACTTACCATATTTGTTGAATTTTTATATAATTGTAATTATGATATTAATATTATAATAGAAATAGATATTAGTTTTGTATTAGAAAAATGTAGATTTATTTTTCATATTTAGATATTGTATTTCATGTATATATATTCCTTTTCATTAATGAAAATAATCAAGGATTATTTCTTTTATGGTATCAGAAGTCTAGGGCAAACATTTTCCTTCTCCAACCCATACTTCTGTAGCCCTCACCTCTCTAAGACTGAGCCTCTCTACACGCCAATTTTTGGTTTTTTTTCCTCTTCCCAAATTCTTTTTCAAATCCCTAATTCTCCTGTTGTTCTTTCAGTATGTCTACCTCAAAGAACACCTTTCATCCTGCCCTTACAGTATCCAACATCAAGAACCACATCTCTATCGTTCTTGAGATGAAAAACATGCAATACGCAACGTGGGCTGAACTATTTAAATTCAATGCTCGCATCAAGTCCTTCATCACATCATCCCCGCGGAAGAAGGCAAGGAGAAGGTGCCCACCGCCGATGATGACCCTATGTTATAGACGACTCTTGATGCTACAGTTCTCCAGTGGATTTATTCCACTATCTTTACGGACCTGTTGCAGACGATTATTGAACCCGACGCCACGGCGATGGAAACTTGGAATAGAGTGCGTGATATATTCCAAGATAATAAAAAAATTTGTGTCGTCACTCTTGAGCATGAATTTTCCCATGTCAATACAGAGGATTTTCTGAATATCTCAGCCTATTGTAAAAGGCTGAAGGAATTAGCGGATCAAATCAAGAACGTATATGCGCCCGTCACCAATGATCGTCTTGTTCTTCATATGGTTGCAGGCCTATCCGATGCCGATAATGGCGTTGGAACACTCCTTCGTCAAAGTAATCCGCTTCCACCATTCTACCACGCTTGTTCCATGCTTACATTAGAAGAGACCGGCTTGACTAAAAAGGCGTCTACCGGAGAAAATTCCATCATGATGATGGCCACGTCCGATTACCCTCACTCATTCTCAGATAATTCTAGCCAAAACCATAACAACGATGGCGGCAAAAATGGTCAAAATTGAAAAAATGGTGGCAAGAACGGCGGTCGCGGCTGTGGTGGTGGTCGGAGCAGTGGCAGCAGTAGCGGACGTGGTGGCAGTGGGCCGGCTGAGCCGCAGCACCACTGGCCGCAGCCTTGGGCCAACTGGCCATGGGGCTGGGCTAGTGGCCCAATGTGCCTTATCCAGCAAACTGGGCCAGTGGCCAGAATTTTCAGAGGCCCAATTTTCACGAATTCGCAGGCCAAACAGCTTGTTGGGCCTTGGCAGCAGGCTGTCCTGCTTGGGCTTCGGCCTCAGCATGCTTTCGTTGCTGCGGGCCCAGCAGCAGTCCCGACGCCTATGGATATCGAGGCCGCGATGTATACACTTGGATTAAATCTTCCAGACGCAAATTGGTACATGGACACCAGAGTCACTTCTCATATGACGTCCACACAAGTAATCTCTCGTCTTATTTCAATTTGAGAAATAATTGTTGGTAATTGCAATTCAATTCCAATTCATTGTTATGGTCACACAAATTTACCCCCTCCACATCCACCCCTCGTCCTTAAAAATGTCATTCATTCCCATCACTCAATTAAAAATTTGGTATCTGTCCAAAAATATACGACTGATAATTGAGTTTCTGTTAACTTTGACCCTTTTGGATTTTCTGTGAAGGATTTCAAGACGGGGATACCTCTAATGAGATGCAATAGTCGGGAAGAGCTTTATCCAATCACCACCACCACCATTTCCACGAGTCAAGTCACACCTTCAATATTTGTCGCTATTGCTCCTTCTTTGTGGCATGCACGCTTAGGTCATCCGGGGTCGTCTATTATTTCTTCTCTTAAAAATAATTATTTTATTGATTGTAAGAGTACGCGTAGTACTCATATTTGTCCTTCTTGTCCTCTAGGGAAACATGTTGGATTACCGTTTGTAGCCTCTACTTCTAGTACGTCGATGCCTTTTGACATTATTCATAGTGATTTATGGATATCTCCCGTTTTGAGCTCTTTGGACCATCGTTATTATGTTTTATTTTTGGATGATTATTCTAATTATTTGTGGACTTTTCCTTTGTCTAAAAAGTCTCAAGTTTTTTTCACATTCTTAAAATTTAGAACTTTCATCCGTACCCAATTTGAATGGGAAATTAAAAACATTCGATGTGATAATGGTAGGGAATATGATAATGGGCCATTTCAGGAATTTTGTGACATTCATGACATATCTTTTCGATTTTCTTGACCTCATACGTCCTCACAAAATGGGAAGGCCGAAAAAAAAATTGTATCATTAATAATATTATCTGAAGACGTGGGAGTTGGTGCCTCATCCACCTGGTGTCAATATTATTCGTTCTATGTGGATTTTTACTCATAAAAAATTCTGACTGTTCTTTTGAGAGGCAGAAAACTCGTCTTGTCAGTGATGGTAAAACACAACAGGTTGGCATTGATTGTGGAGAGACATTTAGTCTGGTGGTCAAACCGGCAATCATTCGCATTGTGCTTAGTCGGGCTCTCTCGAAAGCATGGCACATTCATCAGCTGGATGTGAAAAATGCTTTCTTACACGGTGATCTTAAGAAGACAGTATACATGCATCAGCCCGTGGGTTTTAAGGACCCCAATTATCCTCACAATGTCTGTTTGCTGGAGAAGTCCTTGTATGGGCTTAAGCATGCCCCATGTGCTTGGTATAAGAGCTTTGCAGATTATGTGTCTACTATTGGATTTTCTCACAGCATGTCTGATTATTCTTTATTCATCTATCGTCGTGGTACTTCTCTAGCATACATTCTGTTATATATGGATGATATCATTTTGACTGCCTCCTCTGATAATTTGCGCAAGTCTATCATGTCCCTTCTGAGTTCAGAATTTGTTATGAAAGACTTTGGGCCATTGAGTTATTTTTTAGGTATAGTTGTCACTCGTCATGCATGTGGTCTATTTTTATAACTGAAGAAGTATGTGGCTGAGATTATTGAGAGAGTTGTCATGTCGTCTTGTAAGTCCTCTTCTACTCCGGTTGATACCAAACCGAAGCTGAGTGCTACTTCAAGCATATCATATGAGGATCTCACCCACTATCGTAGTCTTGCAGGGGCTCTTCGGTATCTTACTTTTACAATACCAGATATTACTTATGCAGTACAACATGTGTGTTTATTTATGCATGATCCGCGGCTTGAGCACATGCATGCGCTGAAACGCATTATATGATACAGGGCACACTTATTTATGTATTGCATTTATATCCATCCTATGTCTCTACTCTCGTGTCTTATACAAATGTTGATTGAGGTGGATGTCCAGATACCAAACGTTCAACATCTAGTTATTGTATATTTCTTGGTGATAACTTGGTCACTTGATCGGCAAAACGCCAGGCTACTTCATCACGATCTAGTGCGGAAGCCGAGTATCGAGGAGTAGCCAATGTGGTATCAGAGTCATGTTGGCTGCGTAATCGTTTATTAGAGCTTCACTTTCCTATTCAGAAATCTACCCTAGTCTACTGTGATAATGTTAGTGTCGTCTATCTATCTGGGAATCCGGTCCAACATCAATGCATTAAATATATCGAGATGAATATTCACTTTGTTCGCGAAAAAGTAGCTGGTGGACAAGTACGTGCCTTGCATGTCCCTTCAAGGTACCAAATTAGTGACATCTTTACTAAGGGTCTTACCTTGGTTCTGTTCGTAGATTTTAGGGACAGTCTCAGCGTACGACAACCGCCCGTTATGACTGCGGGGGTGTGATAGAAAGGCAACTTATACACAGTATAAATCGTGTATACCAAGTGACCGAAATTGGTTTGGTTACTTACCATATTTGTAGAATTCTTGTACAAGTGTAATTATGATATTAGTATTATAATAGAAATAAGTATTAGTCTTGTATTAGAAAAAGGTAGATTTATTTTTCATATTTATATATTGTATATCATGTATATATACCTCTTCATTAATGAAAATAATCAAGAGATTATTTCTTTCAATTATAGACTTATAATTGATAGAGTAATTTTAATTTTGAACAAATATTTGAGGAAAATATTAGAGAAAAATGTCAAAAATTTTGATAAAAAGGATAAATATCATTCTTGGCTTTAGAGGCATGCCGCATCACCTCATTCCTAGCTTTATATTATATATTGATTGATATTGATGATTTCGTCATCTCTCAATTTACGTGGCACATTTAGAATTTCGAGATTCAAATTTTTAAATTTTAATTATAAATTTGGAAATAGATTTTAAGTTTTTTTGAGATAATATTTATATATTTGAAAACTACATATTTATCATAATTATTAACAACTTAAATATTCGAAAGACATATAAAGAAATGTCGTTTAAAGAAAATTTAACTGACTCTCAAATTCCAATTGTGTCACATAAATTGAGACGAAATGGGTAATATTTTCGTTTAAGTGAAATGGTTATGTAGAAAATCTCAACCGCTTGAACAACATATTTACTTTGGAAAAATGTGTATTTTGAAGTTGAAGTTTAAATAAGAGTATTTACTCGAACATAAATTTCACTTAAAAAGAGAAGGTTAAAATTTTAAGAGTAAAAAAATAATTTTATACCCGGTATTCGATATCCGTATTGAAATTTGACTATATACGAATTCGCGTCGGGTAGAGCTCATCTGTGGGGAAAGCGCTCCCTACCAAGAATTTTTTTATATCTAGCACTTGAATCCGAGACCTTTAATTAAGAAAGGAGCAACCTCATTTAAAGCACCACTGATAGAGTAAAAAAAAGTTATTTCGCTTGAGATACTATTAAAATTAGTTATTCAACTTCAAATACTCTATTTCATGTTGAAATTTAAAAAATTAACAAAATTAGAAAACATATATTGATGTTTCATTATTTGCAAACATCATCTCTATGCCCAAATTTTAGAAACTATATTTTAAAGGTTACAATTTCTTTTAGAAATCATAACAAAGTTCCTCAATACATGCCTAATTGTGGTGTTCGAACCAACTTGTGTACAACTCAATTATTTTCACCGGTATCTATTACTTTCCACCAATGCTTAGATAGATGTAGGGATGACAAACGGGGAAGGGCAGGGTGGGGACGGGACAAGGCAAACCTTCACCTGCTTAAATTCTAACCTGCCCTGCTCTGTTTAACATGTTTTTAAATTTTGCCCTGCCTCGCTCCGCCCCATTAAACCCTGCCCCGTTTATATTATTTCTCTCAATTTTCCCATTATGTAAGAAATTACATAGCAAATAAATTGCTAATGACGTCTTGCACTTTATCAGAAGGCAAACACATTTTAAACCTAATATTAACTTGTACATATAAGCTGGTTTTTCTCTGATTTGGTTTTCATTCTCATTAAAGTTAAAAGATTTCACCTTTTGAATATAATTAGTGTCATTAAATCAATTCTTTGTGCAAGTAAATTAATGATACATGACAAAAGTTGACAAATCAAATTTCTAATGATCAGAAAAATGAGAAAAATGGAATTTTTGAAAAGAAAAATAAATTCATTTTATCATTTAGACGAAAAAAATATTATGATTCTTAAGAATTCAACGGGCCCTTCCCCTTCGAATCAAACAAACAAAGAGGGGAATCCCATTGAGTTCTTACGCTTTCATGTTGACAACTCAATTTATTCGATTACCAATTAAGCTATTGATAATGTTTATCAACAATATGAAGCATAATTTATGATAAAGAATATCACATTATCACATACTACAAGCTTTATTTTGAATTCTCCTAGATGGATCATATTAAATAAGAAGGAAAAGAATTATTGGAAGATTAATTTCTTGTCCCCTCAAATTCAACTTCTAATCTGCATTGAATTATATAATTCAATCATTCATGAGATGTGTCCTAAAAGTAGATTAATTTATCTGTTTAATAGAAAATTTGAAAGCAGAGGAAATGTTGATCCAAATATTAATCCTCTTCATAAGAAGAGAAACAACAAAGAGTAAGGACATTGTTAGTGATAGACTGAATGCAGGGAAACAACATAGCAATATCAATGTAGGTACAAAAATGATAGAAGATAGTTCCCGGGGCATAGTTGAATGACAAAGGAGGTGAACTTAAAATTCAGCTGGAGGCCTGCAGCGTGGGTTCGAATCCTAGTGGGAGCACTTTGCTCTCTTTTGAGATAGGACCTTGTAGGTGATATCAATTGCTCTGTTCTCAAACCTTGGTCATTCAAGCACATCCCGCAATTTACTGATAGTAATTTTGAGGGATCAGTACAACTATCTCCAGAAATAGTCTGACGTAAGTCAGGAAGCTGGATATAAAAAAAAATGATAGAAGATAAAGTCCTTGATATCAAAAAAAATAATAATGATAGAAGATAAAGTTGAGCTGTTGCCAGACCTATTACATGCCCCGCCCTACTAACTATCTTCATAAAATCACTTTTGCCCCGCCCTACCCTGCCCTATCCCCGCCCTGCCCTATTGCGATCCCTAGATAGATGTAAAAAATTACCTAATTGCCTATCTAGAATATCTTCTTTTGTTTCTCCTCTTCATCTTCTCCCTTGTTCTTGAGAAAGTAATGAATGTGCGTTGCAAAATTTTGATATTGCTAAATCATGAAGTTTATCCAAGAACATGAATAATGAAACGCATTTCTTTTTTGTTCTTGGTGGATTAAAATGCATTCGACTATTGGACGTCTAGTTGCCAAAAACATTTTGCATTTTAAACTTTGAGAAGGTTTATTGAAGTCCATCAAAGTTACAGAGATTTCATTGCTGAAAACTAAACCCATAAACTCAATAATACAAAGTGATTGCTTTCACAATTACTTTTGTATTTTACCAGCTAACACAATTACTTAGCTAACCTAGAAAATGAAAAATATCCTATCAATGTTTTTGACATAACTCACCTACATAATACATGTACATTACAATGATAACATATATTCCTCTCACCATCTACACTACCAAGCACTGTGCAAGATCATGAAATGAAAGTAGACCGACGATGCAATGGATCCAACCAGCACTCTTTCTTAGTTATTGATGCCAAATGAAAATGTAATTTAGAATCGATACGAAGCTACATCAAGAAAAAACTGCATTTTATACACATCCTTGGTTCACCATACCATTAGCGATCGTTAGGAAAGCAGAGATCACTGCTCCATGGACCAACGCCCTGCAAATATTAGGAGACAACAACCTATTGAATCGAGCACGTTTAGATAAGAAAGTATCCACTCAGGCAACACCCCTATCCCGGACCGCGCGCATAGCGGGAGCTTAGTGCACTGGGCTGCCTTTTTTTTTTTAATGTATGCCTCTATTTACTAAATCCGCAAGAGTGTCTATAACTGCCTACGCTAATTAGTTTTAGAAACTTACTCTGGACTTTCCTTCTGATAACCAAAATTAGTTGCTGCTTTTAGGGCTCTCTGGTATGTCTGTTTCATAGGTATGACATTTGAATAAAACTGGAAAACAGACATAAGAAGCACCTGCAAGAAAAATGATGCTGCTATAAAACCTCATTTTGAGACCACTAGCTTTGGCTTACAGAATGTTTAAGGTCAATAAGCATGATAAATACTACATGAAGTGATTAACGCATGAGCTGCTGCCAGGGGTCAATAAGCATGATAAATACCCCTCTAAGGCTCTAACCGTATCCCCCTCCCTCCATAATCAAAAGAAAAAGGGAAAACAAAAACTCCAGTTCTGTATCAACATTTAAGTGTTAACCTGTAATTTGGACTCAAAATCCTCCGGAGACCAGTTCAAATTACACACTTTCAGTTCAAGTTCCCCTGCAACAACCTGCAATTGATAGTGAGAAATTTTATCAATCTAAGAAAACGGACACAATCAACTTGCAGCAATGTCACTCCGCAACAGAAGAAAATATGGGAAGCCTAGTCATGTATATTATGAGCATGACTAGATGTAATGTTGATACAAATTGGTGTTCGTGCTTGTTGCAGTAACTTTCTTGCTAAACTTCTGTCTAATACAAGCTTCATAAAACTACTACTTCACAAACTCTACCTCATAAAGGAGATAATAAGCAACCAATAAAGGAAAAGTTAATCAAGTATAAAAAGAAGACAATGAAAGAAAATGGAAATGAATCTTTTGTCAATCATTAATAGGACATCAAAAATGTGATACGCCTTCGCGGCAAGCCAGTGAGCTTCAGGACAGACTCCATTCTTTCCTGTGTAAAAGTAAAACTGTGATGAAGAGAGTGTGGCTTCCTTCTCTCATTCCCATCACGAGTTCACAGGAATGAACCTTTTTCTTCTCTATACCAAGATGCTACATCATTAACCTTCCCAATAAAATCCATCAACAAAGTAGATATTCGAGTTTGAAATTACCTACTTTAGCATTATATCTTATCCATGTTGGCATAACCAATGCCAGTATTACTGCCACGGGAAGCATAAGCTTACTTTGAACTAAAGCAAAAGATAGTAGAAAGCCATAATGCTGAATCTTCAAATCATTATACAGTATATACATAAAGACGATGACTTCTGAAGCAAATTCAGGTAGTGCTTGCTCTTTCTCAACAAATGAGTTACATATCATGAACAGAGAGTAGTCGAGAACAGAAGATCCTACCCCTCCCACACCAGCAGCCATAGAAGGAGCAACTAGGACATCAGCCTTTCTCAAAACGTCAACTGCCTCAGCCGTACACGGCATATTGGAGCCTAAATATGAACAGCAATACAGTTAAAAGTGGTAAATGTTGGAAATTTGCCTTTGGCGGGGAGGTGCGTCCACCCATATTTAATGAATTAAACACTAGTGTTCCGCATGTTGGAGGTTTTGTCTCTTCGCACATGCATGATCTACGAAGTGAGTAGATGACCGTAGGGCCAAGAATCGTCAAATTTCGTTGAGAAATGAAAGAGATATTGGTCCACGAAGTAAGGTGTTTGAGGCATGAAAATATGGTGTGGGACAAATCTACCACATCGGTGTGAATAGGGAGAATTGCTCTCTATATAAGTCTCTAATGTGGTAAAGGGTATGGGACCCCAAGGGGTATCCCATGTGTTTAAAGGAGGGAGGACCTAGATGTGCTTGGGTTCAAGGCTAAGCCCACACGCGCGCCGCCGCCGCCCGTCCGGTCGCGGGGAGCGGGGACTTTATGATATTATCTTTTTGGACCCCAAATTGCTTAATATTTACAGTTTGGTCCCTAGGGTTTCTGAAAAGTTGATTTTGGGACTGTTTTTTGAAGCATTAACCAACCATTACTTGGCTGATTAACTCCTCCATTATCACCCTCCTTCATGTCCATAAATCAGCCTCTCTTGATGGCCATTAACAGCCTCTCTAATGCCATTTACAGCCCTCCTAATGGCTATTTACAGCTGTGTTTTGGGCAGTTGAACAGCCCACTTGTGATGCTATATATTGAGCTATTTTGGCTCAATTGTAGAAGGACATACGTGACTGAAATTCAGCACAAAACAGTGAGCAAAACAGCAAGAAAATAGCACAAAACACAGCTCAAAACAGTGAGCAAAACTGTGATGAAAAACAGTGAGTTAAGACCCTCATATACACAAGATATACACTACAGAGACACACTATATACACAGAGACAAAACAGAAGAGAAGATAGAAACTCTTCCTTTCTTTTCCATATCTTCAGCAAGTCGATTCATATTTGTTTTATTTGCCAGGCTCAGCCTATTGGCTTTGTAGCGTTGAGATTAAAGTGTTGTTTTATCTTGGGAGACTATTGCCCGCTAACGTAAAAGCATATATACAGGACAATCTTGTCTTAAGGACATAGTGCAATCACTTCGACTCAACACACAACGTTGTAACCATCCAGATTCAGTTATTTCTTGATTTCAGGTTATCAAGATTCAAGACACAACAAGCTTGCGGCAGTTTTGAAGATTGACATATTTGTTCAACAAGATTCAATTTCTGAATATTGAATATTTGTTTATTCTTTCGAATACTTGTAATAATTATTTACTTCCCGTACTGCTTTATAAAGTACAATAGAGTACCAACAGTAAATAAGAACATGTCAATTACACCACCCATTATAAATGTAGGATCATGGCCAATAATCACAAACAAGTGAGAATGATAACAGGATGTTGATCAATACCTTCTACAAGTATACGACAACCAGAGTTAACCAAGTTAATAGCGACAGATTGATTAATTTCATTCTGTGAGGCACAGGGAATGCAACATCACACCTTTCACTCCAAGGCTTAGCTTCATCATAGTACTTTGAGCGAGCATAAGTCTTTGAGTAGTCTCTGCAAAAATTACTTATATGTATGCCATTTGTTCAAAATTTTAAAGGTATTTGTCTGCACAGCTATTGTGAAAACAAACAAAAATGAAACAAACCTTAAGCTTCTCTGCTGAGCTTTGAACAACATCTCTACTCCCAAGATAGAGGTAATGTCTGCGTATACTTTGTGAGATTGATATTGTTGTTGTTACTAATTTTTAAGTTAATAACTAATTTAACTATTGATTCAATTTATATTTGGTCAAAATTTATTCAACATAATCCGAATTTGCCCTAAACTTAATAACCAAATCAGTAGAATATTTATTGTGTTGCAACTTGTATCTGTTAAGTTTACTTACATCTACTATCACTTAAATTGATTTTATTATTTCTTCAAAAATAAGAAACGGTGTAAATTTCTATTTATATTCAATAAAGAAAAATGTATCTTACACGCAGTTATTGTTTGTAACTTTAATATCATATTCAAAATTCAAACTAAAATAACTTCATTACAAAATTTAGATAAAATTCCTGAATAGCCATTTGGTTTAATAGTACTCGGCCTAAATAAAACAAATAAAATAAAAAATATTTCATATAATTATTAGTATATACAAAGACACTTATTTGGTAGTATGGAAAATGTTATCCATGGAAAATGTATCTCTAAAAAATATTTTCTCAGAAAATAAGTAAATTTTTTATTTATTTTTTCTAGTGTTGGTATGTACGTAAAATAAATATTATACTAAAAATATTTATATATAACTTACTAAAATACTATGGAGTGGTATGGGTGGGGAGTGAGTGTTCCAGGGTGGTGTGGTGAGATAGTGAAGGGGTTGGGGGCGTTGAGTGGGTTAGTATACGATAATAAACTTAAAATGTCATTTATTAACTTTTTTTCTCTATTTTAATTGTGAAATTATTTTCTTCATCTTGAAAAAATTTATTTTCAAAATATTTTGATTAATCAAACATGAAAAAATTAGAACAACACTTAAATCGGTACGGATAGAGTAAAAAATACGTTATTGTAAAGAACTAATCTAATAAAAGGGTTCAAATCATAAAACAAGAAAAAAAATCCCAATTTGCAAATCTTTCACTCCAATGGCGGGTCTCTACACTTCTCTCAGACCCCAACCACCATCTTCATCTTCCTCTTCACAACAATCCTTCTTCTCGAAGGTTCTTCTCCTCCTTACAATTCTTCCATTATCTCTAGCACTCTTTGCTTTTGTTCTTCAATGGCGTGGTGGTGGAGTTGACGATCCAATTTCTCGATGGTCACCTGAAGAGTCACATAAGTTTCCTGGAATGGATAGTTCGCCTTTAGCCACCACTGTTGCTCACTCTTCCCAGTGGTCGGATTGTTCTCTTCTTGCCCATACTAATACGCCGTCGTTTCCGTACTATGAAGATTGGAAATTTAAACTTCATCCAGATCTCAAACCCAAGGTGATTTTTTTCGTTGTTTTTGGTTAATTTGGATTGTGGGGGTTTTTGGATTTTGATTGATCTATAATGGTTTTTGCTTGTTTAGTGATTTGCATTTTTTTTAAATGTTTTTTTTACTACACAGGGGTAGGAGAAGGGAAATGGGGGAGGGAATTACAACGTCGGGATACAAACCCTCACATCAGATAGCCAACCAACTTAGCTACTAAGATCCGTACATTTAGCGATTTGCATTGTTATTTAGTTAATTGGTTATTTGTATCTTCTAGAACCTTCTAGCAAATGAGTAGCTCTTAAGCAAATTTTCTTCTACTGCATAACTGGGTTCTTTTGTTTATTTGTTTTTATAAATCAAGTGTTTTACCAAGTAAATGGAACATTATTTACATAAGATTTGTTAATTGTAGACCCAGGGAGTGCATATAGTTTGTATAAGCAAGAAGCATTAGAAGGGCCTATAGGATATACGTTATCAATTAGCTTGTGGGAGTTTTGAATTTTGATTGATCTATAATGGGTTTTGCTTGTTTAGTGATTTGCATTGTTATTTAGTTAATTGGAAATTTGCGCAGATTTTTCTTTCATTTGCATCTTCTTGAACCTTCCAGAAAATTAGTAGCTCTTAAGAAAATATCTCTTCTACTTGCATAACTTGGTTCTTCTGTTTATTTATTTTTATAATTAAAGTGTTTTACCAAGTAAATGGAACATTAATTACATAATATCTGTTAATCGTGGACCCAAGGAGTGCATAGTTTGTAACTTTATATAAACAAGAAGCATTAAAAGGACCTAATAGGTACATATTATTAATCAAAAATTTCATGTAGATCAGTTGCAGGCTGATCATCCCTGCTTCTTTATTGCAAACACTAAAAAAAGAAGCTATGTAGGAAAATTGTCTTGAATTTCTGTAATGACATATTGATTACTTCAGAGTTTTGTTTTTCTTCCTGGCCAAACACAACAAAGTAAGTCCAGTATTCAGATGCTTGGTCATGATGGGGGGCTTACATTTGGTCCAGTGCTTGCGAGGAGTCTTTTGAGTATAACTAGAGATTAATATGTCATAAAAACTGTGGAAAACTTTTAGTATTAGAAATTTCCAAATTATTGAACATTGGAATGAAAGGGCTCCAAGTAGAGCTAAATGGATAGTGAGGATTCACATGCCAACCCCAACTAGCTTGGAGTAGAGCGGTAGTTGTTGATGCAAATACGACAGATTAAGTATCAGGGAAACATTTTGTGCAGCCTTTTCCTCTTTGAACTTCCAGCACCTTCAACAAAGGAAATCTCCTGAACAGATTTCTTAGTGCAGTTGTTCCTGGTTAAGAGTTGATAGTTTTCTTCCTCTATACTCATTCTGGTCCTAACCCCGAACTAGGTCATATTTGATACCAAAACAAGCTTTCTCGGTTTTGTTTATACTATCATCTAACTCTTTCATGTTTCTCCATATGCAGATATGTATTACAACCAGTACATCTGCTGGCCTAGAGCAGATTTTACCGTGGATGTTCTATCATAAAGCAATTGGAGTAACATCATTTTTGCTTTTTGTGGAAGGAAAGGCTGCATCCCCTTATGTTTCTAAAGTCCTTGAATCCATTCCCGTAAGTTCCCCAACCTGTATTTACATTTTCGCTGAATTTTAGGATTCATCAATACAATCTTTAAATGGGGTCGGGCGTGATGATTGAGGCCTCTCCTTACCTTACCTTCAATTAGCTTTATCTAGATGCTTTTTGAGGATATCAATCCCTTGGACGCTCTTATGGAAAGGGTTACTTCTAATGCAATTTTCATGATCTTCTTTCACTTATTAGTTAAAGCTGAACTGTACTGGTCCAAATCAAGTTTACCCACTTATTTAAGGCTCAAGTGGCATTTTTCAATTCTCAAACATGGTTTTTGTTTGATCTGCAGGGAGTAAAAGTAATATACAGAACCAGAAAGCTAGAGGAGCAACAAGCCAAAAGGTCTGTCAATTGACATTTTGTGATTGTTGTAAGGACTGGCTAATTTCTTGTACTTCGTTTGTTCGGGTTCAATCCAGATTTTGTGAGACACAACTAGAAGTTGTAAATTGTTCCTTGCCTATTGGCTATAATTGTGTGAGAAACAGTTAGAATTAATTAGACTTACAATTTATTTTGACCGTAGAATATTTCTAAAAATATGATAATTTGTTGATTGGTTTTGGTGAGGTTGAAATTATAGGAAAAATCAGTAAGGGCTATGAAATATCAAAAAATATGTTTTGGTGCTTGACTTTGTTTCTTCTAATGTGCATATTTTCATTGTTTTTGTAACTGTAATAATTACTTCGTTGTTGCACATTGGCTAAAGTTTTCTCACCTTTTAGCACTAGCATGTCATTTTCTTTACATATTTTCACTGGCATGCATATTTCAATTTTGATCTGGCTTGATGTGAATGAAATGTGCCCTTCAAGCTTCGTTAATGATTGTACTCGCTGCCGTGCATTTTCTAATTTCGATCGGGTTTGATGGGAATGAAATGTGGCCTCCAAGTTTCATCAATGCTTGTATTTTTCACATTTGCACGTCTGACGATGTCTACCTATGTTTCACTGATGTCCCTTTTTCTCATTTTTTCTAGCCGGATTTGGAATGAGACATGGCTCTCTAGTTTCTTTTATAAACCTTGCAATTACGAGCTCTTTGTGAAGCAATCTCTTAATATGGAGATGGCCATAGTGATGGCAAGGGTATGAACTCTTCTACTTTTGCATCGTCTGTCATTCTAAAGCATAGTTGATGATCCATGAACATGTTGAAATGTCAGGACGCGGGTATGGATTGGATAATTCATCTAGACACAGATGAGTTAATACACCCGGCCGGTGCTCGAGAGTATTCTTTGAGGCAGTTGCTGCTTGATGTGCCTTCAAATGTTGACATGGTTATCTTTCCTAACTATGTAAGTTAGTTGGAAAAATGTTCCAGAATACAGCTATTTATGGACAGTGCATGTCTGATTAGTTCTCAGAACATGTTGTTTACCATTAATTGTCATCAAGTGTTTTAATGGTTTTTTTCTAAATTCAGGAGAGCAGTGTTGAACGAGATGACATCAAGGATCCTTTTACGGAGGTAAGCTGGAACTTGCAATTCATTATTATTGCTGAACTGCTGCACATTGTTGTTGATGGGAAAACTACTTTGATCATTGTGATATGATAGGATGCATTAATATGCTTCTGGTGATTCAACTATTTAAGTACAGTAAAGCAACTGAGTGATAATTTGTCTAATTCTGCAATGTTGCATCTTCCTATATGTTAATTTTCTGTCATCTGTTTGACTATGACAAGGATCATTGAGGTAAATAAGGAAAACTCTTATCCTGTTCTGTTATTACCCCTAAGTTGCTCGGACTCTTCACTTTCGGTGCCGGACCCGTGTCGACACGACATGTGTGTGGGATCCTTACCTTATTTGGTCAACCAATTTTGGGTACTTTGACCAAAATCGACGGACAAATTCGGGACAGATACAATAATTTCTGTAATCAAAATAAAAGCTAAGGTGAAATTGAAGAAAATGGAATACTGTGTACATAGAAATTTATATGTCAGTCATTTTCCTTTCTCTTAATCAATATTTTCTCGTCGGAATACCTTGTAAGTTTTCCGCATAATGTCTCATAATTTAGACATATAATTCTATTTTTAGATATTTGAATTATTTTAGCTGAATCCCCGCACCCTTATTCGTACCTGGATATGTACCTCCGAATCTTAAAATTTAGATCATGAAGGATCCTACCTCTGGATCCGCACCCGTATTGGGCACCTGCACCTGAGTCCGATCAACTTAGATTACCCCCATGATCAGAATCTTTTGAAGTGTTTTTGTCATATTCTGCTGTTTATCAAAGCTGTGTGAATTAAGCTTGGCGTATGACCTGAGATTTTTCTTTTCGTTTGTTGTCTTTTCCAATGTACCCATCATAATAGGTGTCAATGTTCAAGAAGAATTATGACCATCTAACGAAGGATACATATTTTGGCATGTATAAAGAAGCAACCCGTGGAAATCCAAATTACTTTTTGACGTATGGCAATGGTAAAGCAGCTGCTCGAATTCAGGACCATCTTCGTCCCAATGGGGCTCATCGGTGGCATAATTACATGAAAACTCCAAAGTATGTTTTCCCTCTATAGTCTCAGACTCACATATTAACCTGTCTATTATGCTTTTGGCCCTAAGCTCGTGCAAACTTATTGGATGTTAGAGGGATAATTTTCAATTGTTCCATATTTTCGTGCTCTCAGGAATGCTATGAATGTTACAACCTTCTTCCTTGTAGCACTGATATCCTAGAAGAAGTCCATCATATTAAATTTTATTCAACATATGACAGGGAGGTCAAATTGGATGAGGCTGCTGTTCTGCATTACACATATTCCAAGTTTTCTGACTTGACTTCAAGACGAGATAGATGTGGCTGCAAGCCCACAAAGGAGGATGTTAAGAGATGCTTCATGTTGGAATTCGATAGATCTGTGAGTTGATGCTCTCTTTCTATTTTTCATTTATAGGTGGCAATAAGACACTGCCTTTTCTTTTGCTTTGTGTTTACAAGTGTACTACTGGATAGTGTAGTTCCATAATTTTTACTATTTCATGGTTGTTGGTGGAGAGGACTTTGTTGCATATCTAATCCGTATTTGGATCTTCCAATTATTTTATGCAAGTTGCTAGTTATGCTACTGGGTCACGGGAAAGATGTGTGGTGGGGTGAAAAGAGAGGGGAGGAGAGTGGGGAAGCTGCCAACTTGAGTTTAGATTAATGCTAAATGTCTTTAGCATTTGAATGCCTATTTTAAGGTCTGATAGAGACTGTTTCAAATAGATTAGACTACTGGTGTTTACTCTATTAGGGTTCCTTATGGGTAAGGGGAGAGGCTCAGTAGTTTACTTTAATCAGCATTTGCTTCCCTTTGTTTGGTACAACTAACAGGTGAGTAGCAAAGGGATAGGAAACGGGCCCCTGATCCCTTTTTACTTGACTTCCTATTTTACTTACCAAACAAAGAAATAACCCACGACACTTCTCGCCCCTAGGTCTTAGGTCTTTGGTCTAGTGGTAAGAGCGTGGTGCATGATGTGTGGGTTAAACGCACGTCACGAGTTTGAACCCTGATACAGTAAAACACCCGGTGTTTAAGTGGAGAAGGGTAGAGGGCAGACCTATATAGTTTCTAACCGTGCCTCACTGGCCCTAAGGGAGTTCTCGGTTATCAAAAAATGACCCATGACACCTCTCTCTACTTCACCTCCCCATCCTCTTCCAGTTCCATCTATCATAGCATTAGACAGTTTTTGAAAGGAGGAACTCTTTTTTTTTTGGGGGATACTCATTGTGAGATTTGCCAAAATGTGTAATATTGTGTACCTTCACATATCATCTCATTCTCTTGAAAGACTGAATCCAGATATTAGAATTGTTTATATTTTTGGCATCACAATCCCATCTAAGTTCACCTTAACTTCATCCTTCTTATATTGACTAAATCTGCGGTGCCAATATTAGGCACGTCTCATGTACGCCTTAAACAAGTTTGCTATAGAAGTTATGTGGATGTGATGAACAAGTCTTAGTGATGCTGTTGCTGCGACACTGATTGTAGTTATATATAGTTGTAGCAGCTCGTTAGGAATATATGTGGCATTTATAGTGGTAGAATAAATGACTTCCTAATAGCATGCTTTGTTTAGATTCTTTTACTCTACCCGTGGTTCAATTTATTCAGGATGAGAAGTTTTTCCTTTTTACACTTTTGCTACTCTGGTTGTTGGCGAATCAATCTCAGGCAACATCCATATATTGGTTTTGTGCAAATAATTCTGTTCATCCCCTTCAAAAATTAAATTTTGTATAAATTGTTCTAATAAAATCTAGTCTTCCTGCTGCTTCTACGGAAAAGAAATTAGTATCAGTTGACAGTTTATTGATCTAATGTGAACTATTGTTTTTTTTCTCGAGTCTGATAGTTTATGAGCTAATATTCTCAAAGGAGTGATAATATGCTTTATCTTCTGCAGGCATTTATTATTGCTTCAACTGCCACCGAGGATGAGATGTTAAACTGGTAATTTCTAATCTAAATAGGCTAAATCCAATTATCTCGCTCAGCTCCCTTTTTGCACCACTGAGTTGGCTTATTGGACTAGTTACGTGCTTGATTTATTCATCAATGTAGATTTCTGCAGTTCTGAAGCTGCTACATGTTTCCAGTTTCTCGAATCTTGTTGAAGAATATGGTAATTAATGCTAGTAAAGATTTATATTCCTTTTCCTTGGTCAGGTACCGTGAACATGTGGTATGGACTGACAAAACGATGAACCTGAAACTGTTGAGGAAAGGCATTTTAACTCGTATTTATGCTCCCATGGTAAGCCTGGACAGCCTGATTTTTTTTTTCTTTGGGCCTAGAAGTGCAATTTTTTCTGAACAGGAAAAAAGAAGAGATTGTTAAGCTAGGGAAAGAGTCTGAACAAGAACTATCACCTTAAAAGAAGAACATCTTCCTGTCACATTATAAGTCCTCAGAACACAAGAATAGTCTAGCCATTGAAATGAGTACATATCTCCAGCATCAATTCGATCGGAAAAATATGTTCTGGAGATCATTTATAACGTTAAGAAAAAAGTTCTAGATAGGTATTGCTCAGGAAGAATTTAGAGTGGGAGGACATCCTTGGAGAACTAGTTCTCGCAGGATGGTCTAGTTTGTGAGAGAAGCTAAGGCATCTGATAGTCGAATCAGCATGTCAGGGTTTTACCTGGGATGGGATGAAGTTGATAGATTTTCTGCCAAACATATATGTCAGTGGGTAGGAGAAGTAGGAGATAGGATGTGGGGTGGGGGCTAAATCTTTCACGGTTAACTTAGTATTATTAAAAGGGAGTTGTCAGGAAGAAGGTATAAGGTGGTGTGAAAGTAGCTTCTCTTGTTCAGTGCGTGGTACGAGATACCATATTGACAGCAAGCAAGTGATGCAGCACCACAAAACAGAAATAGGAGAAAAGACGGGGAGAAAAAGTTCCTTTTTATCAAGTGTACACTTGTCAGGCGTGTGCACTTCACTATCCAATACATATCTGAGATTTGCAATTTAAGGGTGTGTAGTGTGTTTATTCTATACCGGACGAGTCAAAGGGGGGTAATAGGACTCCACAAAGAATAAGTGTGTAACTGAAAATTCGGCTATAGTTTGGGGTGTTTTTATGCATTTTCCCGTCAAGATACTAATAAAGATAAATTCTAGTTCAAAAAATATAAACAGATTTTCTTTTCTGATAAGGGTAAACATAATCTAAAAAGAAATAGGAGATTGTTTAGGAACGATGTAAAATGATGTCTGAAGTATTATAAAAAATTTCTCCATTCAATTATATGTTTAGAGAGAGAGAGAGAGACTGTCCTGCAGAAAGATTAGAGATGAAGTGCTCCCAGGGATTTTATTTAGGGGTAAAGACGGAACACAGGATGTGTGGATTGGGCATACATCACGAGTTCAAACCTTGTCTTTGACACAAAATGTGGTATTTAAGTGGGACTACATAGGGGGCCCATACTCCCTCGAGTTCTGAACCTGTGAGCCCAATTAGGTTTGGACCAACTACTCGCATGGGATTTTTAGGTTATAAAAGATTAGGGATGACGTAGATAATCAGTGTGCAACAATTGGAAAATGACAAGGTTTATGGCCATGGCATGTCAAATGCAGCCATGAAAAACTTTTGGATTCCCTGAGTATGGAGTAAGAGTTAGTGTTAGGGAAATGCAGATCCTTCCACCATCTGCTCCAGCAATCTGTTTGTCTGTATTCCAGTAAGACAATGCCTGCACTTTGTTCTCTTGAGATGGTCACGATCTGCGTGTGTTTTCCCTAAAACGTCAGAAACATCTTTATAACTCATTCCAATGATAGACGTGTTTATTCATTCTTTTCTATTTTGTATGTGCAGGTTATTGTCCAAGGTTTGAGGGAGAGTGGTGTTTTCAGTTCTATTGTTTCATCTGCTCAAGAATCTTTATCAAAGGACAAATTTTTAGCATCCTTTGAAAGTAGCAATTCAACAAAGGCTGCTGCCTCGGAGTCACTTCCTTCGAGAAAGATTGGTAGAAATCAACATTCTCAAGCTGCCAGAAGAGTTTTAGAGGAAAGTGCTTCCCAATTTCAATTTCATGTAGAAGCCGTTCCTCCACGGCCACCCCCAGGCATAGATGCAGATGTCACAACTGAAGCGTAATTGTTCTCCTTTCATGGCTTCTGCTGCTTTCTTCTGTCAACTTGACGGAGTGGATGACGGATATGGAATGTCTTTGTTTGTACCAGAGTGTAATATAGCTAAAGATGTAAGCTAGCAGATACATGGGTGGGGGTTCGTTCTAGCTTCGGTTTTATGGTTATTCCCGATCATTACCCAAGCGGAGGTGTAGATTTATGTTGGAATACAGAGAAGAAACATACAGATGTTGGAGTTGGGGGAGGGCGGAGAATTGGAAGGACATTTTTTTCCAACTATATGATATGGAGATGAGGGGGTTATTCTTATGTATATTAATTCGACCTCTAACGAGTTGATTATTGTTGAGGCTCTTATTTTCTGAATCACATTGTAGAATTGCTGTTTACTGGGATTATTTCTTAACTCGAATCCAGGGTTTCGGATCATGATAAATCCTTGAGAAAAAGGATAAGAGAAATGAGAAAATTATAAAGCAGGTGTTGAGAAAATATCGTCCCGAGCATCCAAAAAAAGGAGACGGGTAATTTTACACTGATTTCTGAAGAGCAGGAAATGATTATAAAGGGGATGGAGTTATCTCAAGGCTGTTCTGTTGGAAAAAATGTTAAATAATCTCAACATGAAATCCTGTACAAAATGATACACTATGTTTAGTCCCAACTTATGTGAGGATTTAATTAATGTTTGAATAAAAATGTGTATTGACCAATACAAGAATTAAAATATTTAAAGACCACTTTCTCTCCTTGCTATCACCATCTGGCGGATACCCTCGACCAGAAATTCATCGAAGAGGTATTGCATTTTATGCTTATTTCTTTTCTCGTCCCTTAAGTTTTGTCCCTACTCTGTTTGAGACTCAATTGGACTAATTTTAACTGAAACAGGACATTAATCTATTCACCTTATTAAAATGAGTGAAGTGTGATATCTTTATATGATAGTTGGGCAATTGGGAAAGCTCTTATTTTCTTTAGTGAACAGTACTTGAAAGAGGGACCAAGAGTTAATATATATATGCATCAAGTTATAGTTACACTTTATATATCATGTGATTTTTCTGTTATGTTGTTAGTGTTTTGATTTGGTTACTTACATTAGCATTTTATTGGTTTTCGATGGTTTCTTGAGTGGAGGGAGGGGCTTGATGGAATTTGAAGTTTAGCTGAAATTTTTTCTTTCGGACTTATTATGCTTATCATTCTCTGATCAGTATAAAGAAAATTTTAATGCTGATTTGTTCTGTTAGATTTTGTATTAGATGCCTATACTTTAGACATCCATCGAGTGAACGTTTCATGGGAGAGGTCGGAGGTTTTATTCAATAACTAGAATACTATAGTATGTTGGAAGAAAAGTTACTTCTTTATTTTCTTTTGCTGGTGAGATACGTTTGGTCTGCGGTGTGGGGAAGAGAGGGAGGGGTAGCGATAGAAGTGAGGGAGATTACTAAATTAGGTTATGAATATATTGCTAGAAAAGATGCTAACACTCGAGGCTATATCAACTCTGCTAGCTAAGCAGGGTTATATTATTGGCATGACAATGCAAATTCTACTGGACAAGATTAGGTGGGTTTTATTTTAGAGTTTGCGAACGCAAAATCTAAAACAAACACCACCTTCAGACAAGCAATTTTTGGTTGGCAGTATGCTGATATGGGCTATCTTCTGTTTCTATAATCACGCTACTTGATTGCTATGGGAATAACATTAAGGACTTTCCCCTCAATTGTTGCTATATAAGAGTTCCAAGCCTTTTAGCATAGTTCCGTTCCGTGTACCAAGGCATCAGTAATTCCCTTGGCATGGAAAGCAGACAGGTCTAAATTGCTCTAGATGATTAGCAATGTAGCTGCAAATGTCACTGTATCAAGAGGTGATGCTAAGCAAATGATTATTGAGCCAAGTGAGCCTTACTTGATGTTTGTGTTTCTCTTTTTGGAGGAGGTCTACTGTGAGGAAACTGAAAATAATTTGGCTCTAGTAAGTCAATATAGGTTGGACATATATTTGCTGCATGAGAAAACTAGAACTATAGATGGCAAAGCTTCATGCAATCTGCACCTATAAAATTTGAATTTTCAAACACGGAGTAGCCAGTATGTGTAGGACTAATAGGAGTGATCATTGTTAAGGGAATTATTTATGCCATACTAGACAGCTAGGCCTAGGCCACACCCTTGTAAAACGCTATCTTGATATTAACAATTATATATGCTTCAATTCTAGCGGATTCTTAGGGGGATTCCAAAAGAAGAAAGAAGAATAACCTTATCTAAACGTCAACAGTGTATATCAAGTTGTTTGATGCGACCATTAATTTATAAACTTCACAGTTAGTCCAAGACTCAGCTTCAAACCACAAGTTTGATGCATATGTAGGGGCGAACGGATAAACTGAGGAAACAACTGAACAGAGACACTGAGCTGGTAAACCAAAGGTTCAAGCATGTGTAGGTGTCTACATTTTAGCAACTAGTGATAAGGACCAAGATAAACGAAGAAATGTGATCAACACAAACCAATTTATGCCCCTTCATAGCAATAGAAATTCGATGTTTAACATTTTGGGTTCCATATAGCATTTACCTTCCTAAAACGCAATATTAGTCACTGCAAATTACATTCTTATAACAAAGAGAGAGACCTTCTATAGGTGCTCCAAGCCCAGTGTTTTCATGAAAGACCAGGACTTCATGATCCTCTTTGATGGTGACCTCTTTTGACCATCATTTCTGAAGCACATCGTCGTATCTAGTTTCCAAGGGTTCAAACTGTTCGTCATTTGAACTTCTCTAACAGCAAAACCAAGAGATATTAGTTCACGAAACCAGTTTATGGACAATTGGAATTGGTATAACATCAAGCATATGAAAATGGAAAACAAAGAGCAAACACAGGAGGAACTCAGGATAGTGAAAAATTTAACGATTCTCATCGTGATTCCTTTTGACGTTTTGTACACATTTAGTTCTGTTGGAAACTTGGAATAAAACTAAATAGATATACCTTTACAATTCAAGAAATGGGAGACATTTATAACAAGCATAGTATTTAAAGAACAGATGTAGGCGTCAAAATCTGTGGATATTTTCATTCCTAAGGACTTGAATTAAAAAAAATGATAAGCTGATCTAAAAAAGAACAATGTAAAACGTACACAAACATTAAACGTAGACAAAATAAATGTAAAAATGTAGAAACTGGGAATATCAACTTTCTTGTGACGTTTGTTAACTATCAGAAAAACCACGACACAAGTACCACCAAAGATGCGAGGAACTATAGATAGCAAAGTTCAAAGTATAAATACCACCAAGGCAAAGTTTTAAGTTGGATGAGTCACATATTGAAGCTTCAGAAATGAAGGGCTCTAAGCAAAGTTTAAAGATCCTAGCTCACTCTTCATGCCGAAGAAGAAAATAGAAGAAGGAAATATAGTAAAGGTCTAGTAATCCCAAGGTTCAACAATCTACAACTTCTTCCATTTGTTAAATATTCACCTAAAAGATTAGATCTTTATCCTCGATCTTATCTACCACCTATTAGCCAAAGCAATTTGAAGAAACGGCGCAAACATTTGCAACTCCACATTTCCCCTCTCTTCCTCCTTCCCCATCACGAAGCAGTTTATAAGTAAGGTAGTCGGAAAGAAAAGGTGCTCAGAGTCCGGCGCCTAAAGGGCATGTTTTTTAAGCGAAAATTTCAAAAAGGGTTGTGGACTATACGATAAACCAAAAGGGATTTATCATGTAGCCCTTCACGAGTTGCAAATAATTTTAACGACACCCTTACCGTTGTCCGTTGCGTCTCCAATTTTTTTTTAAAAATATTTTGACGATTTGCAAATCATTTTTTTCTTTTGTAAATAGTGTACTCCTACACGTTTTGAAACTACCAAAAGATTACAAATTAACAAAATGAAGAGAAAAAAACATCCTAAGAGAACTCTTTAAAACCCAGATAGTTTTTGGACAAAGGCACGACTTAAAAAAGAAGTGGAAATAGCAAAACGTGTAGGAGTACATGATTTGAGAGAAAAAAATTCCTTTTGCAAGTCCAAATCGTGTACCCTTACACGATTTGCTATTAGTTTTTATTTTTTTTAAAAAAGCTTTGGAAATCGTGTAGGCCTTCACGATTTACCAAGCAAATTTTTTTATTTTTTTTGAATTGGAGACCCAATATACGACGGTTAGATGCCGTTAAAATTATTTGCAAATCGTGGAGAGCTACCTGATAAATCTTTTTTGGTTTATCGCGTAATCCATGAGCCCTTTTAAAAAATTTACTTAAAAAAAGTGTCATTTAGGCGCTGGACTCTATCATGTGATACTCCAAAGCTTGCAAATGTTTATAACTAACGTCATTCTAAAATTTGTTCTACAGGAGCACACCTAGTAACATTTGTCCAGATGTAGAGCATTATGAGTTCATCATTGGAGAAGCTTTTTAAGATTCAAGAATCAGAAGCTTACAGATTTATATAGTTAATCCATCTAAACTTTGTTATACGTGTGAACACGCCCAATGTTTGTAAAAAATTCACTATTTGAGAAGGTTTTGATGATTAAATTAATCATAGTGTCACATTTCAGTCATCGATTACTTTGCATCGGAGTGTGATGTTCACTAGATCAATAGCACATTTCTTCCGTAGGGATTAAGAAAAATGAAAATAATAAGAGGAGAAAATAGAAAGAATCAGTATTGTTCTATTTTCTCCTTTTATTATTTTCATTTTTCTTAATCCCTACTAAGGATGTTCAGTGGGTCGGGTCGGCCCGATTCCGACCTGGCCCTGACCTAGCCACGATCCTCCTAAAAATATAAATTACGGTGTCGGGATTCAAAATCGGGACGAGACCTGGGATCGTCCCGCCCGAACCCATCCCGCTTCGACTCGCCCCGACACAGTCCCGATCCCGATCCCCCCTTGCAAAACTAACCGTTGCAACAATGACCAAATTCAGATTTTGGCCGTTGTGCAACGGTTCCAACAACCATTTTCGGCCCCCACCCCATAAACTCCCCTACCCCATTAATATTTATTTTAAATTCATAAATTAGTATATTTACACTTTAACCCAATTTTCAACTATAAATATCTCATTTTCTCTTCATTTTTCTCATAAATCTTCCTACAATCTCTCAATCTATCGCTCTACAAGTCTACATTGCCTACTTAATATTTTATTTTATTTGCTCGTTTGTATAATTGTATCAAAGTTCAAAAATTGGGATTGAAGTTGACAACTAGCTTGAGGATCATCAATCGAGCAAAATTTCAATTTTCAACCTCGATTACACGTCGACGTTACGTCGCTTTTTGGTACCTTCGTTCCTTCTTTAAATTATTATTGTTACTTTATTTTAATTATCGCACTTAATTTCATTATCTTTAAATATTTATTTGCATAATTAAAATGGAAGGAATTAGACGTATGATTAAGGATAAGGTTAAGGCGCTTCTTCTAATAGGGCTAACAAGGGCAATAACACTTCTTCTAGTCATCATATTCCTAGTCAGGATGATTTGATTGATTACATTCATATATATGAAACTGATTTTTTTTAATGATATATCATTAGATGATGAGATATATTCTGCAACTGAACCAGACTTTAATTTAGACGATAATCTAGATGACACGCCCACTAGTGCACCTCAACCTCAGGCTTAGACTGAGTCTCAGCCTGAAACTACAACTGCAATGCCTCCTATTCCCCTAGTATGAGACGAGGCCCCACATAACAACCATTAAAATTACATGCATAGTTATTTTTTGATAGGGACAAAGAGAATCAAGTAGTTAAATGTAAAATTTACAAAATTATTTATCAATTTAAAATCGGAAAAGATCAGAGTGGGACGGGACGGGACAGGATGTTTATTAAGACATGTACAAGGTTCACATAGTATCCCGGACCAAGTACATGGTCAAATTAACCAGACGACAAGAGAATTGTAGGTCCTAAATACGATAAACACAGAGATAGTGAATCAATAGCAAAATTAGTTGCAGTGGAGGGTTTGCCTTTTGCATTTCCTTCCTCTCCTGATTTTATTCATTACGTAAGAGATATGTATAATCTTACTTTCAACGATTTTCCTAGATCAAATGTTAGGAGATACGTTTTTAAATTTGCACATGAATATCAACAATATTTACGTTATGCATTATATCATTTTCCTGGCAAAGTATCTATCACTTCTGATATAGGCCGTAGTACTAACGACAATGATTATTTAACTGTAACATGTCATTGGACAGATCATAATTGGTCTATGCAAAAACGTATTTTAGCATATAAATATATTGATGATAGGCACACTGAAACTTTTATTGCACAAAATATTCATGAAGTTTGCGATTATTATGGTATAACTGACAAAATTATCACTGTTACGTTAGATAATGTTTCTTCTAATAATTATGTTGTGAGACTTTTAAAAAATCTATTAACTCCATCTTTTCATAATAATTTTCATATAAAATGTGCGTCCCATATTTATAACTTAGTTGTAAAGGACAATCTATCACTTTTTGAAGACATTCTTAATAAAGTACAATTTGCTATAAACTTTATTTTTATAAGTAATAAAATACAAAGAAAAAAGAATATAAAAAAACTTGTCACGATTGTGGATTACCTTTTAGAAAAAATTTCGAAGAAGTAGCGACTAAGTGAAATTCTCTATATGAATAACTACTTATTGCTTACGATTATAAAAGACCTATAACTTTATTTTTAACATACATAATCGAAACCCAACTGATATGTTTGTAGATAATGATTGGAAATATTTTTCAGAATTTATTGGATTTTTAGAGAATTATTTTCAAGCTAACTAAATAATTTTCTGGTATATATTATTCTACTATTTCAACTATGTTATTTTATATAGCTCTAATATTTTTGTTACTTAGTGAATATATGAAAAAACCATCTTATAAGGTGCACCTATTAAAAATGTTTATCAAATTAAAAAAATATTTAATTTATAATATTAGTGCTGTATTAAATTCGACTATTAAAATAGACGGTTGTATCACTTATTGAAACGATTTATGATTGTATAGCAGTACTTCCACCTCCAACTCCAAAAAACCCAAATGAACAACCACCTAATGAACTAACTAAAAAAGAAGTTTTGTCTAGCATACACGATGAATGCAAAAAAGTATATATGCATTACCAACAAGAAAGTGCTAGCAACCAATCAACTTCTATACCATCTTCTTCTTCGATACAACCTTATAAAAGACATGTTGTTTATGCGGCTAGTATTGAAAGCCTTAGAAATAGAATGTTTAGTGATTCCACTGCTAATCAAGTTAGCGAGTTTGATGTTTTTATTTTGCAGGGTGTTATACGGTACCAAACAGTTTTCAATGAAAAAGAACGTGAAGACTTGCTTAAATACTGGAGAAAAATGAGAAGACATTTCCGATACTAGTAAAGATGGCCCGAGATGTGTTGAACATTCAAGCGTCATCAACAGCGTCTGAAAGCACTTTTTCTGCCGGAAGATTTCAAATAGGAGAGCACAGACACTCATTAGCGAGAGACATCTTGGAGATGACAGTTCTATTCAGAGATTGGATACGAGCGGAGCGTAGAAGGTGCTGTCAACCAGAGATCAACGAAGAAGACGACGAAAACTACAACGAAATCTTGTCCGAAGGAACTGGAAGCGATGTCGACCAATTTGACCAACAACTTTCAATTCCAACCGAAGAACCACAAGACATTGTGAAGAAATTAAAAAAAGTGTTTTTAACTATATAATTTGCAACTTTTGAACAACACTACAAAGTTGCAATTTTGAAATTGTATTACAAAAAAAATCATATTTCTATTAAATAATATAAGAAGCACAAAAAAAATATTGAGATGTTTTTATTACACTATCTTATTCAATTATTTAAGTGTTTATATTCACAACTTTTTTAAAATTAAGTGTCTAAAAAAAACCTAGAATCCCAGACCGGACCCGACCCCGCCCCGCCAACACCAATCCCCTTTTCCGACGGGATGTGGGACCGGACTGGTCCCAACCCTTTCCTCAACCCCGCCGAGTCCCATCCCACCGGGACCCGCCACGCCCCGCCTCGAACCCGGCCCCTTGGACAACCTTAGTATTGTCAAACACGCTTAAGCGTTGAAGCGAAGCTTAATACATGTTAAGCGTTTCGCCTCGCTTTATGTGCACTTTAGTGTCATCATCAAAACTTAAGACATATTTTTTTGTGCCAATGAACCTCTCATGAAGAGATGACACTAGACAATTGATATTTCACTTTATCGTTTCATATATTTGTAATTCATACTTATTATTATTAGTCTTGGACTAAACATATACTCCATATATTTGTGTTTTTGCACAATTACACATTTTTTCATTAAAGCTCACGCTTTATCTGCGCTTTGCACTTAAAATCCAACTGACCTTAGAACTTTTTTGAGCTTTTCGCTTTTGATAACACCGGAGAGAATAAGAAGAGTAACTGAACACTATTCACTTTTACAAAATAAATACTGTAGCACAAAAGCATAATAGTATTTCGTATGTGACTCCTCTGAAATATAATTTGATATATAAAATGATTAGCTGGTAATGTCATAATTTAATGAAACCACATTTGTACTTCAAAAACAAAAAACACATACGAGACAAAAGAAACTCAATTATCATGAATCCCGGTCAAATTATCAAAAAGACAGTCATCTACATAATGAAAATTTGAAAGAGAGCATAAAGGAATAAGATGGAGAACTTAACACAGATGTTATGGGATATTTGAGCTGGGAACTCGTACTTATCATCTACAACCTCTTCATCTCTTTGATAGTTCATCCCTTCAACTTCAAAATCATACTTTATCCACTCTTAATGCTGCATATAAAAGATAATCAAATACTAAGATAAAACACATACTAACTCATTCAACCAAAAACAGCAACAGATCTTACGAATCACACAAAATAGAGAGTAAACAAGAGTAATGAACTATAGTCCAAAGCACGAAGCAGATCCCATGGCTACGCATATATATCCTCAGCTCTTATTTCACCAGACAGTACATTATATGGAGATCAAACACGAGTTTTAGGGTCTTCTACCTAGCTGACAGAAAGAGAAGATGAAAGTGATGATGAAACTAACATATTACAAGAGTAGATATCTTGAGGGCTTAGAGAAAGCAAATACTTTGCAATCAAATAAACAATGCAATTAAGAGCCAGGTTTGAGAAGTATTACCACTTACCAGCATTAAATACAGGTCAGACTGGATATTGGCATCACTAGCTTGGCCAGACCCTTTTATAGCTGCATAAATAGATCTGACAGAGGTATAACATGAGAAAGTAACGCGTAAGTAGTGGGATGACATGGAAGTGCAGTGATACCAACTTGCTATTTGAAATTAAGTGCCCATCAGAGGTTAAAAGCTAGTTGTCACCTGACTAACCACAGTTGAGAATCCAGAGATGTTCATAGATAATCTGCTAAGACCTCACAAGAACAACAGTGCGTGAAATGCAGAGTTTTCAAGCACATGACCATTTAATAGAATACATGTAAGCAAAACATTCTAATAATATCTTCAAAAGAAAGTTACTTGCTTAAAAGTTCCAACCAACAATTCAGGATCAGAGGGCAAAGGGGAAAACATTTTCAGTGAAGTCGATGCAACTTTAGTGAAGAACTTTGTTCCCAAAGGGAGAGAAAGATATCAAACACAAAACACTCTTAGAAGGTTGATACAATCACCATTCAGCTTGAACTTCTTCGAAATGAAGTCTGAAGGGATGCACCAGGATCACGACAGTCGGTCTTTGATCTGCCGACAAGCATCTAAAATAATAGTTACAAAGGGTACAACAAGTCACAACCAGGCTAAAAGCACAAAATTCCTCAATGCATTTTATACCTGTAGCCAATTCCCAGACAGGAAAAAGGTGCAATTTTATATAGATTTACAAGCTTACAGCATTTTTTTAATATCAAGATTCTTTCATTTATAATACACCAAGACAGCATCAAAACCATTTACTGGAAAGGTACATGGCTTAATGACATGCATTTATCATTCATCTATCAGGCCTACCCAACTATCCATCCAGCAGGGTATACTCTCTTTAAGCAAAAAAAATAAATGAACGGAAAAAGAACTTTTTTATGTTACACATGTTCTGCCCGATGCCATAAAACATTCCTCTGGCTCCATAGGCACGAGAGAGCTGCCTCCCAACCTGCTATCTTTCTCTACCATCCCTATGCAGAATCATGGTTGCAACTGCTCCACCACTGAGCTCAGTAACACCCAATGATGTTAAATAACATACAAAAAGATCCAGAAGTCGGTCAACTATTCATTGAAAAGGTGACTTAAGGAGTTGGTCAACTAGTCATTAAAGCTAAAGGTGACCCTCTTCTGTGTGTTTTCTTCCCTCCAATTGTATTCAGTCCTCTGTTCATCACCTTGAAACCTTGAGCTTTTGTACCCTGACATATGTTGTGAAGAACCTTCCCTCTTGCGCAAACCAGTATAAAAGGTTTCATCACCTCTGCTAGGTCTTCCAAAATCCACATTTCTCTCATGACTCTGCCTTGGTAATCGCTGCCGATCCCAAGATGTGAACTCTGATTCTCCCCATCTCCTGTCTTTTGAGGCTGTTCCACCACCTCGACTAAGGTTCCTATTCCAACGAGAGCCATAGTCTGAATTCCACTGCTCATGCCCCTTAGTATTCCAACGGCTTCGACCCCAGGAACCAGTTCTATTATTAGCCCATTCATTTCCTTTAGCACCAGCAACACTTTCACCACCTTGATGCCACAAATTGCTGGAAGTGTTATCAACACAAGCAAATCCGTTCTCATCATTTGGCCCCGTGTTCCAACCCCATGACTCATTTCCAGAGTCTCCCCAGGGAGTGTCCTTCAAGGTCCCCTGGGTTTTAGGGCAACTCCTTTCCCACGGATCATCGTCTTTGATGTACGCAGGGTTACCCCATTCATTCCAAGTCTGCTCCACATTCTTAAAAGTTTTAGAGCCCTGCACATTACCACTTTCCCAAGGATTTTCACCATTATCAGCAGTTTTAGAGCCCAGAACATTACCACTTTCCCAAGGATTTTCACCATTATCAGCAGTTTTAGAGCCCTGCACGCTACCACTTTCCCAAGGATTTTCACCATTATCAGCAGTTTTATCATCCCATACCAGGGTGCATCCAGAAACTAAGTTGTTCTCAGACTTGACAGAGCTTTCAACTTCATTAGGATTAAAATATTCTCTATCCAAATCTAATATCAGCTCCGAATCGATAGTTGAGTCCCAATCAACTTTATCAATGTACATATCTGGATTGGGAGGAGGACTCTGAGGGGGAAGACCACTTATCCAAGCCCAATATCTCCTTTTTGCATCGTCGAGTGCTTCTTGACCGGCAGAGTCATCCCACTTAACCACATTATCATAACAGTACATGTACTTTTTTGCACTCACAACCTTGTGCCAAGGAATCCCGGCTGATTTGCAGAAATCTATTTCCCATGATGGGACACTATTTTCCTGGATAGCTGTAAAAGGCCAAAAAGAAGAAGTTATCAGATTTTGTAGATAATACCAGACTTGATAGCATCCAAGCAGATGTGCAGATGACGGGACATAAGATGACAATATTTTGTGCAAAAAAAGAAGACTATTTTATTTTGTTAAAAAAGAAAAGAAACTGAGGGAAAATGTATGAAGAGATAACTTTTATTAAAATGACAACATCCACAACGATCAGAATTCCAACTGTGCCTATCAAGATCTTTTATATATACATACATACATACATACATGCACGTGTGTGTGGGTGTATAACTTTTAAAGCATAGAATCTAGGTACAAAAATTTCAGGGGAAGATTGGGGCTAACCCAGCGGGATCAGCTGGCTTCAACACTCAGACATTCTTGCCATAAAGGAATATTCCTTGTACAATAGATTAAAAATGTTACTTTATAACCAAGCAATTCTCTGTTTCCTGCTTTGAGAATCAGTAGATAATGGAACCGACTTCAACCATCTTCACTTAAATACCACACTTGGTTCACCAGTTAGTGATGCATATAAGGAAGCTTTGGGAGGAATTCTACCACCAGATTTACATGGAAGTTGGTGATGGCAGAGAAATCAGAGTATGGCTTAACCCACGGAATTATCAGGTATAACTCAAGAAAGTCATTTCAGAATTATTCACCTATTCCTAAATAGGGAAATCCCATAATTGCAAGTAGAACTGAAGATGATAGAACCTGAACATGAGGAGGAATTTATTTAATCGCCAGATCGATAGAACAGCCCTATTATGGACAGATAGTGAGTTACTTTAACCATAAAAACTAAATTCATACAAATATTAAATTCTTGGTGTAATCTGACTTTTGTAAATGATCTCAATTCTTTTGTGGACTTCACAGATTACTAGCAGCGATAGGAAGTAATATGTGATCCTTTTGCTGTACATATCTTGCACTGCCTTAGTGAAGTTCTCAGTGAAATCATTACCATCACTTTTTTTTTGACTTGGTGGGACCGAACCCCAGAGTAGGGCTGCCTATGTATCTTGTCGAACATAGTTCTAATTACCATCACTTATTATTCAAAAAAGAGAAGCTAGCGCTATTTTAAGAAAAAAAAATTTACTTGGTGGGACCGAACCCAAGAGTAGGGCTGCCTATGTATCTTGTCGAAACAAGAACCAAGTCGAACGTAGTTCTAATTACCATCACTTATTATTCAAAAAAGAGATGACTAGGAGCTTACATATTAGAGAAGCTAGTACTATTTTTAAAAATCTTTTTTTTACTTGGTGGGACCGAACCCCAAAGTAGGGTTGCCTACGTATCTTGTCGAAACAAGAATCAGGTCGAACATAGTTCGCTAATTCGCTCAAATTAACAGTAAAATATTCTATAACGAAATACAACTCAATCATACAGTAACAATTCTTTTTCCTTCTAAAAACATGGTGCTTTATACTCGACCAGAATCTGCTTAATCCTCGCCCGAAATAATAAAAACAAACAGATTAATAAACGAAAAGATCTTGCTCACTTCTACTCTTAGCTCCTACTAATTACATACATGAAACCAGCCACTTCAAAAATCTCAACTAAATCAAGCAAATACAAAAGAAAAATAAAGCAGCGAAAACAGAAGGCAATTTAGTGGATTCTACCCATATGTAGCAGTGTCATTTTTAGCAAATTTAAACCAAAACTCGCTCAAATTTCATTATAACAGTATCCGAGAATAAAAGAAAACAGAAACCCAACTATTTAGGCAAATAATATATCATACAAACATGACTATTTTTTTCTACAATTGTCATCAAATCAAATAATACTTTAATTGATCCTCTCCACACATACAGAGGCCATCTCACGCTAAAATATAAATTCAATTTTTTTTAATCAAAACATCCATATAAATAAAAGAAAACCCAAAATTTTCATCACACGCATTAATGAATTTACAAAAATTCACTATCAGAACAATAAACATGGCACGTAATTAAACAAAAAAAAAATACGAGTACCAGAAGAATGAGATTGGTTGTATTTTTTTCTTGGTATCCATCTTCTATTCCAATTCCCCATTTTTTTAATTCACCAAAAAAGAAAAAAGTCGAAATTTATTTGAAGTCGGTAAGGGTTTGAGATGGAAAAACTCAGATAATTAGGAGAGGAGTTAGTTGCTTTTGTATTTGTCGCACACAGATTACACATAGTACTGCTGTTTGAGATAGGTGATGGGCCTGGTAACATGAACAACAAAGCCCTCTGTTATATTGCACCTATTAGTTTCTACTATCAATTATATTCAACATTTTCATAAAAGAAATAATTGATATATAAACACAATTAATGTTATAAAAATATTTAAAGACAAAATTTTTGACTCATTTTCTTAAGAATTTACTCCAAATCTTTAACATAAAAACAACAAAAAAAATTGCTAGATCACGTGTGAACACTTGCGTATAGTAATTTTAACGACGGATTATTTTTATGCAAGTATTCAATCAAAATTTCATAGAAAAGAACTTTCATAATTAAATAGACGTATAAAAAATTATATGTTAAGAAAATAGTAAACCTACTACTTTTTTTATTGATAAAGCAAATCAAATCCCGTTTGATCTCTCTAAACTATTTTTGAGGCTCAAGTTTTTCTTATTTAATTAAATACGGCCCAAGGGGCTACTTTTTATTAGTAATTAATAATGACAAGGTGTGCATCAAAACAAATTAAAATCCTAATTCTAGAAAGTAAAGAGAAATCAGTAAGCCCTAAATTTAAAAAGTCAAATGAAATTACTGCATCTCAAAATTGAGTCATCCGCTTAATCATATGGTTTCAGTATTGGAGCTCAAGGGAATTGGAGGTTGACGGTAATTATCAAATTCATTTTGTTGCGAGCTAATACATCTCCGTTAAGCTCATATTTGTCCATGCGTTATTAGTGCATGATTACGAATAGGAGTGCAAATTTCTAACATAAAACAATAATAAAATTTCTAGAATTATTCTTGATCAAATCTAGTTCCTTCTTCGTTGAACTTTCTTTTAAGATGTTCCTTTACATGATAAAGAGCGTAAAAAAGCAAAGTTTTTCAATAGTTTCTAACTGAAATAAAAAAGAATATCTAACAATTATCAACGTAAATAAAAATAAAAATAGATACAATTTTTTCTCGATATAATCAATCAATATTTCAGTTTTAGTAAAAACAGGATAATATTATAGCATGACAGAAGGAGGAAATTAATATGCAATAACCGCACAATATATATTCATCTACTAATCATCAAAATTAAAAAAAAAAAAAGGGATTCGGCTATGCGTATGGTTCGGAGAAAGGCCGGATCACAATGGTCTATTATAAGAAAACATGAGATTAGATACAGAATTTGTCGATAATCCCCAGCTAATCTGTTGCTAAATAGCTCCTAGATAATTGATTTTTTTATAATTCGTCGCTAATCCATCGCTTTGTATTATTCAATATTAAAAATCGTCGCACAGAGTTTAAAATTATACAATAAAATAAATATAAAAACTGAACATGAATATGTTAAATTGTTCAAAAGTGATTCTTGAAATCAAGTAGATACGGTGGTATTCAACTTCTAATATTAGACATGGACCTTTGAGTTAGAGTCCTTCACAAACTTATACTACTCTATTCATTAAATAATAAGTAATTTTTTACGTTTTTTAATTTTTTTCATCATAAGTAATGCTTTAGAATTTCAAGAACACTATGATAGATTCTTTCAAAATTATATTTGCTTAAATAATCAAGATTCATTAATTATTTTTTTTTCTAGACATTTAATAAGTGTTCATATTATACGAGACGTGATGATTATTTTTGGAAAAAAAATTAAAATATGTGGTGCCTTTTGAAAAATAGGCAAGTGAACTGACAAGAAACCAAGACTCAGTAAGAAAGAAAAATTTCTAAATATACATACCAGAATTTAAGTGGTTCTTCTAGTGGTGCTTATAATCCTATACTCAATTGTGTATCATCTTCTTCACTCGGAATACTATTGAGGTTAGGAATTGTGTATGTATTCATATTAAGATCAAATTGTTCTCCACCAACATACTCACCCTCAGATTCAAAAGGAATATTTAGATCAATTTGAAGTGAAGAACTTTAGGGATTTTCTGTTGTAGCCATATTTAATTTAGCAATTAGTTTTAATTTTAAGTGAAGAAATTTAAACCTTCTTTTATAGGATAATTGTGGTGAAAAATGTTAAAAAGTTAGCTCCAATTTAATTTTTCATTCATAATTCAAATTTACAATTGAAATTTATAATTTGAATCTTGTGATTTTTGTTCCCAGAATTCATCTATTGAGCTGTACGGTACTCCAAAAGACCATGAAGTCTAATGTGTTTCAGTTGAAGTTTTAATATACCCCTCGTTAAATGTTCATCCGGTTAAAGTTTAAATCACCTATTAATATCCAAATTTCAATACTCAATGTCAACTTAGAAAGTGATAAAAATTGATTAGGGGTAAATTAATAAAATCACTCCTAATTTTTTTAGGAGTGAGCACTTTTTAAAGGGGTGCACAAGCTAAAAGAATAATTTATTATGTAACGGAGGGAGTATATTTTTGTGGCGGTAGTGATTTACCAAAATTATAAGTTAACAAAATTTTCGTTGATGTGAAACCCTAATTAGACCAAACTTCTAAGTTAACAAAATTTCCATTGATGTGCAAAAAATGCATAAAATATATTTCAACCTTTGCCCAAATTTGTTGCAACACACCTAATCCCCGAAATATATTTTTAAAGCATTTTTTGACATTTATCTAAAAAAAAATCGAATCAAAATCCAATGTGACACAAGTCAAAACTCAATTACGAAAGAATATAGTGATTCACATGATCAAATTTCAAATTCCAAATCCTTGCATTTTTTGTATTTTTAGTCATGCTTATGCATGACTTACAAACCTTGCATTGCTAATACCATAATTTGTTATATATTTGTTATGTATAAAATAATAGTACCAAATATGGTGCATAACTAATACTTGCATTAGTTATACAAATGATGAAAAAATGTATCAAATAAGATATTAGTAATACACAAAATCAAAGTCAATGCATGCATTATTTTCTCAAATAATGCACTCTACCAAACGACCTAAAACTTCTCTATAGTTTTAACTAGCATAAAAATTTGTCTCAAGGTTAAAAACTCCTACAAAGCATAAAACTTTGTATACCATTATGTCGTATCTTGAGTTAACTGCTCCATTTTATAGATACTAATGAGAATTACATAGATTTTCACTAGGTTACTTATAGAGCAAATGGCACAATAAACATATCATTTGCTCTAATTATTTGATTGTCAAGGTGACCTATACTCGTGAGAGAATTTTTTGGGCAGATGTTTCCATTTCTCGCCCCATAATATTACACCTAACCAAACTTGAAATTGTGTTCATGGCCATTTTAGCATCTTCCCACCTATTTCCACTAGCTAATTTCTTATACAAGTAGCTATCAAATGTCATCCTTTGCACATATTCATCTCCACACAACTCCACCAATGCTTCCCTTGCTGCATTGCTACCATAAAACACTTTTTGCAACACATCCAAGAACTTAAAAGTTGTGAAATACTTGTCATCCCATTTTCTTAAATATTCCCTCTTCAAATCATCTTCACTGATCATAGTTTCTCCGCCTTCTGAGGCTTTTACGATCGCTTCCCCACAAATTCTTCCGCTTTTTGCTGCAAAATATATTCCTTCGCCCGAACATTTCGTCACGTATCCCGCTGCATCCCCTACTAGAGCGACCCGCCCGCGGACCCTGACTGGGCGCGGATGCTCCGGTATGGGATGAGCCTCTACTTTAATCACTTTTCCGCCATCGATCTTTGGTTTGACTCTGGCTCTGATAGCATGTTGAAATGATTTGATATTGGCCTTTGAGCAGACCGTGCCCGTCCCCACCGCCACGTGGTCGCATTTCGGAAACACCCAAGCGTAAAAATCAGGCGACACGTCATTCCCAATATACATCTCAGCCAAATTTTCGTAATACCCCATTTTGTCCTCGGGCAATTTTATCCTCTCTTGGAAAGCAATGGCAGTAGCGTAATTTCCAGCTTTGATCGATTTAGCCACACGACTATTAGCTCCATCGGCGCCTATAACAACATCAACAGCAAGCTGACGTTGGCAATTATCCATGAAGTAGTTAATGACGTAAGGCTCACGTAATGATGTGGGGACAACCAGGTTAGTGACAAGGGCTTTGAGAAGAGTAGCGCCGGCGGCTTCAGCGCGGCGCCGAAGGAATGAATCTAGTACTTCTCGCCGGAGCATAGCGATGAACTCGTGAGGTTTTAGGGTTTTACCGAAATCGACGATGATATTTGATGGAGATACGATTCGCATTTGTGTGACACGGCGATCGATGATGTGATTAGGTATTGAGAATTCGTCGAGCATGCATAGTGGAATAGCGCCGCCGCATGGTTTAGCTGTAGCTGGGCTGCGTTCGAAGAGGAAAGTTTCGATTCCGCCGGCGGCTAGGGCTTCTGCGGCGGAGGAACCAGCTGGGCCACCGCCGATAACGGCTGCTCGAAGCTTGGAGATAACTGGGTTTCTGGGTTTTAGTTTGAAGTAATGGCATTGGTTTTGTGGGTTTAGGGTTTTGAGTTGAAGTGGAAGAGATCGAAGAGAGTGAAGATCTAGGTATGTTTGGGCAGCCATTTAAGGGTTTTTAGGGATTAATGGTTTCAGGTTTGGCAATGGTAATGGTTGGTAGGTTATATTGAGTATTATTATATATATACACCAAGTGAAAGGTAAAGATGCTATGATAGTGGCAAGAACTGAACTTTTGTTTATTTTAATGTGTGGGGTTTTAACTTTAGTGAGTTTAGAATATATGGTGGAAATAGGAGAAATTGTTTATGGTGTGTGCAATATGCTAATGTCATATTTGTGTGAGGGTCTCCATTAATTGACAAGTGCATGTGAGTTCCACTTCATTTTAACTTTCCCCCTTCTCTTCACTCATCATGTTTCTTTCATTCACCCATCCCATAACTTACACCAAGCCCCCTTGCCTCACCCCGCCTCGCCCCTTAGTAATTTTTAGTATTTGCTAAGCTTTTTAACCAGCTTTAGTGGCTTTGGTGAATGATGATAGACTAGGGTCATATTTTCGATTGGGGACGAAGGCGAGGGTTAGGGGGTAAGTGGAGTAAGGGTAATGCTAGGCTGAGAATAGGGTCTTGGAATATTGGAACTCTAAAGGGAAAGACCATAGAGCTAGTTAAGATTCTTAAGAAGAGACAAATTAATATAGCATGTGTCCAGGAGACCAAATGAGTAGGACCTAAGGCTAAGGATGTAGACGGGTATAAGTTATGGTTCTCGGGTAGGTCGAAGTATAGGAATGTGGTAGGTATTTTGGTAGACAGTGAGCTAAGAGATCAGGTGGTAGAGGTTATGAGAGTCAACGACATGATGATGGCGATTAAGTTGGTAGTTGGATGGTGCACTATGAATATTATTAGTGTGTATGCGCCGCAGGCAGCCAGACTTGAAAGAGGAGGAGAATAGGCGTTTTTTGGAAGATTTGGATGAAGTGGTATGAGGTATACCAATCACTGAGAAGTTATTTGTACGAGAGGATTTCAATGGACATATCGGGACACTTCCGGGGGGCTATGATGACGTGCATGGAGGTTTTGGCCTCGGGGACAGGAACGGGGGAGGCGTCTCACTTTTGGAGGTTGCTACAACTTTTGGGATGGTGATAGCCAATTCAAGGTTCTTGAAGAAGGAGGAGCATTTGGTGATTTCTCGTAGTTCGGTGGCTAAGACTCAGATAGACTTTTTGCTCCTTAGGAAGATTGACAAAGGTCTTTGTAAAGAATGCAATGTTATTCCGAATGAGGATCTTACAACCCGACAGAAGCTTTTGGTGATGGATTTGGAGATCAAGATGGAGAAGAAGAAGAGGGTTGTGGATGACAGGTTAAGAATCAAATTGGGGAGTTTGACCATGGCTAGTGCAAATGAGACGGGGAAGAGGTTAATGGCCAAGGGGGCTTGAGGAGTAGTGGGATGCGATCGGAATGTGGGACAAGACGGCCAGTTGCATTCGGGAGGTTGCTAGAGAAGTGCTAGGGGTTTCGCGGGGTAGCCGTGGTAGGCATTGAGGGGACTGGTGGTGGAATGATAAAGTTCAAGAGAAGGTGGAAGCGAAAAAAATGGCGTATGCGAAATTGGTAGAAAGAAATGATGAGGTGGAGAGTGGACGAATAGGGAATTATATAAGATGGCGCGGAAAGAGGCAAAACTAGCGGTTACGGCGGAAAAAACGACGGCTTTTGAACGTCTATATGTGGAATTAGAGGGAAAAGGCGGGATAAAAAGTTGTACAGACTATCCAATGTGAGGGAAAGGAGGTCCCGAGACTTGGATCAGGTGAGGTGCATCAAGGATGAGGACGACAAAGTGTTGGTGGAGGACGTGCATATTAGGCGGAGGTGACAGTCTTACTTCCATAAACTCTTGAACGAAAAAGAAGATAGTGACATTGTGTTGGGAGATCTGGAGTACTCTGGTAGGTACCAGGATTTTGGGTATTGTGAAAACATTAAGGTTGAGGAGGTTTAGGGTGTTGTACGCATGATGCAGGGGACGAGCGACCGGGCCTGATGAGATCCCAGTTGAATTTTGGAAAAACGCAGGCAGG
This sequence comes from Anisodus acutangulus, assembly GCA_029783415.1. Classification (NCBI taxonomy): domain Eukaryota; kingdom Viridiplantae; phylum Streptophyta; class Magnoliopsida; order Solanales; family Solanaceae; genus Anisodus; species Anisodus acutangulus. Next base: position 38,399,785 of record CM056489.1, read on the forward strand.
GCAGGTTTGAAGTGGCTGACGGAGTTGTTTAACGTCATTTTTAAGACAACGAGGATGTCCGAAGAATGGAGGTGGAGTACAATGATTCCTTTGACAGGAACAAAGGTGATATCCAAAGTTGTAACAACTATAGGGGTATCAAGCTGCTAAGCCACACTATGAAAGTTTGGGAAAGAGTCGTGGAGATGAGGGTGAGAAAATGAGTGTCTATCTCTGAGAACCAGTTTGAATTCATGCAGGGGCGGTCGACTACAGAAGCCATCCATCTTATTAAGAGGTTGGTGGAACAGTACAGGGAGAGGAAGAGAGACTTACATATGGTTTTCATCGACCTCGAGAAGACATACGACAAAAGTCCATAGGGAGGTTCTATGGAGATGTTTGGAGGTTAGAGGTGTACCTGTGCCATACACTAGGGCAATCAATGATATGTATGATGGAGCCAAGACCAGGGTACGGACAGTAGGAGGAGACTCGGAGCACTTTCCAGTGATGATGGGGATGCACCAGGGATCAACTCTTAGCCCATTTCTATTTGCCTTAGTGATGGATGGACTGACGCGGCAAATCCAAGGGGAGGTGCCATGGTGTATGTTATTCACAGACGACATAGTCCTGATTGATGAGATCCGCAGCGGAGTGAACGCTAAGCTGGAGGTTTGGAGACAGACTCTGGAGTCTAAAGGGTTCAGGCTGAGTAGGACCAAGACAGAATACTTGGAGTGCATGTTCAGTGACGGGAGAGACATTGAGACACGCGTAGAAGTGAGGCTTGGTACCCAGGTCATTCCAAAGAAAAAGAGATTCAAGTACTTCGGGTCTATTATCCAAGAGAATAGAGAGATTGATGACGATGCCACACATTGTATTAGGTCAGGGTGGATGAAATAGAGGCTCATATTTGGAGTATTGTGCGATAAAAAGGTGCCACAAAAACTTAAAAGCAAGTTCTATAGGGTGGTGGTTAGGGCGACCATGTTGTATGGGGCGGAGTGTTGGTCGGTTAAGACTTCGCACACCAAAAAGATAAAAGTTGTGGAGATGAGGATGCTAAGATGGATGTGTGGGCATACAAGGAGGGATAAAATTAGAAATAATGATATCATGGACATAGTGGAAGTGGCCTCGGTAGAGGATAAGATGCGAGAAACTAGGTTAAGATGGTTCAGACACGTATAAAGGAGAGACATAAATGCCCAATGCGGAGGTGTGAAAGGTTGGCTATGAACTGGTACATGAAGGGTAGAGGTAGGCCGAGAAAGTATTGGGGAGAGGTGATTAGACGGGATATGGCGCAGGTGCAACTTACTGAGGACATGACCATAGATACGGGGTTATGGAGGACACATATTAGGGTAAAAGTATAGTAGGTAGTCCAGTGTAGTCTTACCTACGCTTACAAACTGGTAGTTGTAGTATTATTATTGTAGGCTCGCTTCACCTATCATATTGCTTTATAGTCCCTTGTCGTTTGATTTATGCTGCTATGTGTATTTTGTTTGTCTTATTTACTTGCATTAGCTATTGCTTCTTTTTGCTTCTTTCTTTTTCAGAATGCACTGTCATGACTTACGCACTTTGTGTGCCTTACTTTGCTTGGGCTTGTGCTTTGTCTTGAGCCGAGGGTCTCTCGGAAACTACCCATCTACCTACCAAGATAGAGGTAAGGTCTGTGTACACTCTACCCTCCCCAGACCCTACATTGTGGGATTTCACTGGATATGTTGTTGTTGTTGAAAAGCTTTTTAACAAAAATACTTTTTATATTTTAGGTTTTTTACGCAAGCCATTTGATTGCACTAATTTAAATAACACAAGAAGACATAGTGGAAAGAATTAGTAATTTTTTGAAATTAGTATTTTGTAATTAAATATTAATTAATATAATTAAAGTCGTTAACAATGATAAAAATAAATATGTTTAATTTTAACTTTTACACTTCTGAGCAACAATAAACATTCGTTAAAGTAATTTTTTTGTCATTTCACCAACACAGTGCATGGAAATACCGTTACACCAAGTAGGGGTATAAAGAATATAGATAAATCGCACCAAATTAATAAATTGAGTTAAACTGAAAAACTAATAATTTAATTATTTGATAATGGAGGATTTTTTTTAATCATAATTGATTTGATTTTAACTAAAAAAAAAATTAAACTAAGACCAAACGAAACCGACATTATATATATTCATTTTAAAAAAAAGTTTATATATATATATATATATATATATTTATTATAATCTACTTTGTAAATATTTTTTAAACTTTGTCATAGTTTTATTTCTTAACATTTTAACATCATGTTTGGCCTTGCAATTTTATGCCGTCCATACATACGTTAACTTAAAAGAATCCATTATACCTTAAAATAATTCATTCATTTTTAAATCAATTTTTCGCGAGTATATACAGTTTATAAAGTTAGAAAATGCTCATCTTCTAAAAGTTGAAACTCTTGTGTCTCCTTCACAACAACAACATATCTAGTGTAATTCCACAAGTAAGGTATGAAGAGGGTACCTTACCCTACTTTTTATGATGTTGTGATTAATGATTCTGTGTGTAATTTATTACAATGAAATGAATTAGGTATAATTGTATGAAATAGTATGGCATTTGCATCATATTTCACAAAAAGCGAATTAATTTTGTTATAATTGAACCAAGAAAAAACCAAAAAAATCAAACAATTAAAAAAAAGCCGAGAATAAAAACTCGATTTATTGATTTAATTTTGTTTATAGATATAAAAAATTGACACAATTGATTTGATTTAATAAATAAAAAACCCAAATAAATCAGACCAATCTACACGTATTAAGCATCAAATGAAGAACATAAAAATATGCATAAAAAGAATTGGGTGGAAAAAAAAATATGACCAGAAAACTAACCACAGAAGAATTAGTGTGAAGAAATAGAGAAGAGGAGGGCTGATAAGTGAATGGAGGCGAGGAGTTGCCGCTGGAGAGAGAAATATCATTAAGGATGAGACGGGGTGATATAAGTAGGACCCACACATTTTAAAAATAAAATAGTGTAATAATGTATTTTGGGCTTAACTAATCCAAAAACTAGCTTGTAGGGTAAGTATTGTCCAAGTTCTCTATGTTACCATTCCATTTTCGTTGTGGACTCTTAACACTCCCCGCACGCCCAGACCTCGTTAACTGGAGCGTGAATAATATAATTTGGGGCAACATCGACTAACAAAGAGTTGGAATGAGCCTGACTCTAATACCATGTAAATAATGGATCTTGTGTCTAACTCAACCTCAAAATCTAGCTTGTAGGGTGAGAATTTTCCAAGTACATATAAGGAGTACATGTTCCTATTTCATTTTTGATGTGAGACTCTTAACAAATAGTCAGCCTCACATGCGAAGTCATTCTTATGTCTCACCCACCATAAAAATTTTCAAAGCAACAGATTTGGTAATCTTGTTATTTCCCAGACAAGTTTGAATTGCAACTCAATTGGTATATGTGTACTTATTATACTCAATAAAGAATCATACTTCTATTGTTTTTGAAGTAGAAAACTAGAGAATCTTTATGAGTCCTGGGCATAGTGGTTGATGTCTTAATAGAGTGAGCAATATGCCTAATACTTTTTGTTGCGTCTTTTTCGATTGAGAATTGAAAGATCATAGGTTTTTAATAGGTCACATCATGCTCATTTGTGAAATGAAGGCTTGCATCTGGAGTCTTGTGTGATAAAATGGTGCCATCAAAATTTAAAGGCAAGTTTTACAGAGTGGTGATTAGACCAACTATATTGTATGGGGCGAAGTGTTGGCTAGTTAAGAACTCTCACGTTCAGAAGATGAAGGTGGCGGAAATGAGTATTTTGCGGTGGATGTGTGGGCATACGAGGAGAGATAGAATTACAACAACAACAACATACCCCGTGAAATCCACAACGTGAGGTCTGAGGAGGGTAGAATGTACGCAGACCTTACCTCTACCTTGATATGTAGAGCGACTGTTTTCGAGAGACCCTCGGCTCAAGACAAAGCACAAGCACAAGCAAAACAAGAGAAACGATCAGAACCGGACAGAAAATTTAAAGCAGTATAAAAATGATGGTATCAAAAGAGATAGAATTAGAAATGAAGATATTCGGGATAAGGTGGGGGTGGCCTCGGTGGAGGACAAGATGAGGGAAGCGACGTTGAGATGGTTCGGGCATGTGAAGAGGAGATGCACGGATGCCCCTGTGCGGAGGTGTGAGCGATTAGTTATGGATGGCAGGAGAGTTAGAGATAGGCCGAAGAAGTATTGAGAAGAGGTGATTAGACAGGACATGACATAGTTACAGCTCATCGAGGACATGGCTGTAGATAGGGGATCATGGAGGGCACGAATCAGAATAGCAGGGTAGTAGGTAGTTGAGCGTTGCCGCGCGTCGCAGTACTCCTTTAGTCTCTTGTCTTTAGATGTACTTTATTAGTGGTTGTGTCTTGCACTTCATGGTCGTATGATTTGGGGGTAGTTACTGTATTGTTATTTTTTATTTTTAGATTGTTTTTCCATGCTTTCTCTAGTATTTGGTCGTGGCTTCGTTCCTTTTGCGGATTATTTTTTGGTTTCTTACCTTCTTGTTTCTCGCTGCTATTATTGCTTATTATTATTGTTGCTTGTCATTTCTACTTGAGTCAGGGGTCTATCGGAAATAACATCTCTATCCGTAAAAAAGAATAGGTAAGGTCTGCTTACACTCTACCCTCCCCCGACCCCATCTGCTGAGATTATACTGGGTATGTTGTTGTTGATCATGCTGCCCTCATTTGTGAAAAGTAGAGATTTTCTTCATAAAAAATTACACTGGCTTTGGTGCTACAGAGTGATCAGATTTTCTTTCTTGTTTTGTCCTCCCAAATAGGGTATAGAGGTTTTGTTAAGAGTGATTGTCTTTTGCTTTTTTCTGTTCATAATATTGAAGTAATGTCCGCAAGTTGACCCCAAGGCTACTGTTATAATATTGAAGTAGAGTTTTTGCTTTGGGTGATGATGCTTTTTTCCTTTAGTATGTTATTGATGTTCTAAGTTGTCTTTTATGTGTAAATCTTATTCACTTTAAACAATACCAATTTCAAAAAAAAAAAATCTTATTCACTGCACATGATTTACTTGTGGATATGTTTTGATTTTGATGGTTCTTTCATCTTGCTTTTCCTGTAAAAATATGCAGGTCTATGAAAGAATCAAGGAGAACACTGTCTGGTTTTAGCATATATATATTTCTGCTGGAAAAAAGCAGACTTTTGTAACAAATCCGAAGAGGTAAGAACATTTCCTTGTTCTTTTCGGGCTATCATGCTTCTTTTCTGGATCTTGTTCTGCTAAATGCACTGATGAAAGTTGTTGTGAATGAGTCCCAGCCCAACGTGAATACGGATATCAAAGAAGTAGCTATTGGGCTAAGAAGCAGCAACAGGACCAAAAGGACTTCACAAAGGTTGATTTGGGATCCAGAACCAACTAACAAGTTAAAAAGGATCAAGTGTTTGAAAGAAGGGTTATGCCAATTGTTATGAAGAGTCTATGTTCCCTCGTCCCTTTCTGAGTCTCTTCTCATCTCTTTCTAGTTCTCACTATTTGTTAATTCAGTCAGTTTCCTATCGTTATTTTCCAGAATTTCTATTGTATCGCCACTGTTATTGGAATAGATTTGTGAGTTTCTGTTGAGAATTTTGTTCATTACATTGGTGCTTTCATCGATCGTACTCCCATGGCGATCGTGGTGCTAGATCGATTTAGCGGCGGTAACCGGAAGGGTGGATTTTTCGGGTGGAACAGTATTTCACCTACCTTGGCTTCTCTCAGAAGGTCTGACTACCTCTTCCTCCCTTTTACCTTGATGGTGAAATTTGGTTCGATTGGTTGTTTCGCAACAAACATTTCTATGATTGGAACCATTTCAAGGTGAAATTGCTTTTGCGATTTCGAAATCGGAGCTTCGCAGTTCGTTGGAGAGTATGGCCTGTTTTGACTCCATTAGCTCCGCACCTACACACCTGGCTGCAATGGAATCTGATTTACACATTGCAAATCCAGAGGAGGTTGCTGAATCGGAGATTGCCTCTGATTTGGGCGATGGTAACTCAAGCCCTACTGACAATTTCGAGGCCCCACAGCCAGACGTAGAATTTGATGATTCAATCCAGGAATATTCTAAAGAAATTGAAGGCCAGGTGTTTGATAATTTTTCTCACAGGGCTGAGCAAAGTTTCCCAGTGTTATACTGATGACTTAGAGAATATTGGTCCAGTTCTTAACAAAACTTTCGAGTCCGAGCCTGAATTTTGTGGTAATCCCAGTCTTATTATTGGTGGTTGTGAACTTCCTTTGGTTATTGAGGATGGAGAAGGGAATGTCACAACATACGGAGATGATGAGAACCCCAACACTTATGTGAGAAGGGTGTTTGCTAGTTATTCTCACGGAACTGGGCAACCTTTGGTTGAACATGCCGTGATCGAATCACTCTGGGAAAGGAGTGACCTCTTACTTTGTGATGGCATCAGCTTGATGCGTGATCATATATCCATACATTTTCCGTTTGATCTCGGTGAGTCTATTCCTCCACCAATTTCGCTCGAGTGTGAACTTGGGCAATTTGGTATGCTTCGTCGATATGCATGTACTCCATTATATTGGGAAACAGAGGATGTAGACATATCCAGTATAGACTATGCCTCTAGTGTGTTTGAACAAATAGCTCATCCAAATGGTGGTATATTCAATGTCTTTAATTGCTACTTGTTTGCGGATGATGCGGACTGGAATATTGTTTCTTTCTCGGTAATGCTCTATTATTTTGTCCAGAAACATCTAGTTGTGCTATTTTTTAACGACTTGACGAAACTAGTGGTTAATATGTACCCTGATTGTGCCGAAACTATGCCTGGAAAAGTAGTTGTCAAGGGCATGATGACGAAATTTTCTTCACTTCAGTGGGTGTCTTACACCAATGGTATCCAAAATTTGCCTTGTGTGAGTTTAGGTACTTGGGAGGAACTTGTTGCATTTACAAGAGCACTTGAGCATACAAAAGATTTGATATTCAATGTTTATGAAATTTTTCTAATTGAGTCCTCGTTTATTGGCGGAACCAGAGTCATTGACACTGAACCAAACAATCCTAAGTGGAATGAGTCCTTTCACATCTACTGTGCCCATATGACTTCAAATGTGACATCTACAATCAGAGATGACAATTCCATTGGTACAACTTTAATTGATGGCTCTCTTGTTGGTTTAGACCAACTTGGAATAAGATGGTTCCAGCAAATGCTTGTGTTATTCTTTGTTGGATTAGACTTTCCCTTTGATTCTGGTTCGCGTATGCTTACTTTGGTCTGCCGTAATTCCGTGCATGGTGCCTACTGTTGGACTACAGGAATAGTAAGTTGGAATGCCAAGTTCATGAGGTCAATCATGTGGAATGCTAGCCTTCCAGGGCCCTTGATTACGTTGAGTAATTGGTTGTTTCTCGCTCATGGGTAAACACAAATAGTAAGGGCAAATACGTTCTAACAGAAATTGGTGTTGATGATCTCTATGCTGCTTATGCCTTCAAAGTTGGAGCCTTGAGGACACTTATACAAATACCAGTTTGCAATATCACTGTTTGGACTATGATGGTATTGGGTTCTATTTTGGATGGTGGTTTTCCTTCTATTGTTGCTTTCCTTAGTGACACGAGGCAAATGAGGGACTGCGCTATTAAATACATGGGTTTAACTTCTCCATTTGGTGTCTTAATGTTTTACGACGCGCAAGCAAGCAGGTGCTCGAAACTAGGAATGTACACGAGGATGTACCTGTCAAAGTTGTCGATACACTTCTTGATACTTTAGTTCATAACACTGCAATTGTCAATATCATTTCTGCTATTCCTTCGGCGCTGGCTCATGGAGAGAGTGCTTCCATCTTTAAACTTGAAAACTTAATCCAGCCGAATAACAACAATACTCTAGTACTTTGTGGTGTTCAATCCGACTCAGTAGTTCTTTTAAATGCAGCTGGTGCTCATGCTGACCAATGTATCTTGGAATCTCAAGCTAAATGCACTGATGAAAGTCCACCCATATTTGGTTATTTTATATGAACTAATAATAAAACGAGTGGCTTATACTAGTGAAAGTGGTAAACACGAATTTTTTTTTTTGCAGCAATTGAAGCCATCAAACGACTGAGAGTTGTTTCTAATATCAATATAGTAAAATGTATATAGTATGTCATTCGTTATCAATTGAAGTGAGATTTTCAATTACTTTATGCAGTCAAGACCTTATGACATGTTGAATGCATACAAGAATTTGATGGTGATGTAGTTTCTTGTTATAACATTGTATTACTTATCAATGCTGAGTTATTTGCAATAATCCTCTCTTTGGGATTGATTGGGATATTGAGCAGTGGGCAAGCCTATATTAGGATAATGTCGATAATGTCGTACTTCACATATTGAGTTCGTCTTGCGGCGCTGTCTAGGAGTTATGCGTAGACCTTAATTTGATTAATGTCGATATGTGAAGGCCTGTAGGGTCACACTATGTCGATTGTCTTTTAGATCTAAGGATGTATTAAGAGAGTATTAAATATTCGATTTAGAATCGAGATATTTAAATGAATAATAATTATTTTAATTAAGTCAAAATTGGATTTTGGATTTAATTAACAATGTGCGGAAAATAAATCGAGACAGTGTAGGGCCATATCAAGCACCGCGACGCCCACACCATAGGGCCGCGGTGCTAATGACCTAATCTGTCTCGATTTTTGGGCCAAATCCATGGTCAAACCCTAATCCGGTTTGACCTAATTTTCACCTATAAATACAGACATTCACTTCATTATTCAATACATTTAATTTCATATTATTATTCTAAGACACTCTCTCGAACCTCTGTCGGATTTTCTAGCTTTCCAAATGAGAAATACATTGAAGCTTGAAGCTTGCAATCGAAAGGGCTTCCGTGTGCAAATCCACAGTTGATAAAGATTTAAGATAATACAACCTGTAAGTGTTCATGTTTTATGTTACATGTTTTTATTGTCATATAACCATACCAGAAGTAATTGTTGGAGTAAGTAAGAACAAAATTTAAAACTTCCGATGTGCCTTACTTATGTGTTTTGAACCCAACAAAACCATACGGTGATATCAGAGCCCAGGCTGGTTCAATGGTTATATAACAATTGAATAAAATAATAATATGTGTTAAACATAAAATTGGATTAAAACAAGGCTTCTTGAAATTCTACATGTCTTGACCGAATGTTAACTTTTTGATATCACCCTAAATTATCTCCTACGCTAACTCGAGGAAGTCATTCCGCTCTAACTCGAACTAAGCCAAAAGTGCGTTATCCGACTCATTACACGGTGCACAGCAAAGAACGGGTAAGAACAGATAATGGTCGATATGTGCGTTATTGATAATGGTGGGTGATGATAAAAGATCTGTGATTTGATCCTTAAATTGGATTTAGGGCTCGAACGATTTTGAAAAATTAACACAGAAATATTTTGTTAGGACATCAGCGTCGCGACGCTAATGCTTCGTTTAAAAAATTTGGACTTACTGGACAGTAGGCGCCGCGGCTCCATGGTGGAGCGCCGCGATGCTAATGCATTTGCAGAAGTCGAAATGTTTCTGCCCTTTCAGCGTCGCGGCTCCATGGTGGAGCGTTGCAGCTCTAATGCATTTACAGAAGCCGAAAGGCTTCTGCTTCAGTGGCGCTGCTGCCCTAATGATTAGCGCCGCGGCCTCACTTGTCCAGAAACAAAAAAAAATCAGAGTTCAGAATGTTTAATCCAAGATTATTATAATACAATATATTATTTGATAAATATACTGTTTATGTGCTAAATGTCAAATCGTTTGTCATTTAAATTACTAGATAGTGTCCGCTATAACTGTCTGGGCAGGCGACGCCCAGTATTTGATTAAACCATCTTATATCATACATATTGGGTTGACGGTTCCCAACTATATGTGTCATTAGTTTTGTATGATATTAAGATGTCATATTAGATATGACGTAAAAGAGTTGATCTTGGTTAAAACCCTGAATTAAAATATTCCCCAAAATTTTAAATATAAGTCTAAATTAAAACGCGTCGTCCATTATAATTGTTAGAGTGCAAAAATCCTTTTCGGCGATACGAGTATTTATGCCAAAGAATTTGCTCTAAGTCTATGAGGACCTAGACTCTTTCATAGATGTGTTTTAATGTAAAGGTACACGATAAACTTTTGTGGGTATTTACACCGAAGTGTTTGCTCACAAAGGCCAAATTTACTTAGATACATAAACGCAGCCGTGTAATGTGGTTGACTTGCTTAGACAAATCTTGGCGCCAAAGTGTCAGACTAATCTAAGGACGCAATATTAAATGTAATATTTGATCAACCAAAGCAAACACGGAGATAGCATAGGCTTGAATCTTGGTCCATTATGACCTCAATTAATATAGGTCCGTATTCTATCATGGGGTCGTAGAAGTATGTTAAAATAGTGGGAGCTAATTAAACAAAAATGCCATGTTGATTAGCCTAAACGAATGTGTGTAATAGGAAATAAATTTTGAGTTTGATTTCCAGTCTATCTAATTCTTCAGATCATCAAAGATGTCGAGCTTATCATTGAAAATGTTGATTGAAATGAACAAACTTACTGGACCTAACTACCTTGACTAGCTAAGAAATTTGCGAATAGTGTTGAGACAAGAGAAAATAGAGTACGTGTTGGACATGGTGTTCCCAACAATCCCTGCGACAGGCTCTACTGAATATGCCTCTTTTGATAAGGATGCTTACCAAAAATACTTAGATGATGCCACTTCAGCATAATGCGTGATGTTGTCTTCCATGTCTATGGAACTTCAGAGACAACATGAGAACATGGGTTCCAATGAGATGCTCGAACACTTGAAGAGTCTATATGACTCACAATATCAGACTATGGAATATGAGTTACTGATAGAACTTTTCAAGTGTAAGCTCAATGAAGAGGGCCAAGTCTCGCAGCATGTGTTGAAGATGATAGGGTTGATAGAGAGGCTTGCTTAAATTGGAACGAAGCTGGAAAAGAATGTCGCTACCACCTTCATCCTGAACTCTCTCCTTCGTTCATTTGAAAACTTCATAGTGAATTACAATATGAATGGAATGAAGGCGAGTCTGCCGGAGCTGCACAACATGCTCAAGACATTTGAGTCTTCCACTTCCAAAGGCAAAGATGTGCTCATGGTGAGCTCTACTAGCCGACCCAAGCCGAAAGGTAAGGAATGACAGAAGAAGGGCAAATCAGTCGTTGCGCCCTCAACTATGAAGGCTAAGGGAGGTGTGAAGAAGAAGAAGGTAAATCAGTCTAAGGATGAATGCCTCAACTGCAACAAGAAGGGGCATTGGAAGAAGGACTGCACGACATTAGGAGGAGGAAAAGCACCATGTGCTTCTACCTCTGGTAGACAAGGTATGTACGTTATTGAAATAAATATGTCTATAAATAACTCTCATTCCTGGGTATTGGATACCACTTGTGGCTCACACATTTGTACAAATGTGCAGGGGCTAACTGATAGCAGGACGGTTGGACCAAGAGAGGTAGACCTACGTGTTGGAAATGGAGCACGAGTGGATGCTGAGCGCGTAGGAACTTATAGATTAAATTTGTCTTCTGGCTATTGTCTAGTGTTAAATGATTGCTACTATGTACCCTCGTTAACGAGGAATATCATTTCTATCCCTGTTTTGGACATGGAGGGTTTTTCCTCATATATTTATAATGGCAGTTAAGTACCGTCTTTTGATAATATTATATATGGAACTGCTCCTCTTGTGGATGAATTATATACACTAAACTGTAGTCGAGAAATACTCAATGTACAAAATAAATGAGCTAAGATAAGTAATAGAAACTCTACCTACCTATGGCATTGCAGACTTGGTCATATCAACGAATCAAGGATAGCAAGGTTGAAGAAGTTAGACTAGCTCGAACCATTTGACTTGGAGTCTTATGGTAACTGCAAATCTTGCTTGAGAGGAAAGATGACCCATAAGACACTTTCTGGGAAAGGTCTGCGAGCCAAGGAGGTGCTTGAGTTGGTCCATGCTGATGTATGTGGGCTATTTTTGACTCAAGCTAAATGAGGCTTCCCATACTTCATCACTTTTACTGACGACTTCATAAGGTATGGATATGTGTATTTTATGAGACACAAATCCGAGACTTTTGAGAAGTTCAAAGAGTACAAGTCGAAAGTAGAGAAGCAACTTGCAACAAGTATCAAAACCCTTCGATCAGATTGAGGAGGTGAATACTTGAGCAAGGATTTTCTAGATTACTTAAAGCTATATGGAGTCCAATAAGAGTGGACACCTCCTGGAACACCATAGATGAATAGTATTGCCAAAAGGAGAAACCGAACCTTATTAGATATGGTTCGATCCATGATGAGCTCCTCAGCTCTACCGACTTTGGGGACATGCTATAAAAACCTCAATATATGTTCTGAACAGGGCTCCTTCCAAATAAGTAGAAAAGACACCCTATAAGATATGGTGTGGCAAGAAGCCAGCTCTTAAACATATGAGACCCTGGGGGTGCATATGTTAAGAAGATGCTCACTGACAAGTTGGAATCCAAAAGTGAGAAATGTTACTTCGTGGGGTATCCAAAGGAAACTAAGGGATACTACTTCTATCTTCCTGGAGAATGTAAGGTCATTGTTTCCAGGAACTCAACTTTCCTTGAAGAAGAATATGTCTACAAGGAACATAGTTGCACAGAGATAGAACTTGAAGAAATTCAAGAACTACAAGATAACACAGAAATTAAACCCTTGTCGAATGACCTAAACAAGGATTCAATGGGAGTATCTGGTGAAAATTAGGTACTTAGAGTACGCTCTTCAGCCAGTGGGAGTGCTGTGAAAGATAGTGCAGAAATACAAGGCTCTCATACACAACCAATGGAAGGTGATACAATGGTTGTACATCATTCCATTCAGGAAATACATGAAAATAACATTCCTGAAAGCTCTCAAGGTGATGGATTGTCCAGCACACAAAGACCTTCTCACAATCAGAATGCAATAAACACTGAAACGCAGAATAATCAACTCCGTAGGACCACTAGGACTCATTGTCCGCCTGAAAGACTTAATCTCTTTGTTGAAACACACAATGAGATAGATATTCCTGATGACGATGAACCTATAACCTACAGCGAAGCTATGTTAAACATTGATTCGCAGAGATGGCAAGAAGCCATGAAATCTGAGATGGACTCGATGTACATAAATCAAGTTTGGAACTTAGTTGATTTGCTAATAGGGGTTAGACCCATATGATGCAAATGGGTATTCAAGAAGAATATTGATGCATATGGCAAGATACAGACTTATAAGGCAAGATTGGTGGCTAAAGGTTATAATCAACGACCTGTGGTCGATTATGATGAAACTTTTTCACCTGTTGCGAAAATTAAGTCCATTAAGATTTTGCTTGCAATAGCAGCATATTATGACTATGACATTTGGTAGATGGACGTCAAAACTGATTTTCTCAATGGTAATCTAGTTGAGGAGGTGTATATGAAACAACCTGAGGGGTTTTCGCTTGAGTCCAAACCAAATGCTGTATGCAAGCTACAAAAGTCCATTCATGGGCTTAAGCAAGCCTCGATGAGTTGGAACATTTGCTTTGACAAGGCTATCAAGTCATTTGATTTCGTTAGAAGCAAAGATGATCCATGTGTTTATAGTAAACGCAAGGATGGGAGTATTGCCTTAATTATCATATATGTAGATGCCATATTAATGTGAGACAATAAGACTCTCATGCAGTCAGTCAATGAGTGGTTGCCCAGTACCTTCATGATGAAGGATTTAGATGAAGCCTGCTACATTATGGGAATTAGGATCTATAGAGATAAACCTAATAGATTGTTGGGGTTGTCACAGTCAGTCTACATAGATAAAGTGCTTAGACGTTTTTCTATGGTAAATTCCAAGAAAGACGGTCTACCTATGGGACAAGGCATCAAGTTATCTAAGAAGGATAGTCCTTCTAATACTATAGAACTTGAACGCATGAAAATGATCCCATATGCTTCGGCTATAAGATCGATCATGTATTCCATGACATGTACTAGGCCAGATGTGGCCTTTGCACTTAGTATGACTTGCAAATTCTAGCAGAATCCTGGGGAAGAACACTGGAAAGCAGTCAAGAGTATTCTTAAGTATCTTAGACGAACTAAAGATTACTTCTTAGTCTATGGTGGGGAAGAAAAGCTAGCTACTACTGGGTACACTGATGCTAGCTTCCAGACGGATCTTGATGACTTCAAATCTCAATCTGGGTACACGTTCATTTTTAATGGTGGAGCAGTAAGCTGGAAAAATTCCAAACAAGCTACAACTGCTGATTCGACAATAGAAGCTGAGTACATAGCTGGATCGGAAGCTGGTAAAGAAGATGTTATTTCTGAGTTCTTGAAGAAACTAGGGATTGTTCCAAGTGCCACTTGTCCAATAACAATTTATTGTGACAACACTGGTGCGATTACGCAAGCTAAGGAACCAAGATCAACAAATAGAAACAAGCATGTACCAAGGAAGTACCACATACTCAGGGAGATAGTGGAGACTGAAGAGATTAGATTAGATTATGTTCCCACATACGATAATCTAGCTGACCCACTCACTAAACCATTAAGCTTAGTCAAGCATAATGGTCATTTTGAGAATATGGGCATTAGATATGTTGGAGATTGGCTCTAGGCCAAGTGGGAGATTGAAAGTATATTTATGTCCTAGAGACAATCTGTATTAGAATAAATATACTTTATACACATTCGTATTATTATTAATGGAGATTAATATTTTGGCATTTGCAATTATTGAATTATTAATTGATTGTTTATAATATTCTATAATATGCATTCATGGAGGTTACGTTGTTATTAATAATGTGAGATATTAATATTATAACGTAACTCTTAAAATAGCCTCGACTAATGATCATCGAGAATGGGATATCGATGATATGTGATAAGTCGACATGTGGTCTTCTTCACATTCTTAGAGGATGTACCTGCTACGAGTAATGACTACTCGTGATGGACATATGGATACTTTAGAAGTGTTGGTATACCCTGCTAATATACTATTTGTTATACTTGCCTAAAGTATGATTAGCGCGTGGGAGATAGAAGTCCTTAGACTTGAGGTCAATACGCACCTTGTCTACAAAGTAATATACTTTGATCCTGTCCTAATCTATAATGCCTTATAGGTTGAGATACGGCTTGTATTGGGTACATTATGATGTGGATTAAAGGTGGTAGTTGAGCCAAAATTAGGATTCATTCCTCGAATGTATATTCGAGAGAACACTCAGATTCTCAGTGATATTAGGTTGACTAAGTCATTGGCCAACCCAATAGACATATTTAGAATATGGTCTAGTTGTCAACTAATATAGATGAGATACAATGATTAAGCCATTCGGATAGACACTTGACAAATCCTAAGCTTGATCGGGTGTGTCATGAATGAAATGATTTTATCTTACCACATAGAGGTTAAGTTTACTGGATTCGTGTAAACGTACTTCATATATTGAGTTCGTCTTGCGGCGCCGTCTAGGAGTTCCGCGTAGACCTTAATTTGATTAATTTTGATATGTGAAGGCCTGTAGGGTCACAGTATGTCGATTGTCTTTTCGATCTAAGGATGTATTAAGAGAGTATTAAATATTCGATTTAGAATCGAGATATTTAAATGAATAATGATTGTTTTAATTAAGTTAAAATTGGATTTTAGATTTAATTAAGAATGTGCGGAAAATAAATCGAGACAGTGTAGGGCCACGTCAAGCGCTGCGTCGCCCATACCATAGGGCCGCGACGCAAATGACCTAATCTGTCTCGATTTTTGGGCCAGGTCCAAGGTCAAACCCTAATCCGATTTGACATAATTTTTTACCTATAAATACATACATTCACTTCATTATTCAATACACTTAATTTCATATTATTATTCTAAGTCTTAGAGACTTAGAATTAAAACACTCTCTCGAACCTCTGCCGGATTTTCTAGCTTTTCAAAGGAGAAATACATTAAAGCTTGGAGCTTGCAATCGAAAGGGCTTCCACGTGCGAACCCACAGTTGATAAAGATTCCAGATAATATAACCTGTAAGTGTTCATGTTTTATGTTACAGGTTTTTGATTGTCATATAACCATAACATAAGTAATTGTTGGGGTAAGTAAGAACAAAATTTTAAACTTCCGCTATGCCTTACTTATGTGTTTTGAACCCAACAAAACCCTACCGTGGATATACTTGGTAAGTCTACCTATACAAGTATAGAAGTGAGAGGCCGCTTTTTAGGGATCATTCGGTAAGATCCTAAAGTACTTGTGAATCAATGATTCAGCATAAGGCACATATTCAACGATGCTGCTAAGATTAAAAAGGAGCAAGAAATCACACGCGACGAGAATGTGATTCCTTAGTGGTTCATATTCAACCATAAGTTAAAGGCCTAGTCCACTTCATGGCTATTTGTTGTGTAACGCAAGTTATATATATTTTATTATTTTCATTATGCATGTAAATAAGTGGGGAATTGTTATATATCCCATATTGTATATGAGTATTTCCATCATAATTGAGTCATTTCTCCAAAGCACTAAGAAAGAAAGAAATAAATATTTTAAATCATTTATTAGAGATAGAGAGGGAACGAAAATTATTTTTATAACAGAACTGTTTCGTGAACGAAGTATCCCTTCGTGAAAGTGTTGCAATGCTTCGGGGCAACCATTGAGTATCTATAAATACTTAGTGCTTTGCAGAAATGCAATATAATAATAATAAGAATAAAAATTGGAGATTCCTTTCTCTGCGATTTATCCTTTCTTCTATCTTTCAAAATCTATATTGAATACTTGCGATATCAGCTTCTAAAATTCGTTAGAGTGTAACTTTTGAATTTCAGAGAGTTATAGGTTTTGTATCCTGAAATGTTAATTCCTTAGTGAACCTTTTACATCTGAGAGGGAGGAATTAATAACTTTAAAGATAACATCGTTTTTCGGTGTGCCTAACCTATCTTTAAATCCATTACCCTATTATACAACATATATATCCCCGTTAAAAAAGTGATGAATATATACTCTCGCCTTTACAAAATGGTGCAAATATACCCTTTTCGTTGACGGATTTTTTTTAAAAAACCGTTAGGCTTATTTTTAAATTAAAAAACGTGCCTCATCGCTTTAAAAGAAAGTCTACCCATTTTTTTATTAGACATATTCTAAATCCATGTGGTAATTTTTTCCTGGTGGATCGGGTCTGATTTGTTTTAAAAAATCTCTGTGGCTTTTAAAAAAATAAGTCTACCCATTTTTTTAAACGAATCAGACCCGACCCTCCAACCCACCAGGAAAAAAATTATTATGTGGCTTTAGAAAAAATTGTCTACTAAAAAAATGGGTAGATATTTTTTAAAGCGTTGTGGTATTTTTTTAATTCAAAAATAAGATAAATGATTTTTTTATAAAAGTCGTCAGCAAAAAAGGTGTATTTGTACCATTTCATAATGACAGGGGTATATATCCATCACTTTTTTAACGGGGAGTATATCTGCTCTAAATCGTAAAGTTGAGAAGTATATTTGCACCTTTTCCCTTTTAACTATCTCGTATTTTATTATTTCAGATCATACAGTATGATATTTCAAAATTTAGCATGTGAAAGGTTTCAATACGATGAAGAGTTGCAGAAATTGCTTGTGGGTTATGGTTTATGCATGTACTATTTTGTATTGTGTGTATTTAATCAGATTATTTATAATGAAATTAGTTATTTTGTTCAACCAATGTTACTTTTATATCGACTGTTACATTAGAATTATGTAGCAATCTCTTTGATTTAACCCAAGCTTCAGCATATTCAATGGGAATGCGAGATAAATATGGACTTTTTCAAATTAATTAAATCGACTTTACCATATTTAGTCAGATAATTATTATCTTCACGCCATCATTTTTAATACTTCCATGAATTATTCATTGAACTAATTTGTCAAATGTTTGTATTAATTAATTACTTTGGCAACACTAGGAATAGGGGCCGAACTAGCTAGTATATAGCTCACTTAGCAGTTCCCTATACTAAGAAGTCTTTTGTCTTAAGTTTCTAACAATTAGTTACAGACTAAGTAATTTGGAAATTGAATATAGATTAAATAGTAATGACCAAATAGGGCTTCCTGTCAAATTTTTACAAACAAAAAAGGAAAGACTCCGAGACAATATACCAGAGTTCAAAATTTATAAGTGAAACTTTAGCATAACGTGATGGATAGTTTGAACCTTTCACATGTAAAATTCTAGCACAATGTGATGGAGTTTGGTGCAGTTAAATCTCAAGGAAAAGTTCATGGAGTTTGAAATGGTACAGTTAAATCTCAAGGAAAAGTTCATGGAGTTTGAAATGGTACAGTTTAGAAATAATTCATGGAGTTTGAACCTTTATGACTCGAATTCCAATTTTTTTTATGTTACACTTGGACCCGGACCTTCTGCCCTCGAGTGCCACGGTTTGATCAATAGAATTATAAGTACCATTTTGAAAATTTTCAAGATTTTTACTGAACTCCATGACATTATCCGAAGTTTCAACTGTATAAGTTCAAATTTTTGGACACAAGCCTGACTGAGTGAGTTCTTTCTTTCATGATGAACTCTTGGCACCTGTGCTACAATTTGTCTCTGTGGACCGAGGACAAAAGGGGCTTGGTAGTTGGCAGGAAGAGGAGTACTGTACCATGAGAGAAGTAAGAAGGTCAATCTCTTTCAAATATATCATTCTGGCAATGTAGTTGAACTCTCATGTCGATCCGAATGAATCATTCTTTTCTATCCAATATTTTCAATTGAATTAGAAATAGGAAAAACCGCAAGCACACTAGGCCCGATCGTCGTTTGAACGTCAATATGGTAAGATATTCATTTTAAGAAGGTGACAGTCTCAATCTAGCGGCCTGGTCTAGAACAAGCCGTTGTTGATGATTGGAGTTTTGTTTTGGTTACAAGAAGTGCACTTCTTTGTTTACTTGCAACACTTACTAGTTTGAAGTTAAAAAACATATTTCATGCAAATTGCATACTGAGCTTCTAGTATAGGTGTCCTGGAGCTAATAATCTACAAAGAAAGTAGGGGGAATGACATATCAACCAAAGATCTTACTCCTCTTAGAAAGGAGATGAATCATTTTCTTATTTTTTCATTTTGTTTCAAGGACGACTTGCTTCTATTCTCGTTTGGGTTGGACATAGACGAGAAATCTATAGATCGTAGTAGTTGGCGAACCTCTCTAACTAACATACAATACAATTTCACTTCATGGCACAAAAAAAAAGAGCTTTGCTCGATTGACCTTCTATTATATATGTGAAAAAATGTCTAAAATTGCTCTTGTGATTTGCGAAAAGATATAATTTTGCCTCCGTTAAAGCTTAGGTCAATTGTGCTCTCACTGATAATAAATGGGTAAATGTTAGTCCTTATTAATAGAATATTTATCGAATATTCTTATATTAATTGTATATCTCTTATTTTATGTAGAATTATATTCCTTTTGTAATTAGGTTGATTACTTACCTAGTTTGTAGCAAGGTAAATATTTCTGTAAATACTATATATTGTAAATCATCAATTAATGAAATCAAGGAACACATTCCTTTATGGAATCAGTAGCCTAACCCTAAACAAAAACCCTCCCCGCCGCCGACCCCCTCTCGGCCGCCACCCACCCACCACTGAACCTTAGTGTTTCTTCGGACACTCTCTACCTTCTCCTCCTAAATTTCATCTTTCATGGCTGACAAAACTAAATTCAATCCTGCACTTGCAGTCAACAACATTAAATTTCATCCATGTAACTCTTGAGATGGAAAATGATCAATACTCCTCATGGGCAGAACTGTTAAAAAATTATCATATCTATGAAGTTATCGACCACACCATCCCTCATAAATCGAAGTCCATAGACCTACCCTCGACTTTGACCTCTGATGATGAACTTTGGTCTCGTTTGGATGTAGCTGTCCTCCAGTGGATATACGGCACGATCTCTAATGATCTGTTGCACACAATCATTGAGACCGATGCCACTGCCCGCCAAACGTGGGAATATTTGAAAAGTATTTTTCACGATAACAAAACTCAACGTGCGTTATACCTTGAAACTCAGTTTAAGGACGTTCATCATGACGATTTCCCAAACATGTCTGCATATTGTCAAGAACTCAAGATGTTTGTCGACCAACTCTCCAACGTTGGCGCACCAGTCACTAATCAACGATTGGTCATGCAACTTATTACAGGCTTGAATGAATCCTATGACGGCGTTGCTACCATCCTTCATCAATGTACGACGTTACCACCGTTTTATCATGCTTGTTCGAAGCTAATTCTTAAGGAAACCCGGAAAATCAAGCGCAACACTATTTAGGCCAGCATTGTAGACGCCGCCCTCACTACCACTGTCGGGCCCTCCGCCAACGGCAGGGCCTCCAATTTTGGCAGCTATCACTGTTGACCCGAGGATCGCAACAGACCGCAACAACCGCAAAGGACGCCAGTCCGACATAGGCAGCGACAAACTGAATTTCGGCAGCAACGATGGCGGCAAAGGGCAGTCCCCGCCGGCAGGAAATAGCTAGCAGTGACCGCAACAGTGGTAGCAGCCTCCGTTGTGGGATGCCTACCCGCCGTGGGCCGAGTGGACTCCACTTCCGACACGACAGGCCCAACCTGGCATACTCGGCACACGTCCACAACATGCCTACACAACTCAGTCCCCCCCTCCCCCCTCCCCCGCCCTCAACTTATGCACCGACTGACATTGAGGCAGCTATGAACACAATGTCACTCAATGATCTAGATGAAATTGGTATATGGACACAGGCCCCGCATCTCACATGACGGCATCGCAAGGTACTCTCTCATCTTATTCCAATTTGAGTAATTTAAATCAGAGTATTATTGTTGGTAGTGGACAAGACATTCCTATTCGTGGTTTTGGTCATTCATCCTTATCCCTACCACATCCACCACTAATTTTTAAAAAATGACCTCCATGCCCCTAAACTCATTAAGAATCTAATCTATGTGCGACGTTTCACAACTGATAATAATGTTTCCCTTGACTTTGATCCCTTTGGTTTTTCTGTGAAGGATTTTACGACAGGGAGACGAATAATGAGATGTGATAGCACCGGAGATCTCTACCCTATTTCAAACGCCGTCAACAAACTAGCCTCAGTTCGATCAACCTTTGTTGCTTTTTCGTCTTCCTTATGGCATTCTAGATTAAGACATCCGTGAGATTCTATTTTACTCTCCCTTAGGAACAATAATTTTATTTAATGCAACCGTATTTCTAAGACTCCTATATGTGAATCCTTTGTTTTTGGGAAACATATTAAATTACCATTTTATGCATCCACAAATTGTACTTTAATGCCACCCAAACGTTCTTAGATTTTCACCCTCTAGGAATGTTTGGGCGGCCATTTCTGATAAAAGTTTTTTAGAGATTAAAGGTTTCAAGTTTGGCAATGCTTGTAGGTTATACCGTTATAATGAGATTATATATAAATAAAAGATAGAAAAAAACTCAAATATGCCATCGAACTATCAGAAATGACTTATTTATGTCATTCGTCAACAGTTTGACTCATTATGCCATTGCCGTTACTAAAGTAGTTCATCCATACCATTTTTCATTAAGACCGGTTTTACAATTCCATTTTTTATTAACGCCGGTGTTAATGAAAAATATCATGGATGAGCCATTTTGATAACGACAATGACATAAATGAGCCAAACTATTAACGAGTGGCAAAAATGAATCATTTTCAAAAGTTCAATGGCATATTTGAGGCTTATACCTAAAAGAGAAATATGCTAAGATAGTGCAGAGTAGGGCTGTCCAGTGGGCCAGGTCGGCCCGATCCCGACTCGGCCCATCACGCTACCCGCCCCGCTTCGATCCCCTCTAAAAAAAATTACCGATGTCGGGGTTTGAACTCGGGACGGGGCCTGGGATCATCCCGCCCGTCTCAATCCCGACCCGACCCATCCCGACCCCATCCCCCCGCTATCCCCTACCCCTTTGCAAAAATAACCATTGCAATAATGATCAAATTTCTATTTTGGCCTTTGTGCAACGACTATAACATCCATTTTTACCCCCCTACCCCCTTAATATTTATTTTTAACCCCTAAATTAATATATTTACACTTTAACCTTATTTCTCAACTATAAATACCTCATTTTTCTCACAAATCTTCCTATCATCTCTCTACAATTCTACATTGCCTATTAAATATTATATTTTTTTGCTCATTTATATCAAAGTTAAAAAATTGGGAGTGAAGTTGGCAACTCACTTGATGATCATCCATCGAGCAAAGTTTCAATTTTCAACCTCGATTACACGTCGATGTTACGTCGGCGTTTGGTACCTTCGTTCCTTTTTTAAATTATTATTGTTACTTAATTTCATTATCTTTAATTATTTATTTGCATAATTAAAATGGAAGGATTAAAAGGTATGTTTAAGGGTAAAGGTAAGGGTGCTTCATCTAGTATGGATAACAAGGACAGGGGTACTTCTTCTAGTAATCCTATTTCTAGTCCCGATGATTTCATTGATTTCACTCATGTAGATGAAACTGCTTTTTCTAATGATATACCATTAGATGATGTGGTAGATGAACCAAACTTTAATTTAGACGATAATCTATATGACACACCCGCTAGTGCACCTCAACCTCATGCTCAGACTGAGTCTCATCCTCAAACTGAAACTAGAATGCCTCATATTCTCCCTAGTATGAGTCGAGGCCCCACACAACAAAAAATTAAAATCAGCTGCATGAGATTTTTTTGATAGGGACAATGAGAATCTACTAGCTAGATGTAAAATTTGTAAAAATGTTTATAAATTTAAAATCGGAAAAGGTGAATGTGGGACGGGAAGTTTATTAAGACATGTACAAGGCGAGCACACAACTCGGTGGAATCAATACCAGGCTAAAAAATTGGGTGTGACAATGCCATCTGAGTCGGGACAAGGTTCACATAGTGTTCCCGATCAAGTGCATGGTCAAATTAACCCGATGATGGGGGGGAATTTTTAGTCCTAAATATGATAAAAACAAAGATAGAGAAAATATGGCAAAATTAGTTGTGGTGGAGGGTTTGCCTTTTTCATTTCCTTCATTTCCTGGTTTTATTCATTACATTCGAGAAACATATAATCCTGCTTTTAATGGTTTTCCTATATCAACCGTTAGAAGAGATGTTTTTAAATTTGCAAGTGAATATCAACAATATTTACGTTATGCATTGTATCATTTTAATAGACAACCTATAACTTTATTATTTAACGCCCATAATAAAAATCCAAGGGATATGATTGTCGATAATGATTGGGAAATTTTTTTAGAACTTAATGGATTTCTAGAGAAATTTTTTCAAGCTACTAAAGAATTTTCCGGTATTTATTATCCTACTATTTCAAATATGTTATTTTATATAGCTCTAATATTTTTGTTACTTAATGAATATATGGAAAAACCATCTTACGTGTAGAAGTACTTCCAACAGGCCCAACTGAAGAACCAACTCACAAACCAACTAAAGAAGATGTTACGTCTAGCATACACACTGAATGCAAACAAGTATTTACGTATTACCAACAACAAAGTGCAAATAATCAATCAGCTTATGTACCATCTTCTACTACTTCGCTGCAACCTTATAAAAAACCTGCGGTTTCTGCTGCTAGTATTCAAGGCCTTCGAAATAAATGTTTAGTGGTTCAACTTCTTTACAAGTTAGCGAATTTGATGTTTATGTTTTGCAGGGTGTAGTACGGTACGAATTAATTGTCAATGATGAATGACATGAAGACTTGCTGAAATACTGGAGGCAGAATGAGAAGACATTTCCGACACTAACAAAGATGGCCCGAGATGTGTTGAACATTCAAGCGTCATCAACAGCGTCTGAAAGAGCTTTTCCGCTGGAAGATTTGAAATAGGAGAGCACAAACATTCATTGGCGGGAGACACATTGGAGATTTCATTTATTTTCAGAGATTGGATTCGACCGGAGGGTAGAAGTTGCGGTCAACTGGAGATCAACGAAGAAGAAGACTACAACTACAACGAAATCTTGTCCGAGGGAACAAGAAGCGATGTCGAACAATTTGATCAACAAATCCAATTCTAACCGAAGATCCTCAAGACATTGTGAGAAAATTCGAAAAAGTATGGTTAACTATGTAATTTTTTTTAATTGCAATTTTACTATTGATTTGCAAATTTTGAAATTGTATTACAAAAAAATCATATTTCTATTAAATAATATAAGAGGCACAAAAACAGTCTTGGAATAATTTTATTACACTATCTTGTTCAATTATTGAAGTGTTTATATATATTATTTTTTAAAATTAAGTGACAAAAAAAAACTCAAATCCCTACCCCGACCCGACCCATCCCCCAAATCCCGATCCCCCTACCGGCGGGACGTGGGACGGGACGGGACCTCTTCTCGTCCCGCTAATCCCGGCCCGCCGGAGCCAGCAGCCCAACCCTCCCCGTCCCACCGGGATTGGTCGTGGCCCGTCCCGCCCGGCCCACTGGCCACCCCTAGTGCAGAGTACTACGGAGAATGGTCAAAATTGTACCTAACTTATATTCAGTATGTTTTACTTTTGCGCTCGTCTATCTATTCGTACCTCAAAATCCCTACTACTCCCTCTGTCTCAATTTATGTGATACACTTTTCTTTTTAGTCCGTCCAAAAAGAATGATATATTTTCTTATTTGATAATAATTTAACTTTAAATTTTACCTATTATGCTTAATAGATGATTTATAACAACACTAATATCTTTAGTTTGTTTTAGACTATAAAATTCAAAAGTCTTTCATTATTTTATAAACTACGTGCCCATTCAAACTATATCACATAAATTGGGACTGAAAGAGTATTATTTTCTAGTCTAAAATTACCACACTTCCTAACGAGAAAATTTGTGAATCTCTACATAATATTGTGACACCATATAATTGGTTCATGTAGAACTTTTAACTCTATACTAGACCTAGCAAATAGAGTCGGCAGGATTGTCAATAAGTATTATTTTTCTCTTACATTTCAACTAAATGAGGATATAAATAGTCACACCTTTCTGGTTGTTTGAAAAAAAAATCATAACAAACCCAAAGCATAACAATGAAGATGTGCTGGTTCATAACAACTTTAGCTATTAGTGCATTCTTTTCTTCCTCTGCTTATGCTTATGATAACAACCCTCTACAGGACATATGTGTTGCAGTTAACGACTCTAATGCTGCAGGTAAATCATCCATCTATAATACTTATTTGCATAATTTCTATCATCTGTTAGCTGAATAATATGCTTAGGTTCATTTTATTTCACCTGTGCAGTTTTCGTGAATGGAAAGATTTGCAAAGACCCAAAACTTGCAAAAGCAGACGATTTCTTTGCTTCAGGTCTTAATGTTATTGGAAATCCAATGCCCGGGTTTGGTTTTGCTGCAACTATTGTGGATGTAAACAACATGCCGGGACTTAACACTCTTGGTATTTCTACTGGTCGTCTTGACTTGGATCCACAACGTCTTGTTCCTCTTCACACGCACCCTCGAGCTTCTGAGCTGATAACTGTCCTGGAGGGTAAACTCTATGCAGGATTTCTTGTCCCTGATGCTGCAAACTTCTTTAAGAGTCGTCTCTTCTCCAAAATCTTGAATCCTGGTGATGTGTTTGCGTTCCCAAAAGGTCTTATTCACTTCCAGTATAATCTGGGACAGAAAAAAGCTACTTTTCTTGCCGTTTTCAATAGTCAAAATCCTGGATTTGTCGTGATTCCTAGTTCAATCTTTGCTTCAAACCCACCTATTATGGACGACATTCTTGCCAAAGGCTTCCTTCTTAATAAGACACAGATTGCAGAACTTCGAAAGAAATTCTCTTAGGTTATATATATCATTAAAAATATGATTCTGTGTTTTCTAAAAGTTGTTTGCAGCACGCTGCTCACCACTTTTCTTTAATAATGAAAGCGCTGGAATAATACTTTTCTCTAATAATTACTGTTTCTTGTATTTTTCCAGTATTTGGACTGAACTTATTCAGTCATGGAAGCTGACATTTTCCGTAATTATCTTTCGTCTCCGTCTTGCTGTTACTTATTGAAAAGTGAAATTAAGTTAATGAACTTACGCTACAAGTTACATACTAGATTAGGCTTGCATGTGCAAGCACGGGCCCAACATTTTAAATTGAATCTAAATAGCAACAAATATCAAAGATCAGAAAGTGGAGAATATAGTTGAATAGTAATGCAACGATTAACAAAGTTGATACAATAATTAATGTACATCGAGATTATCCTCTCACAGAGTTGTTGATGAGTTTACATGAGGGAGCAACTGATATCACTGGAATTATTGTGCTCATTGAGTCCTGGAACAAAGATCAACAGTTCTTAGTCTCATTGATCACAATGCAAGGACTGCCAAAATGTCTTTTTTCCAGCACTAAACTTCGCATAATAGAAAAGTTTCCGAACCTCTTTCCAATAGGAGAACTCCTATCCTGCATATATATAGATGAAGGCTATTAATATTTTTAATGAGGTGATAAATGGGCGGGTTGAATCAAATTTGAGCGGGTCAAAGCTGGTTAGGTTAGTGAACGGGTCATAACCCAACCCGTACAAAATTTACTTGGATCAATATATGTAAAATAACGGGTCAAAACCTAACCCGGCCAATATAACTCAAACATCCCTCATAAATTTACCAAATTAAAATGTGTAGAGTACTGAGTTTAAGTGGCCAAGAGACAATTCTTTCTCGTTTTTGGCATCTGATGTGATAAGGTGAAAGTGTTGTAAGCTAAATCTTAATTTTATGGAAAATCAAATTCAAATATGAAAACACCATTTTCATCCCAAAAAAAGCGCACCATCAATTGATACAGAAATTGAATATTTCATCATAAATTTTATTTCTGATTATTTGAATGGATAAATAATCGGATAAGTAATTTATAACTAACCAGTTTACTAAAAAAATGTGTTGGAGCACATTTAAAAATTGAAACTTAATAGCAAATAAAACGTTAGATTTTTGACAAAAAAAGTGTAACATGTATAATTTCATGTTTTATAGTATAAGAAGCTGAAAAACAGAACAATGCTTTTGCATGTTATAATGACATGTTTTATCGTATAAGAAAATATTAAAATATTTATTCAAAGAAGTTGTCATTCAAAATGGATATGCTTTTCCTATAGGAAATAATAAGCAAATGAAACGCACATATAATTTCATATTGAAGCTAAAATATTTAGGCGTCACGGGTTCATAACTGACCCGTGGAGCAGCCCAAACTGACCTGCCAAAAAGATGAGTCGTTTTGGATCTAACTCGTTAGGTCAACTCAACAAACGGGTCATGACCTAACCCGTAAAAAATACAAGATGGGTTGGGAGGGTTGACGGGTTCGGATTGATTTTGCCACCCCACTTTATATCTCATTGTCATAGAACGACTCTGATCATGCTCAGAGGTCAGAACGGTATCACCACTTCATTTATGTAATGAGGGGAGAATCACAAGATTACCTCTGAGAGTCACGCCAGAAGTACTATTTTGCAGCACTCCTGATGAAGAAGTATAACTCCGAAGTCATTTGCTAAGTTCTCCATTGTACATGAATTCTAGCATATTCTTGAATGCTTCAAGAGGAACATCTTGTAAGAAGATCATTGAAGAAACTATTGTCAATCTGTATTCAGAAAATAATTTAAATCAGAATCTGGAAAGAGAGGAAACAATCCAAAACAGAATCTGAAAAGAAAGAAAAATAAATTCGAGCCCACTGAATTCACAATGTTTTCTTAGGGAAATTATTCCCCTCAAGTACCCAAGGTTATGTAATATATCCTCCCATGATAGAATGAATTAATTCACCAGCTTAGCGGCACCTCAAACCCCCGTGAACGGCGAACGCAAAAGATAACATAAATCAAGCTGTTGACTAATGACCTAAAAAATGTGTAACGTTTGGGAAGCATGAGCAACCCTTCGCGCACGAGACAACAATGACAGGAGATTGACCGGTCGGGGTCGAGTGATCTCAGGGGTTTAGGGGTGCTTCTCTTTGTTCCTTCTTTCACTAATGGTCTCGCCATTTTCTAGTAGTAGTAGTTTGCGCGAGGGACTATCCTTTCTATCGCTTGCCCTTGCCTTTCACTCTCATTTGGTCTCTTTCTTCTAGAAAATAAAGCGAAGCAAAGCGCATGGCAAAGAAGTAGCCAACCTCACTATCTTTGTATGCTTTCGCCGCCCGTTATCATGAAAACTGTGGTTAGGATTTCCAGATTATGGAGTGTTAACGCCGAGTGTTGCACACACAAAAAGATATTTGAAATGCAGAAAAGAAAGAAGAAGCTGATTAGAATTTTTCATCAGGAAAATCTGATGAAAATGAATTATTTATAGCCAACAAAGTAAAGGAATGAAAAGGTGTGGAGCTTTTTCCATAAAAAGGTGCAAAGACCATTTGTCATTCACACCTATTCATAAAATCCTAACAATCCCCCACATGAATGGGGAATGACTCTATGATAAAGAAATACACGGACAAGTGTGTGATTTGCAAGTAAAGATTAATTGCATCTAGATAAGTAGGTTTTCCTTTGAACTTTCCATAGTGAACATATGTTGGATATACTCGGTCAATCGGTAGATTTGATATCTTTAAACCATCGAGCTTTGGTGTATACCTAGACAACCATATTTCACACAAATAACCCTTAACCGTCTTTGGTTCTCACTGTTGTGTTCGTTTCAGCCATGAACACCGCCTGGTTTCATGAGTGCGTAGAGCATGGGCCTTTACCTAATATACTCCTTGAAACGGCTTACACTTCACACTCACATAGGTGATTCCGAAACGTGTCATCCCGTAGATACACTATTTGGTCATACTTGCCAAACTTAGAAACTATTAAAAAGCTTAAGCTTTATTAACTCGTTAAAAATCCTTAATGCTTTATTTGTAACACTCTGTAAATCTGTATTAGGTGTGGATGTGTTAAATGAGTATTAATGAGACATTTTAGACATGTGAAGTGCTATCAGAATGAGTTTGGGTAGAAATAGTTGTTTTGAAATCAAGACGAGTAGTGAGGTGCTTAAGATTCGATAGAATCGGCTAAGTTTATGGCAAGTCTGCCTTCCAGCCCAAGTTCGTACATATAAGTTGAGAACTGGAGAAAACACAAAACATGAAAGTTGTATATCTTTAAAATACCTTTCTAACCATATAATATGGAGCTCAATCGTAGCTCATTTCTAGGATTTATGGTCATTTTACTGAACGTTATCAGCAAAGTCGAAAATACATAAAATTTTGACTAAGTGTAAAATGGACCAAGGAGCTTGCTTAGCTCAGCTCATAGCGAGATAGGGCTGTGCTTTGGACCTTGCTCAGCGAGGTGTAAGGTCTCAAAATAGAAAATTTTAGAAAATTGGCAAAGTATATTTTGGACAGGTGAGCTCGCTTAGCTTAGCTCAAAGCAAGGTAGGACCTCGCTTTGGACCACGCTCGGCGAGATAGGGGGTCCAAAAGGCCCAACCTTTAAATATAACACTTAGTCCGAAAAATCATTCACCAACTCATTCAATCTCGTAGAAAACCTTCTCAATAGAAATTTTCTCTCCTTTCAACCTCCCACAACAAGGTAAGTTCGTTCCTAACGATTCCCTAGTATTTATAACATTAAACCATGATTAGTAGCATGTTTCTTCAACCAAAAACATAGGAATAACATGTAATAATTCTCCAACGATTTGAAGCTAGGGTTTGAGTGCGCTTCGTTAGAGAAGCAAGATAATACGTTGGATTGGAACGTTTATAGGTATGTCAGGCTAACTCTCTACGTGTGGGAACATCATTAATCATCCCCATGCCTTAGTCCTCATGATTACTACGAATTACTTCAGAATTAGAGATTTTCCCCTAGTTTATGAAAAGTCTAGAATTTCTAGCATTTGAGAATATAACTTCATAGTTATTCATAATTATCACTTTGATTGTTGTGAACTCATTACATAAGTAGTATAGACTCGTGTTTGATACACATGAGTCTCAGTTATGACAACTCAGTTTACTACGAATAAATAATGCTTAAAACTTCATAATCAGTATAGGAATACACGTCTAGGTCTAGTTCTATTAAGTATCCTAGTATCATATTCTTCCGTATGATTCAGTATTTCCAATATAATGTACTTCAGTATGATTCAGTATTTCCAGTATCATGTACTTTAGTATGATTCAGTATTTCAGCATCATGTATTACAGTATGATTCTCAGTTTCTTATTTTATAAACCTGAATGTTGAACACATGTATTTGGACCCAAGACCGTAGTTTATGCTTTATATATCTTTGGGCCTAAGGTTGTAGTTATGTATACGTATACTTGGGTCCGAGGCCGTAGCTTGTGCACTTATATTGGGCCTAAGGCCGTAGTTTATTCTTTATGCATATTTGGGACCAAGGCCGTAGTTAATTAAGTTAAACAGGTGGTTCTTCATTCAGGATAAAGATTAATTATGTTTTAGTTACAGTTTTCAGTTTTGTATTTATTTCTATTTATTATTTTGGGTTTCCCCTATCCCGAGCACCCATAACTTTTTGTTCTTTTAATTGATTTTACATACTAGTGTAATTCAAATGTACTAACGTCTCTTTTGCCCAAGGCCTGCACTTCACGGTGCAGGCAATGAATTTCAGGATGACACATCTGTACGCTAGAATCTCTGGTATCAGCTGAGTTGGTGAGCCCAGTCTTTCGGGGCCTTATAATTTATTTTGTAGTCTTTATAGTTTATTACAGACAATCAGTATGTCGGGGGCCTTGTCCCGATAAACAGTTAGCTTTTTAATACTCTTCAAAGGCTTCATAGACTAGAGTAGTCATTAGACAAAGTTCAACCTATTTTAATGTTTGCCGTGTTGACATTTTTACTATGTTCAAACTTATTCAGTATTCCGCACTTAATGATTGTTCAGTCAGACTTTTAGTACATCAGCATGTGTTTGTTTAATTCCTCTTTTAGTATGTTTTGATATCACATGTTAATTTAGCCAGCCATTTGGTTCGCTCGGTCACATGCAGCCAGACACCGAGTGTCGTGTTACGTCTATGCCATGGTTCGGGGCATGGCAAATCTTGGTATCAGAGCACTAGGTTTAAGTATCCTAGGGAGTCTATGAAGCCGTTTCTAGTGGATTTTCCTTTATATGTGTGTGTTGGCCACACATATAAATGGTTAACTACCAAGACATTTAGAATTGTCTCACTTCTTTCATACTCTAGATCGTGCAATTAGAGCTATGCCTTAAGAATTTTTCTAACTCGTGCCATGAAGCTTAGAGCAATTAGTAACCTTCTCTTCTTATCGAATTACATATGTTTCAAATTAGCAAGAGATGAGTAGGGAATTCAAGGTCCAACTGAGGATGATTACCCATAGGGGTACAATTGTGAAGTACTTACTGGTAACGAATGAGACTTGAGGTGATATTAAAAGTGGAATAAAGTGCATGTAGCCCGAGAAAGGGTGTCGTATAATGAGTTTGGAAGTTGAATAACAATGATGTACTTGAGAAAGGAGAATGAAGAGACTGCAAGAAGTGAATGACAGAGAAATTAGCAAATGAGCGAGGATCTCAGGGAGGTGGAGACAAATAGTTTTCTACATGAGGTCATCAGGACCCACTCCATCTACAGCCATTGCACCAGTCCTGAGGTCCAAATATGATCAAAAAGGTCAATTAAGCCAGAAACAGAGTTTCAGAGCACCAGACTCTCAGCCACAGGCCAGTATGGGCCAATAAGATTTTCGAAATCTTATGTGCAACAAGTGTGATAAGAGGCACCAATGGGTGTATCGTTCAAGCATGGATATGTGTTTTAGGTGTGGCAAGTAGGGTCACTATCTAAAAGAATAGGGTACCCGAGGTAATGTGGCTAAGTCCATAAATTTTGCATCCTCATAATTCTCAAACCCAAAGTAGGCGTAATGAAGCTAAGTATGGTAATATAGGCCGCTGTCAGAATCGTTTGTATACTTCAGCTGGTCGTCAGAACTAAGAGGAATCCCTAGATATTTCCATAAGTATGATGATGATTGCTCTAATGTCATACCTCATGGGGTAAGAGGTTAAGAGTTTAGCTGCAATGGACATAGAAATACATCACTATGGTTTTGAGCAGAAAAAAAGCCTAAGGACAAATTACCTGTGATTCTAAAGTGGTATGATTTTCAGAAGAAATATTTATTTTTCACTCGACCCATGCACATGAATAAGAGGAGATTGTGTACGACATGAGAACCATGGGCAGACGATGTTAAATTTTTAGGCATAGTTTAAGTTGTTTAAGTTTGGATAGATAAGAGGCAGAGAGTACAACTTTAGTAAGTTACTATAAGAAGCAGAGATTATTATGAGATAAGAAGATGTGACAGTTACCTCTTAGGTTATGTGATTAAGTATTTAACCCACATGTGTATAGTCTGGTGTAAATTTAGAAGTGTATAGAACGTTTGGGATTAGATATTTTAATCATTCATTTAGAGAGACATAATTGCCCTAAGTGTGACTCATGACTATAGTTTCAGAAAAGATAATCTACAACCTCATAATAGGGTCCGATGATAAGGGAAAGTTAGAAATAACTTAGGTTATTCAGTGCAAAATAAGAGAACATTAGGCTAGAAGGTGGTTAGTGGAAGAATAGTAAGTAATTCTTGAGCAAATACAATGACTTAGCAATTTCAGCAGAGCTAGTAGAGGTATGATTAATTTCTTTAGTCAAGATAACATTAGTGAAGTGGGTAACAATTTGATTACGATATGAATGTTTGTTAGAATCCAAAGAGTTTAAGTTAAATTCGCGGTATATAAATTACTGAAAGAACAAATCATCTAAGCAGTAAGAAAGCAAGTTATAGAAGAATAGCCCTTAAGAGTTATCAAAAAAGGATTTCCCTAAGATTGACAGTGTGAACAAAGTTAAGTCGTTAAGACAAAGTATGCCAGTTATGAATACATTAGCAACCCGTTCATGTAGGTAATTCAGTTTTTCCAGTAAGGAAGATTTGCTTAGAAGTGAGTGAAAAAAATGAGTTGTCAGTGTTGTAAAGTACAAATTATTTTATAGAAAATAAGAAATGATAGTTGGATCCCAACAAAACAGAAGAATTCATGAGTATAAGACCTTAGCCTTTCATCTAAGGAGGGAGGTGTAAATCATCAGTAAGTCTAGTTGGAAATTTGAAATCAGAAGAGTTAACAGGAGATATGAAGAAACCCAGTGCACAAAATGATATAGTCGCCATAAGGAGGAAAGAAATGTGAAGTGAGTAGGATGATCATCGATCGACTTGTGTCAAGATCAGTTATTATGGATTAAGCGATCAAAAAAAGAGTATGCCCAATTGTGTGTCACAAAAAGGTTGTGGCATTG
Organism: Anisodus acutangulus; assembly: GCA_029783415.1. Classification (NCBI taxonomy): domain Eukaryota; kingdom Viridiplantae; phylum Streptophyta; class Magnoliopsida; order Solanales; family Solanaceae; genus Anisodus; species Anisodus acutangulus. Next base: position 38,433,492 of record CM056489.1, read on the forward strand.
CACGAGACTCTAATATTCAGGGTAAATGTCAAAGACTTAGCGCGCAACAATACTATGAATATTTTAAAAATTTTCTCAGAAAGAAATAAAGTATATGGAGTTTAGCTCATGTTGAGACAGACAAGAGAATCATGGCTAGAGAAGTTCATCATTTAGCAAACCTCAGAGTTCAACTTTTAGACTTTGAAGATGGTAGAGTTGTTGTACAGAACAGAGTTAAATCCTCCTTAGTAGCTAAGAAAAGAGGTAAACAGTTTTATGATCCCTATCAATTGCAGCTAAATGAAGGGATTAACAAGCATAAACCCATGACTTTCGAACAAGGGGGAGATGATAGTACTCTAAGGTACCAAGGAATATATATGTCTCCCAGATGTAGATAGACGCAAAGAGAAGATTATGGCAGAGGCACACATATTCAGATATTCTACCTACCCAAGCTCCATGAAATGTATCATGATCTTTAGAAGAATTATTGGTGAAATGACATGAAAAAAGAATGTAGTAGATTATGTGACTAAATTTACAAATTGTCAGCAAGTGAAAGTCGAACATCATAAACCTAGTGGTGTAGAACAAACTACATATATTCTTGAGTGGAGATGATGAATATGAACTTTATAATAGGTTTACTTCGCTCATTTTGAAAACAAGATTTGATTTGGGTGATTATGGACCAACTTACTAAGTCAGCACACTTTTTGCCAGTAAGGACTAATGACTTAGCAGAAGATTACACCAAGTAGCATATTTAGGAAATCATCAGGTTGTGTAGGACTCCAGTGTCATCATTTCAAATCGTGGTGCTCAATTCATAACAATTTTTTTGGAAATCCTTTCAGAAGGGATTAGGCACAAGGGTGAATCTCAGGTACAATATTTTCATCCTTAGATAGATAGTCACGTAGAGTGCGCTATTCAGACACTTGACGTTATGTTGTGAGCATGTGTCCTAGACTTTAAAGGCAATTAGGATAATCATTGCCTCTCATTGAGTTTGTTTCTAATTATAGATGTCATGCAAGTATCAAGATGACATCGTTTGAAGCCTGGTATGGGCGAAGGTGTAGATCACCTATTGGTTGATATGGAGTTGGCAAAACAGAATTTCTAGGGCCAGACTTGGTCCATCGGGCTATGGAAAAAGTTAAATTTATTCAAGAGCATTTAAAAGCGGTAAAGAGTTGCCAGAAGTCCTATTCGGACATATAACATAAAGATTCAGAATTTCATGTTAATGATTGGGAGTTTCTTGAAAGTTTTGCCTATGGAAGGCATCAAGTGATGTGATAAGAAAGGGAAGCTTAGTCCCAGGTATAATTAGACCATACAAGATCCTGCGAGAGGTCGGTCCAGTGGCATATGAGTTGAAATTACCACAAAAGTTGTTCATCGTACACTCAGTGTCATGTTATAATATTCACGTTTCCAGTATTCAGATCTCATATTATAACATTAATGTTCCATTGCTAAAATATACATGTCAGTTCAGCACTCGAATATTCATTTTAGCTCAGTACTCAGATCATGTTAGTTAGCATTCAAATAGTCATGCAGCTAAGTATTCATTTAGTTCAGTATCCATTCAGTTCAGTACTTATTCATCTTACGCATTTAGTTTAGTAGCTAGTCAGTTTAGCATTTATTAAGTTTAGTACTTATTCAACTTACTCATTCAGTTCAGTACCCATTCAGTCAGTATTTATTCAGTCTAGTAATTTATTTAGTTTAGTAAACATTCAGTCTAGAATTCACGCAACAATATACTTAAGGCGTGCAAGTCTGACCATGAAAACTATGACCCATCATTCGAGGATGAATGATCCCAATGAGGAGATAATGTAACACTCCGTAAATCCGTATTAGGTGTAGATATGTTAAATGAGTATTAATGAGACATTTTAGACATGTGAAGTGCTATCAGAATGAGGTTTGGGTAGAAATAGTTGTTTTGAAATCAAGACGAGTAGTGAGGTGCTTAAGATTCGATAGAATCAGCTAAGTTTATGGCAAATCTGCCTTCCAGCCCAAGGTAGTACATATACGTTGAGAAGTGGAGAAAACGCCAAAACATGAAAGTTGTATATCTTTGAAATACCTTTCTAACCATATATGGTGGAGCTCAATTGTATCTCATTGCTAGGATTTATGGTCATTTTACTAAACGCAATTAGCAAAGTTAAAAAATATAAAATTTTGACTAAGTGTAAAATGGACTAAGGAGCTCGCTGAGCTCAGCTCAAAGCGAGATAGGGATGTGCTTTGGACCTTGCTAAGCAAGGTGTAGGGTCTCAAAATAGAAATTTTAGAAAATTGGCCAAGTATATTTTGGACAGGTGAGCTCGCTTAGCTTAGCTCAAAGAAAGGTAGGACCTCGCTTTGGATCTCGCTCAGTGTGACAGGGGGTCCAAAATGCCCAACCTTTAAATATAACACTTAGTCCAAAAAATCATTCACCAACTCATTCAATCTTGTAGAAAACCTTCTCAAGAGAATTTTTCTCTCCTTTCAACCTCCCACAACAAGGTAAGTTCGTTCCTAATGATTCCCTAGTATTTATAACATTAAACTATGATTAGTAACATGTTTCTTCAACCAAAAACATAGGAATAACATGTAATCCTTCTCCAACGATTTGAAGATAGGGTTTGAGTGCTCTTCGTTAGAGAACCAAGATAATCCGTTGGATTGGAACGTTTATAGGTATGTCAGGATAACTCCCTACGTGTGGGAACATCATTAATCATCCCCACGCCTTAGTCCTCAAGATTACTACGAATTACTTCAGAATTAGAGATTTTCCCCTAGTTTATGAAAAGTCTAGAATTTCTAGCATTTGAGAATATAACTTCATAGTTGTTTAATTATCACTTTGATTGTTGTGAACTCATTACATAATTAGTATAGACTCGTGTTTGATACACATGAATCTCAGTCATGACAACTCAGTTTACTACGAATAAATAATGCTTAAAACTTCATAATCAATTTAGGAATACATGTCTCGGTCTAGTTCTATTCAGTATCCCAATATCATATTCTTCTGTATGATTCAGTATTTCCAGTATAATGTACTTCAGTATGATTCAGTATTTCCAGTATCATGTACTTTAGTATGATTCAGTATTTCAGCATCATGTATTATAGTATGATTCTCAATTTTTTATTTTATAAACCTGAATATTGAACACCTGTATTTGGACCCAAGGCCGTAATTTATGCTTTATACATCTTTGGGCCTAAGGTTGTAGTTATGTATACGTATACTTGGTCCGAGGCCGTAGCTTTTGAACTTATATTGGGCCTAAGGTCGTAGTTTATTCTTTATGCATGTTTGGGCCCAAGACCGTAGTTAATTAAGTTAAACATGTGGTTCTTCATTCAGGATAAAGACTAATTATGTTTTAGTTACAGTTTTCAGTTTTGTATTTATTTCTATTTATTATTTTGGGTTTCTCCTATCCCGAGCACCCCATAACTTTTTGTTCTTTTAGTTGATTTTACATACTAGTGTAATTCAAATGTACTAACATCTCTTTTGCCCAGGGCCTGCACTTCACGGTGTAGGCAATGAATTTTAGGATGACACATCTGCACGCTAGAATCTCTAGTATCAGTTGAGTTGGTGAGCCTAGTCTTTCGAGGCCTTATCATTTATTTTGTAGTCTTTATAGTTTATTACATACAATCAGTATGTCGGGGGCCTTGTCCCGACAAACAGTTAGCATTTCATTACTCTTCAGAGGCTTCATAGACTAGAGTAGTAGTTAGACAGAGTTCATCAGATTTTCATGTTTGTCGTGTTGGCACTTTTACTATATTCAGACTTATTCAGTATTCCACACTTAATATTCAGTCAGACTTTTAGTACATCAACATGTGTTTGTTTAATTCCTCATTCAGTATGTTTTGATATCATATGTTGATTTAGCCAACCAATTGGTTTGCTTAGTCACATACAGTCAGGCACCGAGTGTCGTGTTACTTCTAGGCCATGGTTCGGGGCGTGACATTATCCTTGTTTATGAACATTGTCTTTATCATAAAAATAGGTTGAGTTATTTGACAATGTTGAACTGTCATTAATAACTTTGTTTGATATCTTTGAACCTAGCTCTTGGGATCTCTAGTCTACTAGGTAGAGTTACCATCATGATGACATGTCCTAGGCCTTAAACCCATTCCCATCGATGATCTTTCAACCGCCTCTCTGGTTAGGCCTTTTGAAAGAGGATCCGTCACATTATCTCTTGACTTTACATAGTCAATTGTGATAACTCCATAGAGAGTAGTTGTCAAATGGTATCCATTGTATGCGACGAGATTTCCCGTTATACATAACGCTTCCTTCCCTTCCTATTGTTGTTAGGCTATCGCACTGTATGCATATTGGTGCCAATAATTTACGCCAGAATGGAAAATCTATTAATAAATTTCATAGCCATTCAGCTTCTTCACCAATCATGTCTAAAGCTATGAACTTAGACTCCATTGTGGAGCGAGCAATATAATTTTATTTGGATGATTTCCAAGACACTACTCCTCCACCAATGGTAACAACATATCCACTTGTGGATTTTATTTTGGTGGACCCGGTGATCCAATTTGCATCATTATACCCCTTAATAGCCGTGAGATTTATTATAATGCAAAACAAAGCTTATACAATAGGATACATTATAGACTGCTAACTACACTTAAAGTGACATCATGATACCCGTGGATGGTTGACATCAGTTGTCGCCACAACCTTTTAAAAATATGTATATTCTTCAACCATTCCACTTCTTGTAAGTCTACTTCTTCAAATATCCAACTGATAGCACATTCGCCGATGTGAAAATTCAAGCTATTATCAAATTTTATCATTATCATCAATTGGTTCTTTGATTTATAAACCAATGAATTTATACATTCAATGAATTGTCTTGTCTTTTTCAAAGAGTTGTCTTTCAATAGACACATTTTATCATGAAAAGTGACAACCTTTCAAGGGACATCCGTTCACTAAATTAATGAACATAACCTATAATGAAAGACATATGATCAACCTCATCAAATTAGTAGTTCAATCAACTAGTCCTTACCAAGACGGAATGAGTTATGTGAATATTTCACTAACTACCATATCAATACCACCAAGGGAATTCCATGTTAATACCACTAAGGACATAAATCGTGGGATTGACATAATAGAATAATGTCAATAAGCAAACATTTTTTTATTCTATCAAAATTTTCTGATTTGTGAACCAGAAACCAATATCATTTACTTTTGGTGGCATATCCTCAGAAAACATAATCAACAGTTTTCGGTCCTATTTTTACCCTATTAGGTTTAGGAAGTTGTACTTTATCCAAACACCCCCACACGTGAATATAATGACCCGTTCAGTCATTTTTAGATAAAGACCCTTATTTGACTAAATTACCCTTCTTTAGGCTATTAGTGGGGTTAGTGATGCGCGAGGATGGGTGACACGAATCTCGAGGTTCATTTATGTATTTTCATAAGAAAATAGAAAATAAAAGTCTTAGCATTGATTAGTTTGACTCAAAGTTGACTTTTGAGTATATGGGTTTATTTCCGGGTTTCATCGCTTTCGGTAGCTTCGGAGGATAATTTATAACTTGGTCGAGTCATTAGTTTGCTTTCTGAGGCAATCGGACGTACTTCGTAGCTTTATTTGTGAAATTGTGATATCTGAATGTTTTTGGCGATTCTTTAGAAAAATATGTCTTACGCACTCATATGAGAAATACGAGGGTGCGAGCAAGTTCATAGTACCGTTTACCTTGGGGTAGCATGTTTGTTTTGTATCCAGAGAGGTTACATGAGTGTTTCATGTGTTTGGTGGAAGATTGAGTGGTTTTCCAAGTTGTTGGTTCTGGTGTTCTGCACTAGCAGTTAGTTGGCCTCTTCTACGGGCCCGCCTCTACGGAGGTTAGCTCGTAGATACGGGCCTTGTGAAATTTTGAGGTTCTACCCCTGTGGAGACTTCCTCGTAGAGGCGATGTTGCCTTTGTGGTGTTTCTCGCACCAGCGCTTATATGGAAAACTTTCTCGGGACCCGTTCGGTCGTTTTTAACTAAAGACTTTTATTTGACTAAATTATCCTTCCCGTAGGCTATTAGTGGGGTTGGTGATGTGCAAGGATGGGTGGCATGGATCCCGAGGTTTATTTATGTGATTTTCGGAAGAAAAAATCAAAATAGAAGTCTTAGAGTTGATTAGTTTGACTCAAAGTTTACTTTCGAGTATATGGGTTCGTTATCGGGTTCCATCGCTTGCGGTAGTTCTGGAAGGTCATTTATGACTTGGTTGAGTAATTGGTTTGCTTTTCGAGGAAATCGGATGTACTTTATCGCTTTATTTGTTAAATTGTGATATTTAAATATTTTGGGCAATTCTTTAGAAAAATGTGTCTTAACTCGGTTGTATGAGAAATCAGAGGGCACGAGCGAGTTCGTAGCACCATTTACCTTGGGGTGGCATGTTTGGTTTGTATCCAGGGGGATTCCGGGAGTGTTTCGGGTGTTTAGTGAAATATTGAGTAGTTCTCCAACTTGCTGGTTCTGGTGTGCCACACCAGCGGTTGGTTGGCCACTTATGCAGACCCTCCTCTATGGAGGTTGGCTCACAAATGCGGGCCTTGTGAAATTGTGAGGTTCCGCCCCTACGGAGACTTCCTCGTAGAGGCGATGTCGCTGCTGTAGTAATTCTCTCGCACCAACGCTTATGTTAGAGTTTAGTGTTTCCGCCTCAACGGATTTTTTTCGCTGCGGCGAGGGCGCACCTGCGTGATCAATTCCGCCAGTGCGGAATCGCTGTTCAGTTAGTTTCTTAAAAGTCCTAAAAATGATTCATTTTCCCAAAACACCATATCTAGTGATTAGAGTTGGTTAAGAGGGAATTTCTTGAAGTTTGTGCTTGAGTTCTTCATTGGAGGTTTATTCTTCACCCTTATTGATTATGATTCATATTTTAAGGTTTTTAATCCTAGTTTAGAGTTTATTTGGGGAATATGAGTTCTTAAGTTTCATGATAGAATAAGAGGGAATAAAACCTTGATTTGAGGGTACAATATGAATTAGACAATCTTGATACTATGAATTAGTGTTGTTTAATGTTGAATAATGATGTTGTAATGATCAATTTGATGTTAGAAACCCTTGTCGACTTGGGGGGAAATTCTAGGGTTTGGAATTGGGATTTTTCTAAAACCATGCAATTGAGGGTCCAATCGGGGTTAGTTTTCCAATTAACTTAAGGATGTGACTATCTAGTATGTGATTATGCTATTTGAGTAGTAAAATTTGGATTTTGGCACCGTGGGCCCGGGGTTAATTTTGGGTGTCTTTTGGATTATTTAAGGCCTAAGTCCTTGTATGTGTATTAGCTTAATTATTAACATAGAGTCTATATATGTTATACTATGATTACTACGAGGTGCTCCGAAAGGGCAAGGCCAGCGTTGATGGTTGAGTGTTCGAGGCTCCTTCTCGGCTTTGAGGTAGGTTGCGGTTTCTCTTTTGTAAACTTCGATAGAAGCACGTATTAGCTATAAATGTTGATGGGTATTTGGCATGTTTGAGGGTCCCACCTTAGCGGTTGTGATGAACGCTTGGGTGGGTACCCATGATGAATAATGATGATAGGTGATTTGAGGAATCAACCTTAAGTTAATTCAGACTGTTGTTGGTTAGGCTTGTCACCATTATGTGGGCTTGTCGCCATTATTGATATTGTTGTGTTTATTCATCACATTGCTTTTGATATGGTATCCTGATTTTTACGTGGATTTACATGTTATTGACTTCCTAAAAGCATGTAATATTCATCTCTTATACTTGGTTGCATCTCATACATCATGATTACTTGCCTTGTGTTGTCATTTAAATTCATACACTTATGGTTATGATGATATTGAAATGAGAGTGGTTTGAAAATATTGTAGGTCTAAGAGATCGAAAAGGTAAGAATACATCATGAGATGGTTGGCAACACTAAGATGATGATACACGGAGGACCGAGTTGCATACCTACAACGGATGTTATTGATACGTAGAGGACCGGGTTCCATGCCTACAACAGATGTTATTACATCCAAGAGCTGGGTCCGTTGAGAAATTTTGGACGGGTATATGGACTTCATGAGTCCCCCATGGGTGTGCAGTTCATAGAATTTGAACGCTTGTATATTGGAGATAAAAGGTACCTGGCATATGCATTGCATTCATATCATTTATTTATACTTTGGTTACTTGTTGTTTGGTAATGTGACATGGATTGGTTACTGTAGCTTGGGTGATTTCCTGATTATATGGATTTGGATGATTGGATTTATTATATTGGATCAGATTGGTTGTCACGATTGGCTTGTCCCTTGTGAATTGGGTCCCGTGGTTACACCATTATGAGTATGAGTACTCGCTGTCGGACTTTATTGTGGCTATGAAAGATCTAGGGTCATTGAGTTACTTCTTGAGGATAGCTATAATACATCATGCATGTGGTTTATTTTTGTCTCAAAAGAAGTATGCAGAAGAGATCGTTGAACGAGCTGGCATGTCCTCGTGTAAACCGTCCTCCACTCTGGTTAATTCTAAACCAAAGTTGAGTGCTACTTCCAGCACGCCATATGCTGATCCATCACATTACTGCGGCCTTGTAGGCGCCCTGCAATATCTTACTTTCACGAGGCCTGACATATCTTATATTGTGCAACTGTTCCGAAAACGACATTGGTTTATTGTGATAATGCTAGTGCGATTTATCTCTCAGGAAATTCGGTTCAACATCAACGCACTAAACATATTGAGCTGGATATTTACTTTGTTCGCGAAAAGGTTGCTCGTGGACAAGTACGTGTCTTACATGTCCCATCACGCTATCAGATCGCCGATATTTTTACAAAAGGTCTTCTGTTGATTCTATTTGAAGACTTTAGGGACAGTCTCAACATACGCCGACCTCCCACTTCGAATGCGGGGGTATGATAGAATTGATAGAATATTTAGTCATAATTGTGATTTGTACATAATATATTTTGTATATGGTAGGTGTATATTTAGTCATTTAATTTCTTAATTCTAGCCTAGGATGATGATTATATTATGGGTATATTTACAACCCATTTGGAAATGAAATAATCAAAGAAGATATTTTTTACCGTACACTAACAATTCTCATATCTAGTTTCTTTCTTGCTATTTACTTCGCATTGAAATGATCCTTTTCGTTGTCAATGAGAAAATGTTCAACCGAAACTGAAACTCACACAAACTATTAGAGTAGATATAATATTATCAAACCATTCCAACTATTACAATATATATTTTTCATTTTAGTCAATCACCTGCAGGCACCGATACGATCCCAATTTGCAAACGCCCCATCTGACCCAAAGCTGAGGTCCTTAATGCTCCTGGTTGATTTTATGGGACCGGCTGGTCTGCCTTTTAAGCATGGTGATCTTTGTGAGAATCCAGTAACACTGCCCATCCGACTTGTGATCGTGACATCACTGTTGATAGAAGATATGGGAGATAGCTTGTGCTTGTAGGGAGAATTAATCTCAGAGTACACATCAGTATTGATCGGTCTTAGCCTCGGTGAGCTCATGGATCTTGCTTTTGCTTTTGCAGACTCAGTGGCTGCCATGTACGTTGGAATCGAAGGAGAGCCCATGAAAGTATTGTCATCCCCGCTTGATTTCTGCCTTCTGTGGTGAAATGATCTTCGCGGTACATATATTGGAGAGACCAATTCTTGGTCTGTATGGTATTGTTTTAGAAAAGGCCTTGATTTCATTTCTTTTCTATCGAATTCCTCTTTGTTTCTTGCTGAGAAAAGTGTGTCCACGTTTTTAAGGTCGTCTCTTTTAGCCAGCTGAGCGTCTACCCATTGTTCTAACCAGTATCGCCTTCTTCCATTTACTTCCGACTCTGTTGACCTCTGCAAGTGAGAATATCCCTTGTGAAATAATTCATAGTCTGTGTGATGAATATGATCAGGATTTGAGAAATCGATAAGATACTTACTCGATGGCTTAACCAGTATTCTCTTATACGTTCTCTCTTGATCGCAGCCACCCTTTTGCTTGAGAACATCTTGTTTTCTTCTTCCCTAGATAAATATCGATTGTCCCACCTTTTCTGGCTGTTTAGATCAATCTGCAGAATTAAAAGAATTGACTAAGCTGGAATAGTTATTATACCTGAAGTGGGAGATGATTATCTTGTGAAAACTACTCTCATCATCATAAGAATTTGCCATATTGCTCCATTGCAAGATCACATCTCAGTTATGGACTTTATTTTTTGCTATGCTAGGCATGAGTTGGACTATGCCTTTCTCCACTCTAGAGTTTTCTTATGTGTTGGAACTGAGGCGGACTACACAGAAAGTCCCTAAAAATTTGGTTAACTATACCCCTAGCAATTTGGTGTTCTGTTTGGACAGAAAGAAACAACAGAACTTTTGAAGGTAAATAGAGCAACATTCTTATCCTTAAGTTTAGAGCTGTTTCGTTGCTAGATTTTAGATGCAAACTAGTTGTTGTACATGGTACGTATATTTTGTAAGATTCTATTGGAGAATTGCACAACTTGTAAATATAATTTGTCGCACTGGCTTAGTGCCTTTTCTCTTTTCATACTATTTTATTTCTATCAAAAATAATTTGCCATATAGCTTATATATGATTGTTGCAACAAAGCAACTTTAATCGTCACCTGAATTCACATATATGGCCTAGTATTTGTCAACCTTTAAAGAAATGAGGGGTACATTATATTAAAGAAAGTACTGCAACAACTTTCTCATGCATCATATAGCACTACAGAGAAGAGCATAAAATTCATATATTTGAGCTGATTGAAATATTAGTTTAGCTGTCCATTTTTTGTTATTTAACTAAGCCATTCTTATAGCTAATTCAAATAAGAGGAATTGCCTATGAAGAACTACACTTTTTGGTTCTGCAATTGGATCAACAGAAGCATGCTCTATTACCATACCTTAATATCTTTCTCTCCCAGATTCAGCAACATATTTTCTTGACAATGTACTGTGGTTTTCACCTGATCACATCTCTTTGCACATACTTCTGATTGAATATTTACGATTGACTGCAAGGACTTCAGGGTAGCAATAGTCTGCCGTCGAACAGCCCTACCGCGAACAATAGCTTGAAGCCTGACTAGTCCCTTTAGTGCTCTCAAAGCTTTTCTTGCCTGAAATTGAATTCATTGGTGAAAAACAAAATTTGTGATCAATGAAGTGGATCTAGAACCATTGAGGTCTCAGGTAACCCCATCGAAAGCAAAAACGTTAGGTGATTTCTTTCCCTCTGTCCAAGTCTTAGTGGACTTAGTTACTGGTACCTCTGTTGGTAGGAGATAACAGATATTCTGTGGAATTAATCGAGGTGCGCGCAAGCTTACCCAGATACCACGGTTAGTAGATTGAGGAAACAAGAAGATTCTGAAGAAAAACTTACAAGATAACCGCGAAAAGCCGTCTGAATTTTGATGGCAGCAAGATTTTCAATCTTTCTCTCATAGAGGTAGTACTGTGTTTCTTGGCCATGAAGAGTCAATTTTGACAATACAAGAGTTTCATTTTTAGGCTCATGGATAGAATCTGTGCCTTCTTTTAAGGAAGCCATTTCAACTTCAACCTCTGTAGTTTTAGCAGCTTCAGAAATTCCTTCAACATCAACATTTATAGTATGCTTGCTCTGCTTCTCTTCTGCTTTCTGGTGTCTCCTTTCCCTTGGCGGTAACAATGCCGAGGAGGCCGCCAATCTTCTGATCTTTAGCCTTGTAAATACCCATCCCTTCCTCTTTCCCTATTGATACAATATAGCTGTGCAATGTCAATCAAAGTTGGATATACAAGTCCAACGCGGATAAAGATCACTTATGTTCAGTAGCAGAGGTATAGTTTAAGGGATGGGGTCAATTGAACGCGCAATTTCTCATTTAGACCATATATATACATGTGAAAACGCCACAAAATTAGTATGAATATTATGTTTTTGAACATATCTTCAAAGAACTTGGAACCTTGATCTGAGCCTATAAAGATTAAACCTTGAATCCATCCCTGCCTATGTTACCTAGATTGTTGATGCCTTCAACATGCCCGTGGGAAATGGTGAGGACATCATTACACTACTAAAAAATAGGAATTAGAGACGGATAAATTTAATTTGTAGCTAAACAATAAAATCCGTCACTTATCCTATTTAGGAACGTATTATCAAAAAATTATGTTAGCTACTAGCAATTTTGCTAGTGAATTATGGGTTCTTCATACATATTTCAAAAAATAAATTGGATATGCTCAAAATTAGATGTATCAGAGTTGATCACATAAGTAAACTCACTTACCTTCTCTAATCTTGATTCTGACTCTGAAACAAAAATCCTCTTCAGCAAGTTGAACCAGCTCTTCTTCTTTGCCATGAGTTACAACTACCTCATGTGAGTAATTATAACAAAAAATGACACTTGGGTGAAGCAAGAAAATCTTTTTGGGAGTAATTTAAACATAAGAATACAAAAAAGGATGTTTCACTAAGTTGCCTTGTTAGAATAAAAGATCTATTGGTAACAGAACCCTTGGGATTTGAAGCATATTTTCAGGAGAATTTACTAAGATTAGTATGTAGTTCACACTAAAATGATATCCTAGATTTCCTCATTCATTTCTAAAAATAACCAAAATCGTCTGAAGTAAGCAACTGTACTGAACTAGAAATCTAGTCTAACCTTAAAAGCCCCACCAAAGAAAAAAAAGAATTTAATGAAGCCCTTTTCATGATTGACTCATATGGAAACAGTGGAAATACAAGATACTTATTAGAATAAGGTGTATACTTTTCTTTATTCAACAATAATTCACATTTCTTTTCTCTATCTTCTTTATGATGAGTTTCTCCTGTTTCTAACATGTGGGCATTTCACCATCGAGGAATGTGGTGTGATGAATCAGATTCCTTAATCTTAAAATTTTTAGGTTTTAGATTAAGTACTTAAAATGATTTACTTTTATTTAAGTACTCTCCTTTTAATGGACTATGTTGATGGAGAGCCACTTTAATAATTCTAAATTGTATAATGGTAATTTTAAGTGGTAATAACTGAGTTTTAAAGTTAATATCGGTATATTTAATTAATTTTTAATATAAATATATTGTTTAAGATAAAGTTATTAGGTTCAACCGAATCTATATCTGGACATCTAACTCCACCTGAGTGTCCGTGTAGCGCAAATTCAAATAAGTCGAGCTAATTGGCTAAAGAACATGTGGGCCATCCAAGTGATAGAACTGTGCAGAGAGAGGCCTTTCACATTGATGGAGGAAACCTGATGGAGTATGAATTATGAGAATCTTTATGAGGTAATGGGGTATGTGTTCCTCTTCCAGCTGCTATTTTGTTTTCTTCGACTACAATCGACATGTTCGAATGTTTGATGGACACACTGACACTACCACATAAGCCAGTGGGGGTACACACTACAGATACCTAAACCTGATCATATGTTCTTTTATTCATTATAATATTAATAATGGACTATCAGGATATTCTCTAAAACTAGAGCTATTTTTCTGTCCTTTTCCATATGGAAATCTCTATATTGAAGTATAGGATAAGGGTAGTGAAAGAGATTTGAAGACCTTTTGGGGGTTAGCATTGAAATCATAAAAAATATGTGGTATGGGATATGGGACCATCTTCTTATTTTCAGATATCTGGTCCAACTAATTATTATTCCTCCGTCTCATATTACTTGGTCACATTACTAAAAATATATGTCTCAAATTATTTGATCACTTTTTAAAAATAAGATAGAACTAATGAAGTTTTTTCTACTTCGTTCTTAACATTAATTGCTTTTTAAAATATCAAATATTGATTAAAATGTAATTAATTAGAGAGAGATAATGGTAATGTGATAAAAACACACTTCTTATTTATGATTTCTTAAGAGACGAGTAAAAGGAAAAGTGACCAAGTAATTTGAGACGGAGAGAATATTATTAAGGGTCTGTTTGAAAAGTCACATGGTAATTGAAATTTGTGTGATTACATAGTATAGTAATTACGATGACCTGTTTGTTTGTCATAATGTAATTACAGTATAATTACAAGCGTACTGTTTGGTTGCACAAGTGTAATTACATAGATTGATTAAATTTTATAACTAATAATTATTTATCGGAAATTAAAAGTTACTCTATATTTGAAAAAAAATGTGCTTTTATAAATGATATTAAATTAAGTATTTAAGATACATATTGTTTCTTGAAAATGTATTAATTAAAAATAATATATTTGTATCTAATATTATAAAAAATATTGATATATATTTAAAATTAATAATAATTTTATTTACTTAATTATAAAACTAAACGCGCATGTTTGAGAAAAAAGATTAATATTTATAAATATAAGTTCACAACATTATTCAAATGTTTGACAAAAAATAATCTATTAATAGAATGGCATTCAATGTGAAATAAGTCAAATAACAAGTCAATATTACTAAAGCAAATAAATTGGAACCGAAATATAACATAAATTCAACATCCAATTCTTCTAACATAATACTCTTATGTTAAATTCCAACATAACATAAAATAAGTTTCAACATAACTTAAGTAAATATGTTTTTTTTTTAAATGAAGGAAAACATAAGTGTATAATATCATGCAACAACGAAAATCTATTTTAATGACATCACCAGTTATATGCAATGTTATTAAAGACTCATTTTTTTTTAATATTAGGAGGTTGTATTCAGAAAACTAGAATAATAGCATAATTATGCTAAATGAAGAAATAAAAAAATACAAGCAATTTCATGGAATCACAAGAAATAAAAATGGAAATGAGAAGAAAGAAATAAAAAATAAATAATTTAAAAATAAAATAATTTAAAACTAATTAAAAAAGAAATTAAAATTAGAGAAATACAAATAAATGAAAAGAAAAAATAAAATAAAAAGTAACCGTGTAATTACACTCAATTCTCAACCCCCTTGAGAATTAAATAATGTAATTACACATCTCAATTACACTCAACTCTCTATTAATCAAGTAATTGCTTAGACAAATAAATAAAACAGATTGTGTAATTATATTAAATTACACTCCATTCCAATTTTCATGTGTCCTTTCAAACATGCCTTAATATGATTCTGATAAGTTCCCACTAAGAAAGGAGTTCTGATTTGAGTTTATTTTTTTCATTTTATTTATTTTATAGGGTTAATGATATTTTTGGTCACTTAATTATTGATAATTTCTAATTTTAGTTTATATATTATCTAACTAAGCACATTAAATCTTCAATTATTTAAATTGTGCACTTTTAATCCCTTTGTTTGTGAATATTCACAACTTTCCTATAGCTATTAACCGTTTCACTACTTAATTACTCATGTGCTATGTTAAATTTGTGTTATTACTTCATATTTGACGGTAATATTACTCTATAATATTAAAAAAATACTGACTTTATTTTCTACAACATGAAGGGATAAAATCTTTAGTTGAAGTATAGGTCGTCGATTCAATCTAGAATACATAATTTAATTGATTGAAGGTTAGCTACGATGAGTCATATATCACAAGGATCAAAACTAGAATTTATCAATAACTTAAAGAACCAAATTTGGTATTATCCCTATATCATATTGTTTCTAAATTAATAAATTATAGTAATAACTCTTTTTCATGTAGCGAATTATTAAAATGTGATTTTGAAAAGTTCCCAATTAGTTTACAATTGAGATAATCGTTAATGTTGATGTATGATTCTGATAACTGACACCGAAGTTCTGCCTAACCATAATGCAAAAGTAGTTTGATGTGCTAGCTTAACACATAAATTGATGTTATGATACACCATTTGTAATGCACACTTGTTTTAATTGAATCAAGATTATTCCTAGTATATCAAGAGAAGGTTGTGGATTATGACAATTGACATGTAGGTATGACCTACTATATAGTAGGCAGGGTGGCAAATGGGCGGGTTGAATCGGATATGACGGATCGAAAATGAGTTAAATAAAAACGGATCAATTACTCGACCCGTCAATATTTAACATGGATAAAAAATGAGTTAACCCGACGGATAATATAGATATACATATTTATCTATATTATCTAAAGTTGCTTTAAAGATGTTGGCTTCATGTAGCTAATATAGAGAAAATCAATATACCTTCTTGTCCACAAATTCAATCCCTAGTACATAGTTCCACCTCAACATTTGCGGGGAGAATAGAACTTCGAAGTTTTTCAATGACACGACCTCCAAGAAAATATTTTTTGAAAAATACACACCCAAGCCCCACCATTTCCATCCTATTGCACCCACCCACTCCCCAACCAAATTCCACCCCCACCCAACCACCACCATCGAATGCACTTCATCTTCACTCATCCCTATCCCACCCCACCCCACTCAACCCCCCCGCCAAATTTTCTACTTCATATATTTTATTTTACTTTTATAAAAAATGGAAATTTTTTTTTACTCCCCCCCCCCGCCCCTCGCCCCTCCCTCCAAACTACAACCCACCACCCATCTCACATCAAATTTAACCACACAAATTTCTCATTTTTTTAAAGTTTTTATAAAAGTAAAATATATGAAGTAAAGAATTCGGGAGGTGGTAGGGAGGGGGGGGGGGAGGAATGGTGTAGAAAACCAAAGTAAATTTTTTAAAGAAAAATTAAATTTGTTGGAAGGGTGGTGGGGTCGGGGGTGTAAAAATCAAATAAAAAAATTAAAATTGTTTTTAAAGAATTTTTTTTTGTGGGGGTGAGTGGTGTAGAAAACCAAAAAAATATTAAAAACTTAAAAAAACTTTTTTTAAGGGATGGGGGAGTTGGGTGTGAGGGGTGGGGGTGGCGTGGAGGGGTTTGGGGGGGGTTGTGGGTGATGGGGTGGTTGGTGAAATGCCACTTGTGGGACTTGTTTTCCCTTATGTTTTTACGAAAGTCATTTTTTCTATTTTTAAGGAATTTATTTTTTACTAAAGTTGTGGATTTTATCCATTTTGTTACCCATATTTTAAATAGATAATATGTGACCAGAAGGTCATGAGTTCAAGCCGTAGAAATAACCTCTCACAGAAATGTAAGGTAAGACTGCGTACAATAGACCCTTGTGGTCCGGCCCTTCTCCGGACTCCGCGCATAGTGGGAGCTTAGTGCACCGGACTGCCTTTTTTTTTAAAATATGAATTAACCCATATTAGATCCATTTTAAATGGATTGGGTCGGGCAAATATCCATATTTTTACCCATTTTCCCGCCCCTACTGGTAAACAATTATCTGATGATGAATATGCAAAAGCATTCTTTCTTTATTAATTGTAACCATTATTACAACACCTTTTTCTAGGGAGGCATAAATTATGAAGGTGGTAGGGTAGTGGTAATGTGCAAGGAGATAGAGAATGTGAAGAAGAAAACAGAGCAGCCTTGAGTGGTAATAAGGTATAGACAGCCTGTTGTTGGCCCTCCTTGTCTTGCCCACCATATGCCAACTTTTACTTGATCAACTTATTAAATAAATGACTTCTCAAATAAAAAAATAAAGAGGAAGTTATTCATAAATAAATGAGGTCACTAAGGTTCCTATTTTAGTGCACACATAGTAGATTTTGGGATTCTCATTTAATACGGCTTAAATTCATAATTTTTTGTAAGTTTAACCGATACACAATAGAAATTCTAAAAGTTTGTGTGTCAAATTATAATTTTTATTTGAAATTTAATATATTGCTTGTGCAAACAAACTTATGACATACACATCATAGCTTGTCAAAGCCAAACTTCGTATGAAGTTTACTTGCATTTTCCACTGAATCCAAGTTTCAGAAAATTATGCCTAATTCAGCTCTAAAGTTAAACATGTCCATTTACAAAAGAATTTGTCGTGAATAATCATGCCAAGTCATTATCTAGTAATACACCATCCATTTTAATTTATGTGATATAGGAAACAATTTGAAATAATTTCATTAATTCCTATGAAAATAGGAAACTTATATTTCTCATTTGACTCAGCATTTAGTTTAAGAAATAAAAGAATATTTTTTAATCTTGTTATCTAAAACAAGTCAAATATATTTGTGTGGTTATAGATCATTTCGTTAAGCGTAAAAGATAAAGATTAAAATTAAATTATTGCAAAATAAAGAAATGCATCATTTTTTTTGGGACGGATTAAAAAAATGTATCACATAAATTGAGACAGAGGAAGTAATAGATTATAGGACGATGTCATACAAAAACCAACTGAAGGGCATTAGTCCAACAATTATCAAATGTAGCTTTGATTAATTTAACAATTATCAGATGTGAATAAAAGAGAATTATGATTTAAGTTTCATATCAATCATGTATGATTTTCACGTATTGGCACTTTTTTCAATTTAATAAGGCATATTACAGAATATTACTCTTGCATTTAAAACTTTTATTATGAAAGAGACATAAAGGAACTATGATAGTTATTGTCCTAACTTGACCTGCTGTGAATTAAGTTGCTCATGAATATAAGGAACCATTTGTGTAAAGTTTGTCAATATTGGGTATCAGTTAAATAATTTGAAAAAAATATATTATTAGATAGTAGTAGAATAGATGTGGTTATAACCAAGGAACGATTGATGTGGTTATAACCAAGGAACGATTGATGTGGTTATAACCTTTATAAATTCAAAACCAACGAGTGATTCATGTGGTCCAAACCTTTATAAGTTCTTTTGTATTTTAAGTAGGAATATTTTTTATTTTATTTTTCACATTAAAATGTAACTATTTTCTTAGTAGTTTCTAAACAGTGGGTAAAAAATCATAATATGCACAAAAACTAACCATCCCACCTAATTTTCACTGAATTGGGTATTATTAGGCCTGGGCTTTGTAGTGACCCGAGTTAACCTTAAATCGGACGCTTTCGTAATTGGATCATTCGCGCAAATGGTGCTATTTCGGGGTGGAATTAATTTTGGGAAAACCAAACAAAATGCCCACTAAAAGTAAAATATTTACCCGAGTCTTGCCCCCTAGAATTTAATTACCTGTGCTACCCATACTGACCAAACAAATTACCCGCGTAGCCTTCTCATTAAAGGCCTTAAACTGCGTGGGGAATGGTTGAGGTTTCCTTTTGAATTGAATTCAATGTTTTGATTTTGTTTTCCTCTTCTTCTTTTTTTCTTTCTATTCTCCTTTTTTTCTTTTAATTTCCCTTCCTTTTTGTTTTGTTTTGTTTTCCTTTTTGGGTTAGTTATCTTTTTTTTTATTCCTTTCTCTATTTTTATCTTCTTCTTTTTTTAAGATAAAAAATATAAAAATAAAAATATTAACCAATTATTTTTACATTAATACACGTATAGAAATGGCTGAATACATGTGCAGTAAATTATACCTATTGAACACTTAAATCTCTTCAATTAGTGTGCCTATTGATCCCCTTACCAAGCACTCAATTTAAAATGTCAATGCGTGAGGCTCAATAACTCAAAGGCCCCAAGTCTTTCATAACAAATTCGAAGTTGAGAAGAGACATGATAGACTTGCACAGTTTATCAGAAGAGGCAGTCAATATAATATCATCCACATATAACAGAATGTATACCAGAGAAGTACCACGATGATAGATGAACAGAGAATGATCAAACTTGCTGTGAGAAAAACCAATAGTAGACACATAATTTGCAAACCTTTTGTATCAGGCCCGAGGGGCCTGTTTTAGCCAATACAAAGACTTCTTCAACAAACAGACATGGTTAGGATGATCGGGGTCCCTGAAACCCAAGGGCTGATGCATGTATACCGTTTCCTTGAGATCACTGTGCAAGAACGCATTTTCCACGTCCAGCTGATGAATGGACCAAGCTTTGGATAGAACCAGATTGAGAACAATGTGAATAGTTGCCAGTTTGACCACCAGACTAATGTCTCTCCACAATCCACGCCAACCTGCTGAGTTTTGCCATCACCTACAAGTCGGGCCTTATACCTCTCAAAACAACCATAAGATTTTTCCTATGAGTAAAAATTCACATAGGACGAATCATATTAACACCAGGCGGACGGGGCACCAACTCCCACGTCTTATTTTCAATAAGAGCATTATATTCATCATCCATTACTATTTTCCAATTTGGGTCATGAAGGGCAGATACTGGTTACGTGGTAGGGGTGATTTAGTGATATTAAAATTGAGATTAAAATATCATTTTGGTTTTAAAATACCCCGTTGACTACTAGTAATGGACCCTTGACTCGAAACAAAAATGGGTCGGACCTGAGTCTGTGTATGGACGTCGGAACTGATTGGATCGAGAGGTGGGTCACGGGTTGGGCCAGCAGGCAGTGAGCCTGCTGGTTGAGAGGAATGCGGGATGGAAACTGGGCCAGCAGGCATTGACCATGTTGTTTGAGAGGACTGCGGGATGGAAGCGGGCTGAGGCATCTTTGGGTGGGATGACGCGAAGATGCAGCGGCCAGACTCTTGGTGAAATTGGTCACGTGAAGGGATTGGGCAGCCAGGCGGTGGGCTCTTGGTGAATTTGGTCGGTCTGTGGTCAGGATCTCGAGGCTGGTGGACCAAATGGTGGGTCACATACAATGAGAGTCTATCATAAAAAAAATTATAAGAATTAGACACGAAATTACATAATTTAGCAAACAGAAATTGAGTTTCATAAAAAATGACATGACGACTAATTATGATTTTATTAGAGGATAAATCAAAATATTTGTAACCATGATGATTAGATGGATAACCCAAAAACACACAAGCGGTAGAACAGACTTAAAGTTTGTTAATTGTAGTGGATGGGAAAAGAGGACAACATAAACACTCAAACACTCTAAGATGAGAATACGAATGATATTTATGATAAAGAATTTTTATAGGAGATTGGTATGCTAATATTTTGCTAGGAAGTATGTTAAGAAGGTGAGTAATCATTTGTAATGCATGATGCCAAAATGAAGGTGGTAATGAATCATGAGCTAATAATGTCCGAATAATGTTATTAATGGTATGAATTTTTCTTTCGACTTTCTCATTTTGTAAGTACGTATGAGGACAAGAAATTTGAAAAGCTATGCCACTAACCTTACAAAATTCCCAAAAATGCCCATTATCAAATTCCCTTCCATTATCACATTGAATGTTTTTAATTTCCTGTTCAAATTGGGTACGGATAAATGCTGTAAATGATAGGAATGTCGAAAAAACTTGAAACTTTTTAGATAACGGCAACGTCCAAAAAAAAAATAGAATAATCATCCAAAAATAACGCATAATGACGGTGGCCCAAAAAACTCAAAACGGGAGATGTCCACAAACCAATATGAATAATATCAAAGAGCAATAATCTACTAGAATTGGAGGCTACAAATGGTAATTTAATATGTTTCCCAAGTGGACAAGAAGGACAAACATTAGTACTACACGTACTAATACACTCAATAAAATTATTGTTTTTAAGAGAGGAAAGAACATACGCTCCCGGATGACCCAAACGAACATGTCATAAGGAAGATGCTAAAATGACAAACGTTGACGGTGTGGCTTATTAAGTGGTGGTGATGGAATAGAGGTCGCTCCGACTATCACATCTCATTAGAGGTATCCCCGTCATGAAATCCTTTACAAAAAAATCCAAAAGGGTCAAATTCAACAGAAATCCAATTATCAGTTGTAAATTTTTTAATAGACACCAAATTTTTAATTAATTGAGGAACATGAATGACATTTTTCAAGGCTAAAGGTGGGTTCGGGAGAGATAAATTTGTGTGACCATAACCACGAATTGGAATTGAATTACCATTACCAATAATTATGCCACTATTTTTGCTCAAATTGAAATAATACGAGATTACCTGGTGCGAACGTCATGTGAGAAGTAGCACCGGTGTCCATGTACCAATTTGCATCCGGAGGATTTAATTCAAGTGTAGCATCGCTGCCTCAATATTCGTGGGTCTCGGAGCTATCGTTGGACCCGCAGCAGTGAGACCTACTGAGGCCGAGGCCAAAGCAGGACAGCCTGCTGCCATGCCAAATTTCCACTCGACCCAGGCTGCTACTTGCCAGTGGGCTTGGCCCAAGATGTTGAAGGGAAGGGGCAGGGCGGCATGGGCCATTGCCTGTTGGCCAAGGCATGGCCCAGGGCCACTGCCCAGTGGCCCAGGCCTGCTGCCACGGATTCAGTGTCCCGCCACCCTGCTGGCTGCCACTGGTTGCTCGTCCGCCACCGCCGCTACTGTCACCGCGGCCGCCACCCTTGCTCCATATATTCTATCAGTTGGTGATAGAGAGAAGATGAAGGAAATAAAAGAAAGATTTTTTAAGAAAAAAATTGGCATGTTTCATGCTCTCAATAGCATTGTAATACACATGATATGCCATGTCAATATGATGTAGACACATTTTCGATCAACTTTAAGTGTTCAATAGGTAAAAGCTTTAGTATAGGTCTCTAAGTGAAAAACATTTGAACAAGTTTAAGGGGCTGCACATGTATTCAGCCTATATGAATTAAATAATTAGACTACATGCATATATATGTGTTTTTTATATGACTTAATTATTTGTGATTATTTTTATAACTAGCTAAATATGATATAAAAAATATCAAAATTAAGCTTAAGCTCTATTTATTGATTTTTTAAATAATTTTTTATTTTTATTAAAAATATAAAACTATCACATAATAATTTTTTAAAATTTTGTGATACCTTGTGTCACGATCCAAAAATCGGAGGGTCATGACGGGCACCCGAACCTTATTTCTCGAGTACCACTAATCATATATTTAGCATTTAACCGTAATTTTTTGTGGTCCATGAGGGCCGCCACGAGGTACCCTGCTGATATATGGAAATAGTAAACTGCAAAAGAGCTATGTAAATTCCTGCAACCAGAAAGACCAAACCTATATTTATATATATATATACATATCAAGGCTGACAAGGCCATACATGACTGATATACACAGGACATTTGTCTACAAGCCTCTAAGGAGTACGTGACATTATAAGGTCAGGACAGGGCCCCGCCATACCCCTATGCATATCAAGAATATCGTACCATGACTAGACTGCAACTCTGGAACAAATATAGTGTTTCAATATCAGCTGAACCAGCAACCTACTAGTGCGAATCGTCACCATCTTTACTTGAGCCTGCGAGCATGAAACGCAGCGTCCCCCGACAAAAGGGACGTCAGTACTAATAATGTACCGAGTATGTTAGACATGAAACATAGCATAATAGAGACCTGAAAGTAACTTGAGACAAGAAACAACCAACCAATAGAGAATGCATTTGAGGGCCATAATATGCCTAAGTACCATGTCTGTGTAGAATGCCTCTGAGGGTCATAATATGTCTAAATTCCATGCACAATGTGGTCATGCACATATGTGTATATAATGTCATCAAGACTCTGTGGGCATTCCATCATATCATATCGGCCTCTGTGGGCATAATCATCATCGTGTATATCTGTACCAGCTGCAGGTGGTGTGCATATATAACGCCGTATCCCATTTTCCATGCCCCATACATATATAATGCATACATATAGTAGAGTATATAACTCATTTGAGGTCAAGGTATGTACATGAATGTAATGCATGAATGATATGATAATAAGACACTATAAGTTTGTCGGAGTGATGTAATGTTGCTCCACCTCCGATTAACATTATGAATACTAACATTTTTTTCATATACCTCAATAAGAATTTAGGAACATATTTAGACATGCGTTGACAATGGGAATGACCAACATGAACATCCTTAACTACTAAGAGTATAATAATTTATGAAACAATATTACGTTCACGTTTCGTACGTAGAACATGTCAAAAGAAGGAAGGATTTGTCTTAACATACCTTTCGTCGATTTGCTTGACAACACCACAAGGCAGTCCGTATAACACCTTAATCTAATACAAGTAAGAATCCATGTATTCTACCTCATGTGATATCTCACACCGGGTAAATCCGCCACCCTTCCCCCTCTTACTAAGACTACAGAATGTTCTTGTAAATTATGGCCAATACCAGGTATATAAGCAGTGATTTCAAATCCAAAGGTTAAGTGTACTCTGGCAACTTTACGTAAGGCAGAGTTTGGTTTTTTGGGGGTGATAGTGAAAAAGTTGACAGATAAGTCACCCTTACTGTCACTCTACAGAACCGTACATGAGATTTTCATCTCATACGGCTCCTCGTTCAATTCTTTTGAAGTCATTGGATCTTTTTCCTCGTTCGAGAACCTCTTCCCTTCTCCCACTTCGTTCCGAAGAGTAACTAGG
Organism: Anisodus acutangulus; assembly: GCA_029783415.1. Classification (NCBI taxonomy): domain Eukaryota; kingdom Viridiplantae; phylum Streptophyta; class Magnoliopsida; order Solanales; family Solanaceae; genus Anisodus; species Anisodus acutangulus. The sequence goes on from CM056489.1 coordinate 38,457,879, forward strand.
ACCAATTCAGTCACGTTTTCGAAATTTCAAGAACACGCAACATAATAAAGAGCAAAACGTTGTTGCTGCTAAATTTCGTTACTGCCTCAATTAAAGTAAAAGAACTTTTCATACCATAAGAAAGATCTAAGTTTCATTGCTTTTTCCAAACTAAGTAAGAGAATAATTTCATTCAAGTAGTATTTCAAGATAACTCATAACCCTTGGACCGTGGGGTCCACTTCAACTAGCAAATTAATTGCCTAACCGTGCATGCCTACCTCTAACGTGTTCACCACCACATTTCACACCTAGCATTAGTCATACTACTTTTCTTGGCATGGCCCCACGTGGCCATGTTGAGATTATACTTATCCTTTTTCTCTACCCAATTAACTACTTGTTCCCCACCTACAATCCAACATTAACAATTTTACCCGCATAATTAATTCTTGATCTCAATTTACTTAAATTTTAATGACTTATAAAACCTTCATATACTCAATGTCATAATTATGCGATATACTATTAGTTCATAACCTCTTTTGGGACATACAACTATTATTATTAACAATCGTTGTCACACTTCTAAGTCCGAAATTATTTTGAGACTTCATCTTCTTATACAACGAGCTCTTCATTTGGATACGTGAATATGGCATAAATCCTCCAACGCTCGGGTCTATTTACATATGCCTAGCGATTCAAACCATGACCCAAAAGTACTGGATGTTACATCCTTCCCCCCTTAGAAACATTCGTCCTCGAATGTTGGGTGACATATCTAATCCCTGTCACGTCGGCCAATAACACAACCACATCTTCACGGGGTCATATAATATAACATACATCATTATACCAGACCTCACATGGTCACCAAGCAATAATTATAATAATCTAAAATAGAACTTACCTTATGTTTATCTCGGAACCTCGGTGTTGGTCTGAAATAGGTAGGGATATTTATGTTTCATTTCCTCTTCCGCCTCCCATGTAGTTTCTTCTACCTTCTTATTCCGCCATAGAACTTTCACGGATGCTACTTCTTTAGTCCTCAACTTGCAGACTTGTCGATCTAAGATAACAATAGAAATCTCTTCATATGATAAGTCCTCTGTAACCTTTACGTCGTCAATTGGTACAATCCGGGAAGGATCCCCAATACACGCTCTTAACATAGAAATATGGAAAATCGTATGAACAAACTCTAACTCTGGAGGCAAGTCCAATTCGTAAGCCACCTAGCCAATTCATCGAATTATGAGATATGGCCCAATGTACCTTGGACTGAGCTTTCCCTGTGATACCTCCCTTTTTTTTTCTAAATCTCATTACACCCTCCATATGAGAAATCTTCCAGAAGACCCAATAATTCACTTAAAACTCTAAGTCCCGCCGCCGCACATCTGAATACGACTCTGAGAGGTTAACAACCATTCTTGGATATACTTCACATTTTAATACTAGCATGATAATTATTATTGTACGCAAATTTAATAAGGGATAGTTGATCATCCCAACCTCCCTTGAAGCCCAATACACGAGCTCGTAGCATGTCTTCGAGCGTTTGAATCGTACACTCGGCCTGCCCGTCTGTCTAAGGGTGGAAAGCTGTGTTAAGACTAACTTGAGTGTCCAATCCTTTTTGAAATGATTTCCAGAATCTAGTTGTGAACTGTGCACCTCAGTTATATCTAATAGAACTATACATACCATGAAGGCGAACAATCTCCTTAACGTACAACTTTGCGTAGTCCTCGGCTGTGTAGGTACTTTTGACCGGTAAGAAATGAGTTGATTTGGTTAGTCTATGGACAATCACCCAAATAGAATCAAATTTATGATAAGAGAGAGGTAAACCCGTAATGAAATCCATATTAATCATTTCCCATTTCCACATCAGAATTTCAATGTTCTGAGTCACGCCGCCGGCCATTTTGGTGCTCTACTTTTACTTACTGACAATTAATACATTGAACTACCAACTCCGTAATGTTCCTCTTCATGTCGTTCCACCAATACATAACTTTGAGATCATGATACATCTTAGTAGATCCAGGGTGAATGGAATATCGTGAGCAATAGACCTCCGTCATAATCTTGCTACATTGGGAATACACAAATGGATCTTCCACCTGGGGTCCCTTTCCCATTATACTTGAAGGTTGCGATTCTTTTTTGTTAAATATCTTTCCCGATCTTCTCTAAAAATGGGATCTTCATCATGACGTTCATTTTTTTCCAGTATGAGAGATGACCCTGCTGTATTCTGAGTCATAGGGCTATCACTATCTGAATCCTCCAATCGCACTCCCACTTGGCTAACTGATGCGTTCCCTCAAGTCAACTTCTCCCCTTCGTCCTCATATTAGTCAAGCCGCTTGTGGTGAATAATTTTATTATCAACTTAGCTTTGTTTACTAACTAGTGTACTGAAACCTCTCATATTTGTAGGATCTCAATCGTGAACACTTTATGGACGATGTCATCAAATCTGAAGTGTGTGTATCATCGCAGTTAACTCTCATTCATGGTTTGAAAGGAATTTTTTTTGTACTTTCTCAATACTCGTAATTATAAACAACTTCCTTTCTTTACTTCTTTTGGCACTTGTTCACTCGTTTTCTTACTTGTCGTACTCTTTCTAATTCTAAAATATTTTGGTATACATACGTAATCTCAAAGATTGCTCATGATTCCAATCCTTGGCGTTACTATCCCTTAAAAGATGAGTTGTTAACTTATTTCCTTATTCAATACGTGGAAGATTATGAAGAATTTTCATTGCATGACGTTGGCCTGCTATATCCAAACCTGGTCATTATACTTAGATTTGAATTCCTTTTCTTGCCTCATGGCTAATTCTTTCTGTCAATGGCGTTTTGGGAAAAGGCTTTCTTGATCTCGCTAAGCTGTAAACTCATTACTTTATCTATCTAGTAGAACCTTTGGTTAGTTTAAAAATGCGCATAGACGTCATTATCTCCTGACATTTTGTCTTCATTATAATGTAATTATCTCTTGACATATATCTTTAATGTCTACATTGTATCCATAGGCGTCATTGGCCCTTTTCACATGTTTAGGTGCTAATCTCGAGATTTACTTGCTGTTACTTCTGTTTACATACTTTCTGAGATATATGACTGCATATGTTGTGGAACCGATGCTTTGTATGTTTAGATCCAATTTACGATGTTACATGATCCAATGACTTGTCAAGCTTTCTTGTCTTATCATTATTAGATCTCCCGTCGATCGAGTGCTCATTCGTCTTACCTTTATATTTCCATTTCAAGTTTCCTTGGGGGGTCTCTTATCTCAAAGTATTTCTCATACTATATTCCTGAACATCAGAGGTTCGTCACCTTTGATCGAAGAGTTCTTACTATTCCTCCTCTACCATTGGTCCTTACGCTGTTGTGGAGTAATCATACCCTTGTGAAACATGCATAACTATAATCTCATTTACTTTTATCCTTCTTGTCGTAATCCTTCCTTCTGCTCGTCATTAAACGAAAAACATATCTGCCTTGATACTTGATCATACCATTCCATCCATACTTATTAACTGTCTCCATATTTCTTACAACCATTCTTCTATTGTTCGATAGTTCTCATCCTCAATTGCCCCTAACACGCTATTGTTATTCAGAGGTTATTTAGAATTGTAACATGCTGCACAATGAAGCCGAAGACCTTACCCGTCCAATACCTATAGCATACCTTAGCGTACTAACATTTATACATGTAATTCTCAACAATACACGGTATGGCCCTTTACGCACGGATGAGAGGCTTATGTCCCTTCCACTACCGTGGATAACTCGATCCTTATTTATGACTTGGGCTCACTATTCTGGGTACGTCACTTTACGTGATCTTCTTAAATTTACTAATAGTCACTCTTCAGACGATTCAATTGTGGCAATCCATTCTCGTTAATGATATCCCGGGACAATTCCCAATCTATGCTAGGCAAGACATCATAATTTAGGTTGCACGTATATAACATATTCCCACATTGTCACTGTAAAACGTGTAGATTTTCATAACCTACTAAACTTTCCAATGATGTTTTCTGCGTTTCATATGTACAACTCATAATCATCTTATCCTTACCTTTGCGCATCAAATTGGGATACTTCGAAACGTTGTGTCCATGGTTTCCACACTAAACCAACCCCATGTACCTTTGCGGCATAATCTGGTATGCGCTCAACCCTACTGACTATAAGATGGTCGGGGCGGTCTCACTCGACCTTTACAACTTTGACCCTGAGATATTGGCATCTTTGAACCCTTTAAATATCGGTGATCCCTGACTGATAAATTCCCTAGGTTATGAGCTCACTGACTCCTCAAGGGCCTATCTCTATCGGATGCTCTAGGCTGAAGTCGTGCCTGGGAAAATAACTTACTAATACCCTCTGATGATCAAACAGTGAAGGCACCAAATGATGAATATTACAAGGACTCGGTAACTTTGGTAACAAAGGGACTGGAGCTTGAAGTTGTGAGAATCTTGTCTTTGTACAACTATGGATCTTTTGAGTAACAAATTTGAAGGGCATATTCCTAGTATGATGGGAGATCTCATTGCACTGCGTGTGGTGAACTTATCTCATAATGGGTTGCAAGGTCATATATCAATATCACTTGGAAAATTATCCATAGTCGAATCATTGGACCTTTCATTTAACCAGCTTTCGGGAGAGATACCAGAAACACTTGCTTCTCTTATATCTCTTGCGATTCTAAATCTCTCCCGCAATCATTAGGAAGGATGCACCCTTAGAGGACCTCAATTTGATACATTTGAGAAAAATCCATATGAAGACAATGATGGATTACGTGGATTCCCAGTTTCAGAAGACTGGAAGTAGCTGGAGACAAGAGTCAAAAATCACAACCGGTGTGCTGTAACAAGAAAGCAATTCTACATTTCTGAGTGAACTCAGTTGGAAAGTGGTTCTTATGGGATATGGTTCTGAACTGTTTATTGGATTATCCATAGCATATATTATGCTTTCTTCTCGAAATTCAAATTGGCTTTCTAGGATCGCTGAAGATCTAGAATACATAATCATTGCGAGAAGGCGAAAGAAGCAGCAAGGCCAAAGGCGTTACAGAAGGAGGAATAATGGTGTCTAGACAAGTTCCCAGAAGCACAAGATGTCAGTTCAAAACTTTCTGGTATATATATATATATATATATTCATGTTAAGATCTATACTGATTCTATTAGGTTATCCTAACGGGTATTATATATCTTCATTTGAATATTTCTTGTATTATTAGCTTGAACAGAAAGGAAGAAAAGAGTGCAAAGTGTATCTTAGTGGAAAGTTAAGAAAAATGAATGATTTCGCGAGAAGTACTAAATGATGATCTAGCTTGGAAATTATGTTTCCATTACTTCATTTCTTTGAAAATATGTGAGAACGTTGAAATAATTGTTCTGTATCTAACTCTTTCTTTTTGATCTTATAAAATAAATGCAGGCAATAACTTGTAGAAGGAAATGCACAAAGAGTGTGTTCTGTTGAAATACCAAGAATTGGAAAAGACTGCATAGTATATATTTTCTTGGAGGAAATTGCTTGAGCAATTGATGCTTTTGATTATTTATTTATTTGGTATTGTGGAGGCTGCTCCCCTTTTTCTTTACAAAAAAAAGAAAAAGAATTTTAGTCCTTTAAAACTACTAGGATTTAAGTATGTTATTTCTATGTGCATTTTTTCGTATTAAGTTGTTCTACAAAAGTTGTAATATATCTCAAAATTGAACTATTTTTATTTTCACCCAAGTGCTAGTAAATAAAAAAAGTATATTTGTTTTAACGACCCTGCATAATAGTTTATGTACAACTACAAAAGAACATGAGATGGATAGCATGAGATGAAGATGAAACAGATCTCATGGAACCTTTGATAAAAGTCAATATACCATTTTTAATAGTTTGTTGAGATCTCAAGAAACAATTAAAAGCAAAATTTCTATGTATATTGGAGACAATTCTTTTACTTATTTGTTCTCATTCTCCACTAACAATGCTAAATTAGATGAAGAAATAGGAAGGGAGAACGAGTAGCCCCCCAGTCCAGACTTGTGCATTGACATGAGTTAAACAACAGATTATCTAATTCTCATTTTAGTAATTGGATTAACATCGAAAAACTTATGCATCAATTCAAATGAATTTACCATAATTAAGTGATAAATTAACATCATAATTAATATATATTAATGAGTAATCGTGCTTAAGTGATAACAAATATTAAAATGACATGTGTTATGAATTTATTGATTTAATTAAACATCGAATGCAGTGAAGTAAAAAATAGTCTTATGTTAGCTTTCATTTGACATTTCCACGGAATGACATGTGTATTGACTTAGAATATCCCACACTCAAGGAATACATAATGGGCAACGGGTCATGGGTCGGTTCTATAATATGGGTTAATTATATTTGGTCTATTTATTAAACAAATTACTCTAGCTCCAAATCAGGTAAGAAGTTGCCCCAAATCCACGTACCGCAATCAAAGTAGGGAACACAGTATTTTACTTCCATTTGGTCAACAATGACGACTAAAAAGTCAAACTCAATTGTGCATTGAGCGCTCATTGTTTTTAATTATCAAATTAATTTTTCCCAAAGATCTACCTATATAATATATCTAACGAATTTTGATATGGGGAATAAAGGCAGGCAGCTTTGCCGAGTTTCAGAGGTGAGGGAGAGGTAAAAAAAGGAGCCGTGGAAAGAGTAATGAGAGGAAAGATTTGACCTTCCCTTGTTCTACCCTTCGAGCTCGTAGATTGAAGAAGATCACTCTATGCAGCGACAGAGGCCCCCGAATCTAGAGCTGCTTGTCGTTCCAACCCAGTTCCAACAATGCATTTCTCGAACACGAAATCCTTAATTTATTTGCAAAAATGGGCAATAGTAACCTCTCTTTTCTTCTAACTTTCTTTCTCTGTCAACTTGTTTTTTGTTCTGCATCCATATTATGCCCCAAAGATCAAAGTCTTGCCCTTATAAATTTCATGGAAACACTTACTGTGGATCCCATTTCTACTCTTTGTAATGATAAAAAAATCTCTTTCATGGAACATGAGCAGAGATTGATGCTTATGGGACAGAGTCAAATGCGCTGAGTTGACTGGTCACATCATTGAAAGTCTTGTAGGTAGAGATGACAGTGGATTCTGGACCTGGTCCGAATCCGGTGGATCCAGATTCATTTTATAGGATATGGATCTTCAAAATTTGGACCCGACGGATCCGGATCGGACTCGGATTCGTTTCTGACGGTATCGGATCTGGATCTGGATCTTGTATTTGAGATCCGTATCCGGTCCAGATCCGACCCGTGGATTCATTTTTTATTAAATATATTCATAACCTAGAATGTAATTTTATAAATATTTTCTTAAAATTGCTAAGCACATCCTTGCAAATTTAATTCTCAAAACAAGTTTAATTTATCCTCGCGTTAACTCAAAAATCAAAAAATAAAGAGGTAACTTCGATAATAAAATCAATGTTATATTAGTGAATGACTAACATCTCCATAGACAAGTAGTTAAAATTATATATTCACTTCATTTGTGAAGATTCCAAGCACATGCAAGTTCTGCATTGTGGAAATACTAGTCAGCATTTTTCCACAACTATTGTCATTGTCCAACATTTTCAATTAATAGCTCACAATCAAAACGAGACAACGAACAAAATATATCAAAACGAGACAACGAACAAAATATCTCATATGAAAATTTCAAAATTGAAACACAGTAAACTGTTAGCTAAGTAAAAATCGTTTGTCAGTTTAAAAAAAAATTCTTAGCAAGACAAAATTTTTTACATGTGGATCCAGATCCGATCTGTGGACCCGGTGGATCCGATGGATCCGAATTTGGATCTGATTTTTATGGACCCGACGGATCTGGATCCTGATCTGAATTCAGATATGAAAAACGGATCTGAATCTAGTAGGATCTGATCCAGATCCGATCAGTTGCCATCCCTACTTGTAGGGATGAATAATTCCAATATTACCCTATTCCACTTCTCTAATTCAAAGATTTCACCCAAGTTTGGTACATTTTGATCTTTCCCGCTCATTTTTCTCAGGTTAAATTCCTTTTGAAATCGCTCATCTTTCCAAGTTACAGTCTCTCCATCTCCCATCTTTTAATGGTTAGCTAGACTCACATCTCATGATTTTAAATTGCCCCTTCAAAATTTGGCCCAATTAAGAGAGCTTGATCTTACGTACGTGAATATCTCTTCCATCATTTCTCCAAAATTTTCTTCTCATGCAACAACTCTAAGACTGGATGTGATGAACCCATATTATATTGAAATGAATAATTCGAATTACACATACAAGAGTTCATCTTCAAGCTATTACAAATATTTCAAACTAGTAATCAAATCTTCCAACGGAAGAAGAAACAAAAAGGAAGAAGGGAGGGAGGTTCTAGAACTAACCTAAGCAACTAAGAAAATAAAGAGACAACTTAATAGCATGAGCCCTAAGATTATTTCCCTCTTCTATATATAGATATCTTCCCAGGCCAGGGTCCCAAATGTAATTTGACAATTCTTCATTCATAACATTCCTCCCACCTTCAATAAGAACCTTGTCATCAAGGTTCGAGTAGAGCAACACGAATGAGGAAACAAGAATGCTTTCGGAAAGTGGAACATACTTCTCCACCTTAAGCACAAACACAATGGCAAACTTCTTAATATCCTCATAGTCATAGTATAAAGAATTGTAGCCCAATAGTCTTAAACGAATAGGACAACCTATTACAAGGTGCTGAAGAAATGCCAAGGCACGCTGCCCAACATCAGGAACCACATCCACACAATAGTGCAGTAGTAAATTCCTTAAATTACTTTGTGATACCATGCATATTATACCATGATCAAGATCTGCAGTAGGTCCAGAAAACAGGTTGAAAGAGCAATTGATAATTTTTCAATCATATTGTAAACTACCTGAATCCATATCATCGACTGAGATCAGGTGTGACTGGATGATTATTAAGCATCTTTGAAATACTGGCGGAGCAAACTGTACGAATCCAGTACTCAAAGCCTGAGATCAAGACGAGAAGCACTCAAGCAACAAAAAAGAATCTCCATTTGAAGTTGGAAACTGTCGCCTAGTGCTAACTGATGGGCGCATTAAAATCTCATGAAATCAAGGTTGATGCAGTTCCTCTCCACCAAAATGAGAGACTGAATATTCTCTGAATAAATCTTGCTTCTTCATTAGATCTATAGTGGCCACAATCCGCCGTGCCTGTGTTGTCATTGCCTTACTAAACACCTCAACTACATATAATGCACCATAGACATGACAACTTTCTTGATAATAACCTGCTCCTGCAAATGTTCTCTCATGAAACAACCAGTGTCTTGTGTTAAAGACAAGTATGACAACACCTTCATATTTGGTCATGTTAACCTCCAATGTCATCATGTCATTAAACGATCGATCAACTAGAAATTTCTCAATCCCGAAGTCAAATTTGATTGTAGGGAAAATGATATGTGCAACAGATAGAATCTTATTATGCCTCCATATGGCACGAGGTTCCAATTGGTCTTTATCCACAAAGGAAAAGATCTCAACGTGATACTCTAGCCCAACAGAATGAGAAATGTGAGACTTGGCCAGCAATTGCCATTTCTTAACGACGTCAAAGTGAACAACCAAAAGTTGAGTGGAGTTATTGCCAAGAACAACGAGCGAGTTCCTGCCAATTATGTCATCGAATACACCTCTCTCGTTGTCCAAACAACTACTTTTGTCATATTTGTGCCTATCAAACGGAACCAAACATGACTCATCGAACATTTTGGTGACGTCGCTCGAGTGTCGATCATTTGAACCGGGGTCAAATGGAAAATGAAGTAACATAAGCGTGGTCACATTTTTAGCTGTGGTTCTAGTCAACATAGTGTTACCACTTTCAAGGAAACCAACAAATAACAATGCATTTGCAAATGGACCACAACGACAACGACCAGTGCAAAGCTTGGGGTCACTTAGGTAGACATGTTGCACCGTAATGACTTGTTGTGATTTAGCTAACCAATGAGCTATTGCTAATGATCGACAATCAGGGAGTCCTACATCCGTCCCATGAAGATGAGCGAAATCAATGAGCACAACGATTCCAGATTGTATGCGAACTAATATGGACTGATACATTCCACGAATAAGCATGTGACCTTCACAAGAAAGTTGTGACATATCTTCTACACAGTATCAAACCAAGTCCAAGTGGGGAAGCCAAAGGCCAGTTGAATCCAAACGAAATGTCGATTTAACACACATATTTCATCAGTAAGTACTCCACTCGACAGTTGATCCAACACAACAAAAGAAATGTCGGAGTAGAAATTTGTGCCTCGTGCATACTGGTTCCTATCCACGGCGTGGTTGGTGGAAGCAACAGAACAAATTAAAGTGAAGGTGGCAACCATACGCCAGTGGAATTCTGAGCTAGCTATGCTTAAATAAACAAGGAAGTGCACTGAGTGTGTGTTCCTAAAATATCTAGTCCCGCCAACCAAAAGTATTGACTGCCCAGAGTCGAACCAACTGCAAACATGTGAGCCGAAGTTGCCTTGTAGCCACCAGGGCCTTCCATATACAACAAGTAACACATCATACAACCCCAAAGTTCCAAAAGTTTCTCGTAAGATTTTTCTCCGATTGGGATCGTTGGGAGTGCTAAGCTTTAATGCGGCTCTAGTGTTTTGTTCATTTCCAAAGAAAGTTGCAGTCGCAAGTGGCATAAAACAATCCCGGGAACTATGCGGAGTAAAAAATGAATCCTTATCGATGAATAGGCTAGCGATTAGTTGTCATTTCTTTCGAAATTTTTGTCGAACACTTGTCCGCATTGCTGGAATCTTCATATTCTAAAACAGATTCAATCAAAGCAAACGAGACCTTAGGTCTGCAATAGTAGAAGGAATAGACGGAGTGGAAAAACCCTCTGCCGCTGGACTCGTATCCCCCATTTCAATAACATGAGGTTGTGTATCAAGAGTTGCCGTCACTATATATGCTTCCTCTATTTTGGTATCCGAAAGAAATAATCCATTATTTTTATTAATGAAAAGGTCTGTATATACAATATATAATATCTAAATATGAAAAATCATATTTCTACTATAATACTAATATCCTAGATACAATTGTACAAGAATTTACAAAATAAGATAAGAAATCTAACTACACTAGAATTTGTTGTTACGGTTTCTATCACACCCCCGCAGTCATAGGAGGCGATTGTCGTACGATGAGACTGTATCTAAAATCTTCAAACAGAACCAAGGGAAGACCCTTAGTAAAGATGTCAACAATTTGGTACCTTGAAGGGACATGCAAGACACGTACTTGTCCACGAGCTACATTTTCGCGAACAAAGTGAATATCCATCTCGATATGTTTAGTGCGCTAATTTTGGACCAGATTCTCAGAGAGATAGATGACACTAACACTATCACAGTAGACCAAGATAACTTTCTGGATAGGAAAATGAAGCTTTAATAAAATATTACGCAGCCAACATGACTCCGACACCACATTAGCTACTCCTTGATACTCTGTCTCCGCACTGGACCGTGATAACGTAGCCTGTCGTTTTGCAGACCAAGAGACCAAGTTATCACCAAGAAACATACAACAACCAGACGTGGAACGTCTGATATCTGGACATCCATCCCAATTAGCATCTATATACGACACGAGAGTAGAGACGGAGGATAAATATAAATGCAATCCATAATCAAGTGTTCCCTATATGTATCATATAATGTGTTTGAGCACATGCATGTGCTCAATACGTGGATCATGCATAAATAAACACACATGCTGAACTGCATAAGTAATATATGATCTTGTGACAGTAAGATACTGAAGATCCCCTGCAAGACTACGATAGTGGGTGGGATCCTCATATGGCGTGCTAGAAGTAGCACTCAACTTCGGTTTGGTATCAACCGGAGTGAAAGACGACTTGCAAGATGACATGCCAACTCTCTCAATAATCTCAGTCGCATACTTCTTCTCGATAAAAATAGACCACTTGCATGTCGAGTTACAACTATGCCAAAAAATAACTCAAGAGCCCCAAGTCTTTCATAGCAAAGTCTGAACTGAGAAGGGACATGATAGAGTTGCGCAAATTATCAGAGGAGGCACTCAAATTATATTATCCACATATTAGAGAATTCAAAAAAGTAGCCGAAGATGATGGAGAATAGGAATTTTGTGGAGAGGCTGCCATCATGGCGGAAGTTGCTCCAGTTGCGGCCTTTTCAGCCAACATTGCCTCTTCAAGAGTGAGTATAGATTGGGCTTGATAAAACGAAGGAAGAGGGCTGCTTTGACGAAGAAGAGATCCAATATCATTATAGGCCTCAGATAGGCCGACAACCATCTGAAGAACAAGACGATCATTCGTGACGGGCGTACCAACGCTCTTAAGTTGATCCGCCAATTCCTTCAGTCTTTTACCATAAGCCGAGACATTTGGAAAATCCTCCATAGTGACATGGGAGAATTCCTGCTCAAGAGTGATGACACAAAAATGTTTGTTATCTTGGAATATATCACGCACCCTATTCCAAGTATCCATCGTCGTGGCGTCGGGTTCAATAATAATCTGCAAAAGATCCGTAGAGATAGTGGAATATATCCACTGGAGTACGATTGCATCAAGAATCGTCCATAACACATGGTCATCATTGGCGGTAGACACCTTCTCCTTGCATGTATCCGCGAGGATGATGTGGTGAAGGACTTGATGCGAGCGTGCGTGAACTTTAAATAATTTTTCCCACGTCGCGTATTGAACATTTTCCATCTCAAGAACGATAGGGATGTGGTTCTTGATGTTGGAGACGGTAAGAGCAGGATGAAACATGTTCTTTGAGGTAGACATAATGACAGAACAAGAGGAGAATTAGGGATTAGGAAGAGAATTTGGGAAGATAGGAAAATTTTTAGCAGAAAAAAAAGTGTCGGAATCGTGGATTCCGAGGGTGCTAGGCGGCGGAAGTGTAGTTGGGAGAAGGAATTTTCTCCTAGACTTCTGATACCATGAAAGAATAATTCCTTGATTATTTTCATTAATGAAGAGGTCTATATATACAATATATAATCTCTAAATATGAAAAATCTTATTCCTACTATAATACTAATATCTTAATTACAAAAATTTATAAAATAAGATAAGAAACCTAATTACACTAGAGTTTGTTGTTACGATTTCTATAGTATCGTCCAAAGCAACAGTAGAGTGCTCAGTCTCCAATGTGTCAGGCACGTGGATGGTCTGTTGAGCAGCAAAAACCTTAGAGAGACAGTGAGGCATTTCATCGAACACTAGGTCTGCGGTCATGTCTAAGTAGATATGTACTGAAATTGGAACTTTCAAATTAGTCTTCTCATCTGTAAATTCAGCGAGAATAATAGAGTCGGAATTCAAGTCCGGAAAGAAGGAATGATCTGAAACTGGAGATGGGAAAGGGAGGCTCGGAGGTGGAGGGGGAACCGAAAAAAGGGTTGTTGGAATGGGTGTGGAAGAGGTGGAAATGAAGCCGATGGAAATTCTGTCCAAGAATTGCACGACACTCAGTTGGTAGGGGAGGGACAATGAAAGCACCAATGTGATGAACCCATATTGTATTGAAATGGATAATTCGAATTACACATACAAGAGTTCATCTTCAAGCTATTACAAATATTCCAAACTAGTAATCAGATCTTCCAACGGAAGAAGAAACAAAAAGAAGAAGGGAAGGAGGTTACCTCATAGTATTTTCACTTGCCAAACTTGGAAGAGTCAACTTCATAGCAGAGTCCTAATAAAGAGACAACTTCATAGCAGAGTCCTAAGATTATTTCGCTCTTCTATTTATAGGTATCTTTCGGGCCGGGGTCCCAAATATAATTTGACAATTCTTCATTCATGACACTGGATTACATGGGAGGTTACCTCATAGTATTTTTCACTTACCAAACTTGGAAGTTCTTTCCTTACATAGCAATGATCAACACACTGATTATTTTCCAATATCAAATGGAACAGCAGTGCATCTCTCAGGGAGTTAAATCATTTTCCCGAATCTTTTGGCTGTCTAACATCATTACAGTCATTGGTACTTGATTCTTGTAATCTCTCTGGAGCTTTGTTTACGAGTGGACTGCAGCATCTAAACTCACTTTTGCTATCAGAAAATTCCCTGAATGGAGAAATACCATCCTGGATATTCTCCCTTCCAACACTAACTGAACTAGACTTGAGTTTCAACCACTTTTCCAGTCAACTTAAGGATTTCAAGTACAATACACTACTCAGAATTGATTTAAGGCACAACCAGTTGCAAAGTCCTCTTCCAAAGTCACTTCAGAACCTTGTGAATCTACGTCGACTTTCTCTTTCATCTAACAATTTTAGTGGAAATGTAGATGTCAGTTTATTTTCAAACCTCTAAAAGCTTTTATAACTAGACCTTTCATATAATAGTATTTCGTTAACTAATGAGAACAAAGTCAAGTCTACTTTGCCCGAATCCGTAATGAATTTATTCTTGTCCCGTTGTGACGTGAAAGAGCTGGACTTTAAGATCATCAAAGTATCTTTACTTCTTGGATCTTTCATGTACATAATAAAATTCAAGGAAGAATTCCTGATTGTGGGCATGGTCTAATTGGATGTTTTCGGTGTCATAGCTTAATCTATCCCACAACATGTTGACAAGTATTGACCAGATTCCTATTCCCATGCTAGATAGTATATAATATTGATTTATGGTTAAATTTTTTGTAAGATTTGTCGTCATATCAAATAATAATCTCAGCAGGGAGATACCTTCTTCGGGTTTGCAATTTGACAACATTAGTAGCTCTAGATTTGGAAAGAAACAATTTCAAGGGAGCAATTCCTCAATGTTTGGGTAATATGAGTCACAAACTTGAGGTTTTGGACATGCAGCACAATAATCTTTCTAGGAATCTTGAAACAACTTTTTATCTTTGGAAGTGGACTAAAAAGCTTCAACTTGCAGGGAAATAAACTAGAAGGGAAAATCCCAAGATCTTTGGCCAATTGCAAGCAATTGGAAGTTCTTGATTTAGGAACCAATCACCTCAATGACACATCCCAAGTGTGGTTGGGGACTCTTCCAAAGCTACAAGTTTTAATTCTGAGATTGAATAAATTGCATGGACCCATTAGAACTTCAAGGATTAAAAACTTTTTTCCTCAGCTTCGGATATTGGATCTCTCTAGCAATGCATTTACATCAGAGATTCCAACAAATCCTTTTCACTATTTGAAAGCCATGAGGAGTTTGCCAACAAGTCCTTTTCCAAATCCGAAATCCATGAGGAGAATTAATCATACAGTGAAGGCACCATATGATGAATATTACCAAGACTTAGTAACAGTCGTAACAAAGAGGCTGGAGCGTGAACTTGTTAGAATCTTGTCTTTGTACACCACTATCGATCTCTCAAACAAAAAATTTGAAGGAGTTCTGGGAGGTCTCATTTCACTTCGGGTGTTGAATTTGTCACATAATGGATTGCAAGGTCATATACCACCATCACTTGGAAATTTATGTAGAGTCGAATCATTGGACCTTTCATCTAACAAGCTCCCGGGAGAGATACCAGAACAACTTGCTGTTGGAAATTTGCCTTTGGTGGGGAGGTGCGTCCACCCATATTTAATTAATTAAACACTAGGGTTCCGCATGTTGAAGGTTGTGTCTCTTCTCACGTGCATAATCTACTAAGTGAGTAGATGACCGTAGGGCAAAGAATCGTCAAATTTCATTGAGAAATGAAAGAGATATTGCTCCACGAAGTAAGGTGTTTGAGGCATGAAAATATGGTGTGGGACAAATCAACCACATCGGTGGGAAAAGTAAGAATTGCTCTCTTTATAAGTCTTTAAATTGGCTAAGGGTTTGGGACCCCAAGGGGTATCCCATGTGTTTAAAGGAGGGAGGACCTAGATGTGCTTGGGTTCAAGGCTAAGTCCACACGCGCGCCGCCGCCGCCCGCCCGTCCCGTCTGAGCTCGGGCTCGGGTCACGGGTCGTGGGCTGTGGGCTTCTTCTGATATTATCTCTTTGGTCGTACGCCCAACTTATGCGGGGCAAGGCGATCCTTACCGCTAATGCGATTCTCAACAGAACTCCGCATAAGGATAAGGATAACCATCCGTGTGAGACATGGAAAGGATCTCACACACAAATGTTGTGATGTGGGGTGGCTTGGTAGAAGTTGGACTACCAAAACAGGTCAAGTTGGACCTAAGACTGTAGGTTGCATATCCACTGGATCTGTAAATAACAGTAGTGCTTATCGCCTCTTGGCGTCAAAGAATGCTGAATTCTTTGAAGATAACTTTCCTTGAAAAAGGAAAAAAGAGTAATTGCTCAAGGTTAACAAGAACCCGCGAGGGCCTGACTGTCCGAAACTAGACGTTCCGTATCTACAGGACTCGGAAGTTGTTGTCTATCCGGAACTTAATATTCCAGATCTACAGAACTCAGGGATTCTAGATGTTGAACCGAGACGGAGCAAAGAGGGGACAAAGACTTGTTCCAGGCCTTCTAGCTTGTATGGTTGAGAACGAACCATGGACAATTAACAAAGAATTTTCATCTCCAAAAGCGCTGCTTTGGAAAAAAACTAAAGAGAGAAATAGATTCCATCATATAGAACCATACTTGTGTAATGGTTGATCTTCCTCCGGAAAAAGAACATTTGGGTTGTAAAATGTGCTCCCATGTGAATAGCTTAACATCCAGGGCCATTGCAGTTTTGCGTGGCATGGAATCAGAATTGGTTTGCTGGACTGTTGGGCTTCTTCCTGAACTTTCATTTTGGTCCCTGAAATGTTTACATTTTGGTCCTGGAAGTTTCAGATAAAACAGAAACAATGAATCTAACCACAGAAACATTGACTCTGAAGTTAGAAAGCCAACAGTTGGAAAATCAACAGTTTGAGAGTGGAAATTATATTGAAACAAAAGATATGTGTATCACATATGACATCTTAGGAATTGGATTTCTAAGACATCTAACGGACTGGTCCAACTTCAAACTCAGTTGTGAGATAGTTGACAGTCTCGTTGAAGCCATCAGTGGATATGAATAATATAACTGATTGAAATCATAGTGCACCCATATACAAGGAGCGATATGCGCAGGTCACATGTAGTTCAATGTAAGTTACACACTACAACCGATCTGGTATCGGCCTACAAAGCAGATCAGTTGAACTAAGGTTCACTGATGATTTTAATAAACGATCGGTAGAAGGCGTTAAGTCGGATATGACGATATCTGAAATATTCACTTGTCTATGGATTATAGTATTCTGGATGTCCAGCGGTTCTGGGAGAACACAGTAATGCAAACTGGACATCAGATATGAAGAACACCAAAGCCACAAGTAAATGTGTATGGTGGGTCTTGAAAAATCCTCTAAGCAAACTTGCATCGGCCGATTCATGATGGTATCGGAGTTTATCGCTTTATACAAAGCATGAAAGAAGTTGAGTAACTTCACGACTCCTTAGAGGACGTCCCTTATTAGGAGAAACCCGTGCCTTCAGCAGTTAAACACTGTGGCTAGCTGGTCGGCTTCAGGAAGGACACGGATGACGGCGTCTGGACATATCTGTTATGATTTGTCGGAGACATAAGACCGTATGTCAGTTGATCCTCACGGGTGTCACTTCCTTGATTACTAATCAAATGATATAATAGACACTTTTAACTAAGGGACTACCCGGAGATCAAGTGTTCTGCATGTTTAGGGGAATGGGCGTAAAACCCAAACAATACGAACATTTGCGGTGGTAACCCAACCATACTGATTGGAGATCCCAAGAATTTTGTTCAATGGGAAAACTAAGCTGTAAAAAGGTGAATGCTTCGGTGGAAGCAAGAGTACTTCGGATGATGATTTCTGTAGGGAAACATGAATCCAAAGTTGTTCCCACGATAGACATTAAAGTGCTACCTGCATGGTGGGTAAAGGTTAAGCTTCCAAACCTTTAAACGATCCTCACACGGTTGAGGTTAAGGTTGGGGAAACTTTTAATGATTCTTAACACCTGTGAAGTGGGGTATAGCAGGATACCTTGTAGGAGATCACCTATTTAAGTGCGAGGACAGGCCGCCTCAAATGAACGCACTTAAGAATCCAAGTGTGTCCACGGCCACAACCATAAGAAGAAAACGAATAAGGAGTTATTGTGTTGGTATCATTGTCTTGGCTTACACTAAACACTGACGGTTGAAGACATCACGTTCACCGCGCAGTAAGTAAGTCCGGTGGTATTCAACTAGGGAAGGTTCAAAGCGGAAGCTACCTCTCATGATGCAATATTTTTTCGCTAAAAGATTGCTGAAAGTAGGCACCATGTGTGTGCGCCAAAATCTCTCTTTCATAGAGGGGATTGTTGGAAATTTGCCTTTGGTGGGGAGGTGCGTCCACCCATATTTAATAAATTAAACACTAGGGTTCTGCATGTTGAAGGTTGTGTCTCTTCTCACGTGCATAATCTACTAAGTGAGTAGATGACCGTAGAGCCAAGAATCGTCAAATTTCGTTGAGAAATGAAAGAGATATTAGTCCACGAAGTAAAATGTTTGAGGCATGGAAATATGGTGTGGAACAAATCTACCACATCGGTGGGAAAATGAAGAATTGTTCTCTTTATAAGTCTCTAAATTGGCTAAGGGTTTTGGACCCCAAGGGGTATCCCATGTGTTTAAAGGAGGGAGGACCTAGATGTGCTTGGGTTCAAGGCTAAGCCTACACGCGCGCCGCCCGTCCCGTCCGGTCCGGTCCGGGCTCAGGTCACGGGTCACAGGTCGTGGGCTTCTTCTGATATTATCTATTTGGACCCCAAATTATTTAATATTTACAGTTTGGTCCCTGAAGTTTCTAGAAAGATGAATTTGGCAACAACGGAAGGCAGAAAGTTTCTGCCTTCCGTTTGGGCTGATTTTTGGAGCATTAACCAGCCATTACTTGGCTGTTAACTCCTCCATAAACAACCATCCTTCAATGGTCATCAACAACCTCACTAATGCCCATAAACCTGCCATTAACAGTCATTCCTAATGGCCATTAATAGCCATTTTTTGGCAGTTGAGGAGTCCCTCCCTCATGCTATATATTGATGCCTTTTGGCTCAATTGTGTAAGACGAAAAAAACAAAACACCCAGATACAGTAAAGAGAGACAGAAATATATACACAGAGACAAACAGAAGAGTAAAACACAGTCCAAAACGTGAGCAGTAACGTTGGGACGAAAAACATAAATTCTTCCTTCCTTTTCCATTTCTTCAGCAAGTCGATTCGTATTTGTTTTCTTCGTCAGACTCAACCTATTTGCTTTGTAGTGTTGAGATTAAAGTGTTGTTTTATCTTGGGAGACTATTGTCCGCTAACGTAAAAGCATATATACGCGGCAATCTTGTCTTAAGGACAGAGTATAATCACTCGACTCAGCACACAGTTGTAACAATCCAGATTTAGTATTTCTTGATTTCAGGTTATCAAGATTCAAGACTCAACAGCTTGCGGCAGTTTTGAACATTGACCTATTTATTTATCCTTTCGAACACTTGTAATATTTATTTACTTCCCGTATTGCTTTACAGTACCCAACACTTGCTTCACTTAATTATCTTGCAGTTTTAAATCTCTCCCACAATCATCTTGAAGGATGCATCCTTAAAGGACCTCAACTTACTACATTTGGGAACAATTCATATGAAGGTAATGCAGGATTACGTGGATTCCTAGTTTCTAAAGATTGTGGAAGCAACTGGAGACCAAAGACAAACAACACAACATTTGTGCTGGACAAAGAAAGCGACTCTACATTTCTAAGTGAACTCAGCTGGAAAGTGGTTCTTATGGGATATGGTGCTGGACTGTTTACTGGATTCTCCATAGCATATATCATGCTTTCTTCTCCAAATCCAAATTGGCTTTCTGGGATCGTTGAAGAACTAGAATACAGAATCATTATGAGAAGGCGAAAGAAGCAGCGAGGTCAGAGGCATTATCAAACAAGAAATAACGGTGTCTAGACAAGTTCCCAGTCTCACAAGATGTTATTTGAAAACTTACATGTATTAGGCTCTATATCTGATTCTTTTTTAGTTTAGCGTAACTGTATTATGTATCTTCATTAGAATATTTATTGCGTAAAAAATTACTGCATCAATTTCGTTTTCTAAAAAAAAATGAAACAATATATCTTTCACCCTCAAGTTTGAGGCTTTAAGAACAATTTTCATTTATTAACGCAGCGAGTATAAAATTTGTAACACATATTACAACTGTGTTTTCAAAAACAATACATAATATACAATTCATTCTCATAAACATCCAAGATAATCCAGACTAGGAAGCAATCAACTTGGCTATGATACCAAGAACATGAACAAATTATGTGTAACTGTTTATGCAACGGAAGAGAGAATATTGCAACGAACGAATTGCTCGTAAGTCCAACTTGTTTCAGCAGGAAACAAAGTTAAATCTTCACCAACTAAATGTCCTAATTTTTTTGTGTGTCTTTCCTTTATGAAAAGAATAAGTTAGAGAGATCAGATACAATGCTTTTATTATGTGCAGAATAGAAGAAGTTAAAAAGAAGTAACTTCCCCAATATTTTTGCACGTTCATTTCTTGAGAAAGTAGAGGAGATATGGTAACTCCTCTTAACCACAATTCCTTATCACTCATAACCGGATCGGGTCAGCCCATTTAGAGTGACTTGCGACCCATAATCCAACATTTTCTTATAACAAGTTTATTACTACAAAACTCAAGTATCTTACATCTGGGCATCTAGAGCTTTATTTTCTCTTATGTCTGAGCGATACATTAGTTCAGAGTGATTAATTGATATAAGTCTTTTTAATTTTCGTTTTTTAAAACTCTTAGGCAGACACTTCCTTTAAAATATAACCATTTTTCTATTAACTTTAAAATGTAACCACACACTAGGTGAACTTTTGTGTCGGACTGTTGAGGAAACATGATACTTATATTAATAGTAGGCCAAATTTATTGTCAACCCCTAATGGTCGTCTATATTTATCACTTGAACACCTCAAATAACGTTTGTTTCATATAAACACTTCAAGTAGGCCTTCGTTGTGTTATTTAAACACTTTTTGTACAATCAATAAAATATATAGAGTGAGTATAACAAACTCGCCGATAACGTGTCAAAAATGACGAATTAAATGAAGACATGTGGCATATATATCAAAAATAATTATTAAAGAATAAAATATGAGTAGAAAATTATTTTAAAACCATTTAGTTAATTAAAAAAAAAGGGAAAAAAAACTATTTTCCTCCCACCCACCTAACCCCCTCCGTCTTCCATCCGTCCACTGTAGACGTAGTCGTTTCCCCAACCTCGCCCTCTTCCTCCATGTTTTTTTCTTTCTTTTCTTTCTCGTTCATCTCCTCTGTCACTATCACTATTTCCACTATATTTTCTCCCTCCTAATTTTCTTACAGATTCATCTCATTTTCAACAATGATTAATTTATCAAGCAAGCAATTCTAAAGAAAAAAACAACAAACCCAGATGAAAAATTATGCAAAAGTTCATCATCTTCCACACAGTCATCTACATTATCCAAGATGAAGATTTCTTGGGTTACAATTAATATTTTCTAGTACTTTACAAAGTTCTTCCATAGTTGGGTCCAGCAACAAGTTCTGAAAACTTCTTCAATTGAGCTATGATTTTTTCTTCTTCATCATCTCTTACTTGTAGCAAAAAAATTGATTCACCTTCATGTTTGACTCCATTGAAATAGGAAAATAAGATTTTTTACTCTAACAAAATGGTGATATCTACGATGGAGAAATAAAAATTATTTGAAAAAACTGAAAAGAAGAAGAATTGGAAAAGGTAATTTAAAAAATATAAAATAAAACTCGTTGGAAAGAGAGAAGGAGAGAAGGGAGAAGAAAAGATAAAAAATAAAAAAATATTGTAAAATTTAAAGTTTTCACACGCCTGTTTGGTATGCAATTCATCCAAGTTATCGGGTGAACAAAAAGTGTCTAAATAACATAGTCGAATCCTATCTCATGTATATATGTAATAAATGTTACTTAAGCAGTTCAAGTGACAAATTTAAACGATCACGAGGGACTACGATGAATTTGACCTTAATACTAACATTGTTACTAAATATTAAAACCCATAGTAATGTCACTTTGGATTCCCCAAACTGACCTGCAAATTACAAACATTATCCGATAGATATTTAATATAAATATTTTTTTCCTTCTAGATCCCAAGCTAGTTGTTGCATAACCAAAAAAATAGGGGGATTAACAAAAGAGTTGTCTTCTTCGTCTTGGACTGTTTTGAAGCTTTCTTTGTCAGCCTTAAACACTTCGAAATTTAGGGGTGCTGTAGTTATTTTAAAACGGCTTAATACATCGATAATTTTTAAAATTGGTCATTAAATTTTATTTAGACACTCGAACTACGTCGTGTTCGAATTGAGCACATGGACACATGATAAAGTGTTTATATTAGACACTTTCGGTTTAAATTTTAAAAAAACTTTTACTCGTGTTCTCAAGTACTATTACATAGATAAGTTAAACACTTAAAATATATCATCTCCTTTACTTATACGCATTATCCTCAATAAATCGTAAAACCTCAAAAATGTCTCAATGAAGGCTAATGCATATAATTAGAGGAGATGACATATTTTACGTAATTAAGTTAACTAACTAATAGACGTTTGATTATACATGTAAATGTTTTTTCTATAATTTGAACTTAAAGTGTCATAATAGAAACATGTGTTCAGGTGCTCAATAGGAACAAGTTGTTGTTCGAGTGTCTAAATAAAATTAATAGCAAGTTTAAGCACAATCGATGTATTAATTAGCCTTTAAACTAGTGGTGTATATATATATATATATAAAGTGTTGTTTTGATCTTTCACAAAGTCCGAGCTAAATGAAGATGATTGGATTGAGACTCCAATCCCTTGGTTCTCAACTTTATATCCGCAACAATACACAATAGGCAATGGAGTATGAATATATTGAGATAACAATGGTAGATGATTTATACAAGTTCAAATTTCTAATGTAGAATTTTTTTCGTTTCTCAAAGTTTTAGAGAATAAGGCCTCGATCTTATCCATGCAAAAAAAAGAAGAAGTTGCTTAGGAATCTTTAATATCGGGATAAAAAGAGAACATAACAAAACACATTTGATCGATTTGTCTATATAAATCATAAAGATGCATCCCGATCGAAGCTCAAAAATGAACAAACCGACCAGCTTACTCTAATGTGGCACTCGGAACCTTCAAATCCTAAAACCAGGTCTGTACATGAATATATACAGTGATATACATGGATATATATATATATATATATATTGTGATATGAACGGCTATATATCCACGTTAAAAATGTATTTGAAATTAGAACAGAAAAAGAAGAAGTGTGAATTCATATGAGAGATCCCTGCCTCTTAGAATAGTTTTCGGGCCAATCTGGTCTTTCACAATAAAGCAATTGTTTGGAAGGTCATTACCTGCCTCTGGTTTCTAGCCAATGAGGTCAATGAAATCTTCACGTTTGGATCATTTGATCTGTTTATACGTACCAAAGTGGCGGGATCGTTCTGATCTCAAAACGAGGAAAATTCCACATCCTCTCCAGCATCGACGAAGACCAAGATCGAGGTTGGATAGAGCCATTTATCGCGGTTCCCACCACTAAATAATTCCGGCAAGGTTCACGCCTTTCCCGGAGAAATGAAATTTACACCGTAAGTTCCAAAAAATCATTTCCCTTTCTTTTGTTTAATCTACAATTTGGATGACTTGCTCTAAGCCTTTTGTTGCCACTTTTTCAGTTGTTCACTGGACTCTTGCCCATATTGAGGACCTCCACACATAGGTCAAAAAAAAATCATAAGCATGATTCCACAAAAATCGGACATGGAAAGTTCTCTCCAAAAATCGATGGAAAGCTCAGAACCACGGTTAGTACCTTCCGAACCCCCTTTTTCACTACTATTTTTGGTACACATTTTTACTTCTTCTTTTTTTAAACACTCAGATATGCTGAAGGGCACTTCAACCCCAATGACCAACCTTGCAGTTGCTTCGGCTCAAACCAATCTGATACTCGATCAGCCGCATCAATTCGATTTATCGTCGAGGTATTGAAGAACAAGAAAACCCAAAAATCCAAATCCTCAAAGCCTCCGAAGTCACCATCGGTCACTTCAAATAGGAAACGGGTTGCAGAAGCAGGTGGCCCTTCCGGGGCTTAGAACACCAGCATCTTCCCAGATGATGTTTGGGTGAGGAAGACTATAACCACTCCGATAGAGGACACTCCTACCGAAGATAGAGAAAATATTGCCATTGAAGATGATATGTCATCATCTGATGTCGCACCAAATTATGCCACCATGCCACTAGCTGCTGAGCCAACTCCCGTCATCATTGAGGATGAGGATGAAGCCACAGATGAGGAGTTGTTGGCAAAGAAACCAAAAATTTCAACTCCTTCTTCATCATCTCAACTAGCCTCAACCTTCGGGCAAGAGGACTTCGAACGCCTCTTTAACGAGGCTGAAACTTCTGCAAGTTCGGTGCCACCGATGGATACATCCATATTTGGTCACCAATCAATCCCCCAAAGGCATTCCAAATTGACCAGTACTCCAAAGAATCATGCCACCTCTCGATCCAAACTCGTAACCGTCTTTCTATCCTACAATTCGGATCCGAAAAGGAGAAGGACCACCACTCTTTCTTTCCCCGAGGGAATAAATTTCTTATCTTGGCTAATAGGGGTTGCAAGCTACCTTATGCCTCTGATCTCAAAGTCTAATAAAGAAAATATGAAAAATGTCTTATGGCAGTGCCTCTTTAACGAGGGCATGCATGCATCCAACCATATATGAATTTTCCTTTCTTACTTGCTTTTATACTTGTCTCTTTCATATACTAACTTGGACTCGGCATATTCTTTTGCAGGAATCTGTCTTGGTTGGTGAGGGCTACCTCCGATGCCTCAAAGAAAACGAAGACCTCAAGGGCTAAATGGATGCCCAAGATAGAGAAGTTTGGCATCTAAATGAACTTCTCCGACAAAGAGATGCCCAACTGGCCAGAGACTTGCCTGATGTTAAGGCTGAATAGGGCAAGTAAAAAGAGACTACCTTTGGGTCGTGAATGACCTCAAACTTATCAATAAGGAAAACAAAGCCTTGGATGAAGAGAATGATAGGCTTTATGAATACGTCCAAGACCTCACCCAAGAACTCGGAGAACAAGAAGTGGCTCGGCACTATCAAGTGCAAAAAAAGAATATCTCAGTGCCGAGGTCGATCACCTCAACACCGAGCTTACCAAGATCGATGTGGAGTAAGCTGCAGAATAGGCTGCTTTGAAAGAATCTCAAGATCCATCCACCCAGCAAGCTCAAACTATCGAGATGCTGAAAAATGACCTCGAGGCCTCTTCCTGAAGGAACGGTGAAATATCGGCCTAATTGACTCAGGCTCTGGCCGAGCGGGATTTGGCCCTTGCCGATGTAGATGCTGAAAAATCTTGGACAGTGGTTAAGACCGAGCATATTACTTGGAATGTCCGGAGGTTTATCTTGGAACAAGCTCATGATGGTATCGAGGACTAGGATGCCAAGATTATTGAGGTTAAGGTTGTAGAGGTCGAAGCCTTCTGTCGCTTGAATGGTGATAGAACCGAGGAAGAGCCTAAGACTCTGAATCCGAATCTGACTAACCTGCTGGCCTTCGTGCCTTTGTCTATTTTTTTTGTATATTTTGTTCTGGCTATTTTTCGGGCTTATTTATGAATATAAACGAAACTCTTTTTTGCTACAACAACAATTTTTCCAACTTCTCATATCCATTATTGATTTCTTATTTTTAATAACATAACCCAATCCGGGCTAAATACCTTCGATTTTGGAGTCTTACTTTAAACTAAGGGTGGCCAGTGGGCCGGGCTCGGAACGGTCGGGCCTGGTTTGGCAGGATCGGGTCGGGGCGGGACGGGGGGAAGGGGCGGGATCAGGTCGGGTCGGGTCAGGCGGGATCGGGATAGATTGGATCTGCCGAAGCCCCGTCCCGATCCCGATCCCGTCGGAATTGGGTCGGGTCGGGGCGGGGATCGGGATCGGGGGCGGGTTTTTTTGTTTTTTGTTTTTGCACTTAATTTAAAAAATAACATATATAAAAAAAACTCAAAAATTAACCAAGATAGTGTAATAAAAATATCACAATGCTATTTTTGTGCCTCTTATATTATTTAATAGACATATAATTTTTTTTGTCATACTAATACAATTGTCAAAATTGCAACTTTGTGGTGTTGTTCAAAAGTTGCAAATTACATAGCAAAATTGCAATAAAAAAAATTACATTTTAAAAAAAAAAATTGTTCTAGTTTCTTGATATTTCCTGTTGTTCTTCAGTTAAAATTGGTATTTGTTGGTCAACTTGCTCCACGTTAAGATTTCGTTGTAGTTTTCGTCTTCTTCTTCGTTGATCTCCGGTTGAACGTACCTTCTCCACTCCGTTCGTATCCAATCTCTGAATAATACTACAATCTCCAAGCTATGTCCGGCTAATGAGTGTTTGTGCTCTCCTATTTGATATCTGCCGGCAGAAAAAACGCTTTCAGTATGTGAACCTTGACCCTGTACTTGGTCCGGGACAGTATGTGAACCTTGTCCCTATGGAGCGGACGTTTGCGCATCCAGTTTTGAAGCCTCGTATTAGGCATATCTAGCTGGATGAGCCCTTGCTACGTGTCTCATTAAACCCCCCGTCCCACCGTGACCTTTTCCAATTTTAAATTTTAAAACATCTTTACAAATTTTATATCTAACTACTTGATTTTCTACGTCCATATCAAAAAATGTCCATGCATCTGATTTTAATGTTCGTTTTGCTGGACCTCGTCTCATACTAGGGGGAATATGAGGCATTACAGTTGAAGGTGCACTAGTGGGTGTGTTGTCATCTACATGGGTGTATCATCTAGATCATCGTCTAAATTAAAGTCTTTTTGAGTTCCAGAAAATAGCTCCTGTCGCGCCCTATTTTGACCTGCTCGGGTCAAAGCAGAGCACAGACGTATGGGGGTGATTCCTGGGTAAAAGATTGAGGAGTCGCCACCTAATTATCTTTTACGGTGAATTAGGACACCTAAATATTAAACTAAATGCTGCAATGTAAACTCCAATTTTAAGGTCTGCGAAACTAGCGAGATTCTAGGTAAGGGTTCTTTATTATCCTAAAGGGAAGGGGTTAGGCATCCTTTAAGATCCGCTAACTTGTGGTTATCCGGTCAAACTCAGGTTAATTATTGCTAGAAAAATGCATGTTTTACAAGTATAATAGATTAAAAGATGTTTGCAAATAATTAGTAAATGATGCATTTTATACAAGTGCGTATTCAGATAACATAAAAAGAAAGATACATGTAAAGTTTTGAAAAATATGCATTTGTGACAATAAATTAGTTATACTATCAAAGAAGTAATATTTTGGGAATCATTGAATTGTAAATTGACAAAAGATAAACTTATTCGGAATGATTAATAAAGCGAATAAAAGATGACAAAAGTTGTTTTCGAAAATCTTGAATACGCGTGACGAGCCTAAAATAAGTAACTAGCGAAGGATTTCTAAGTTTGAATTTAACCGAGCCTACAAATAAATAAGCTAGCGACGGGTTTCAAATCTTAAACTACCCTTATGAATTAATCCTAAGTTTGCCTATTCTAAGCATTTCAATAGTTACATAAGTGCGATAAATAATATTACAATACAAAGCGGGATAAAAGCTGAATTTAAAGAAAGAAATAAAATAAATAAACTCCGAGGAATAATTGCCTTTATTTACTTTAATCCCTGCAAGCTGTCAAGAACAAACGGTTAGAAACAGTTAAATACAAATAACTCCATATCCGCATTCAAAACAGTGAATGTTTTGATCACGGAGGGCTCAGACTTAAATTTTGAAAAGAACATTCCAATCACGTCGTGGCTGCAAACATATGACTTATGTGGTTATTTTGATTGCCTCGCCTACTAAACGTGTTGGTCTCTCGGGTGAAATAGAAAAGATCACTATAATCACGTCGTGGCTGCGAATATATAACTTGTTGGTTATTTTAGTCACCTCGCCTACTAAACATGTTGATCTTGGAAAAAGGTTTAAGCCTCATCATTGCCCCGAAGTTATATTTTATATAGAAAAATACATATTTGGCAATTGAATAATAAAAGAAGCAATTTTTTATGAAAAAAATCTTTCAAGGTTGCAAATATGATAGAATGCAAACCTTATTTTTAGGATTAAAGAAAATGAATAATAGATAGCCAAATTATTTTTGAAAGATATTAAAGCATGCATAACGAACCTAAAAATAGAACAAAGTAACTAGAGGCTAAGTTTGGAACACACAAGACGGTCCTAAACAAATAAAGCTAGCGGTTGGTTTCCAATTTCAAACGATCCTAAGAAATAAACTAACGGCAGTTAGACTATCCTATTCATTCATCTATTCGCGGCCTAATTATTCTAAGCATTCTAACAATCACACAAGCATTAAAATAATTATTACATGCCCAAGAATAGAAATAACGAAATTAAAGAATAATAATAAAAGAGGAAACTAGGGAGGGTGATGATGTCATCCCGGCCTATTTGTGTAGAAATTCCGAGGCCGGAGAATGCAAGGAATGTGAATGTGGTTCTTCATTTTGGACGAAGTCATGATGAGTCTCATAACGAGACTCTTCGTTACTCCCGATGCATTTCATGTAAATAAAAGAAAAAGAAAAGGATTAGTAGACGGAACGAAAATATCAACACATGAATATTCCTAATACATACATACACAAAATATACAACATTAAATGTACATAGGAATGAATATTCATGGCCTTCTATTCTACATATACTTAAGACATTATTTTTTTCAGATTTTGGCACATTAAAGTAGCCGAAGAAAGACTATATGATAACACAACCGGTTCTAAATTTAAACAAAAATAAAAGAGGCAAGGAAGACCAATGTATAAATTATGTATACATACGTAATAAATTCCGTTGGACTAATCTTAATTCTTAAAGAAGCATAACATTCATAAACTTAAACTAAACGCACATACTATTATATTAAACATGGATAATATATTCCTTTTAAAATTGCACATATTAATCTAGAATATAACATGTAAATATCGTCATTTGAATCAATTAAAGTATGCTCATTTGTTTGATTTAAAGGCAGCGACCAAACTACAACATACAATAATTTTGAATATCAACAAATCGTTAAGTGTCCTAAGAATATTTAATCACGTCGTATCTCTTTCAAACACGTATTAATCTTACATTATCCGTATTGCACTTAATAATGAACCCAAGATGCCTTACTAAAGCTAATGACAATAATTAGCTAACCAACACATTGAGGTAATATCATCTATCACATATCAACATCAAAAATCAGAAATCCAAACTACAACATACAATAATTTTGAATATCAACAAATCGCTAAGTGTCCTAAGAATATTTAATCACGTCGTAGCTCTTTCAAACACGTATTAATCTTACATTATCCGTATTGCACTTAATAATGAACCCAAGATGCCTTACTAAAGCTAATGACAATAATTAGCTAACCAACACATTGAGGTAATATCATCTATCACATATCAACATCAAAAATCAGAAATATACCAATGACGTATATACAAAATGTCTCATTATCATATCAATTAATCAAGACTACATTATTTAGCAAAATATCATACTAAATCAAGCATAAACACACAATCACATAAGCTTAAAGAAATATAGAAGAATTGGAACGAGTCTAACCTTCTCCGGGTAGCGAACCGAGGCGCATTTCGAATCGTCGACCCGCTCGGAGAAGTTTGGAATTCAGATTTTGCGATTTCGGAATTCTGATTTATTTTTTCTGGAATAGGGTACTGTTTTCTGATATTGGACCCGACCCGACTCGGCAGTGACCCGACCCGAATTGAACCGAAAAAAAACAAAAAAAACAGCTAAAAATCCAGATTCTTCAACACAAACAAAACCAATAATTTCGACCTATATTTCGGAATCTTTAATCTGAAGAACACATGGAAGAACAAACAAAGATTTTGGATGGTTTTTATTTTAGTGAAGAACAAACAAACAAAAGATAATGCAAACCTTTAAGGAGATTTCGGACCCCTTTTTTTCTTAAATTTCAGACCGAAAAATGACCCGAAATTTCTCCAAAAATCCCCCCTTAACAGTGAGAAAATGGGGGGATTTTATAGATACCCCCAACGTTCATCCCCCATACCCCCCTTAAAACGAATTCAAATTTCAAAATAAAGGGGGGACAAAATCTGATTTTTGGGGCCTTTTTTTTAGGGGATAGGGTATGGGTGGTGTCAGTAAGTCTTCATGAGTGAGAGGCGGGGGTATAGGAGGCGACGTGGGGGTAGGGTGGCGGCCGACTTGAAGAGAGAGGGAGAGAGGATTTTTATTTTTATTTTGGGGTTTTTTTTTAGTTTGGGGGGGGTTTTTGGTTTAAGGGGATTAAAAGGGGAATGGGTATAAATCTGGGTGTGGGTCGG
This sequence comes from Anisodus acutangulus, assembly GCA_029783415.1. NCBI lineage: Eukaryota > Viridiplantae > Streptophyta > Magnoliopsida > Solanales > Solanaceae > Anisodus > Anisodus acutangulus. The sequence continues at coordinate 38,488,654 of CM056489.1, forward strand.
GTTGGACGAAGTGGTGGGCTGGCCGGTTGGGCTTGGTGAAATAAAGGGAATGGGCTTGGTTGGGAGTTAAAAGTTTTGGGATTTTGTTTTGTGGGTTTTGGGAATTGGGGAAATAAAGGGAAGGGAAATGGGTTTGAATAAAAGGAATTTGGTTTTGGGCTTGTTTTGGTGTAATAAAATTGGGGGTTTGTTTTGTTTTGTGGGGTATTGATTTATTTTATGTGAGGGGAGATTAAATGGGTTAGAAATTGTTTTGGGTTTAAAAAATATAAAATGGGAAGTTGTATTGTTTTGGGTTTGGAAATTGTTTTGGGTTGGAAAATGAAAAATGGGTTATGGGTTTAAAAATATAAAAGGGGTTTAATATTAAAATATTATTTTTGTTTTGTAAAAGATGTGAATTATTTAAAATAACATAACGACGTGATAATAATAAAAAATATAATATTTAAGTAAATGTTTAATGCTTAATAAAAGGAAAATGCGATGCAATTTTGCGAGAATAAAATAACATAGAATATTATGGATAAAACTATGATTATGATAAAGATGCAAATGATAGTAAAAAATGCGAATAATAATAATAATAAGATATATACACATATGTGCCTATATTTTAAAATTGTTTTAAAAGTGTCAAAAATATTAAAAATTACGAATAAAAATCATAAAGGATGGGACAAAATTGGGTGTCAACAGCTCCTCGTCTAAATCTAATGGTATTGTAGGAAAATGTTCAGTATCAACAAAATCATCCTGTGTAGGAATAGGAATTTGTCTAGAAATAGGATGACTAGAAGAAGTATCCTTGCCCTTGTTGCCCCTACTAGAAGAAGCATGACCCCTACCCGTAAGCATACGTTTAAATCCTTCAATTATAAATTTATAATTATACTAATAAATAATTAAAGTAAATGAAATTAAGTGCGCTAAATAAAATAAACAGACAATAATAATTTAATGAAGGAACGAATGTACCAAACGCCGACGTAACATCGACGTGTAATCGAGAGGTTGAAAATTGAAACTTTGCTCGATGGAAGATCCTCAAGCTAGTTGTCAACTTCACTCCCAAATGAATAAATAAAATTGAATATTTAGTAGACAATGTAGACTTGTAGAGAGATAGATTGAGAGATTGTAAGAATATTTGTGAGAAAGATGAAGAGAAAATGAGGTATTTATAGTTGAGAAATTGGGTTAAAGTGTAAATATAATAACTTATGGGTTAAAAATAAATATTAAGGGGGTAGGAGGGGTTGGGGGACGGGGGAGGCCAAAAATGGCCATTGCACAACGACCAAAATATAAAATGGTTGTTGGTGCAACGACTATTTGTGCAAAAGGGGGGTTTCGGGCCAGATCGGGGCGGGCCGGGATGAGACCATGTCCCATCCCGGTTCGAGTCCCGATACCACAATTTTTTTTTTAAAAAGGTCGGGTTTGTGGCGGGACCGGGCCGACCCGGTCCACTGTCCAGCCATACTTTAAACAAACCATCACTTAGTTTGTGTTGACCTAGATGAAAGTTCTCCCGATCTTAAAAAATAACTTAGTTTTTGAACATAAACCTTTACTTTAGTTTGCTTCATACCGGGTGAATCCTTCTGGTTTTTGGTTCATTTAATGATGAAGTATAAGGACCTTATTTTTAGGCTTATGAATAAAATGTCTCCTACTCATTTCGAGCATGAATGTTGATATTTTATTTATTCCCAACTTTTTAGACAATTCATGTGTCTTTTAAGAATATGCTAGATTCATTTAATCTGGTGCCTTAGAAGCATGCTTTGAGAATACTACTTAATTTGTTCTGAATATTTTTATGACAGAGTCTCCAGTCAAGGACTCAACAAATTTAGCTCGTATGTCTGAAGATTTTCTCCAACTATTCACCGGCAAAGAAGAAACACAAATGCAATCTTTCGAGGCAAATTTTAAACAAAGTGCACTTTTATTTTAGTTGTGCTTCGGATGAACACTGGGCAAGATTTATTTGATCTTTTTACATTTACATGACCTTTCCATAACATTAACACTACTTGGACAAGATTCATTCGATCTTTAACCCTTACAAAAATGTTGAAGTAAGAAAGTGCAAAAAAAAACTTCGAATTCTGAACTTCAAAATTCTGAACTAACTTCAAATTCTCGACTTGATTAACCTGATCCAAGCATTCGAATGTATGTCAGTCCCCTAGTGTTTGTGTTCGAAGCATGCGAACTTAAACACTATTTGCCTTTCACTACTGGGCAGTCCCCAGTATTCTTATTCGATATTTATCCATTTAATAACACGTTTTACATTGTTTCCTCATTCAAAACCTTTCCGGAAAAACCCTTTTCGGGATAAAACCGTGCTAAGGGAAAAAGAGTTCAACGCACCAATAATTTGATCACCGGGTCGTGCTAATTCCATATGAATCAGTACTGAGAAGCATATGCCCATCACTCGAGCAATGGCGCCGAAGATGAAATAAAGAGTCCATATATCCTTGTGTTTAGTGGAGAACAACCATCAAACCTAATTTGTCATAAAATTGAGATTATTTCGTTTCCTTCCTTATCAGAGAGGGGCCCCACATATTTTCAAACCTAATTCTAATGCTCCAGTCTTTTAATAATGACTCCAAGTTTTTCCCTGCAAATGTTAGTAATTCCAAAACAAATAAAGTTCAAATAGTTAACCGAACACATACCTTAGCAATAATATCGCTTTAAGTGACTAATGTTCTAATTATTAGGAATTTTTTGCCCATCTTTGGCTTTCAATTGGTACGAGCATTTATCGGTTATTGCTGACACTTTGTAGGGTCCTTCCCAGTTCGAGCCGAACATCCATTCGTTGGAGTTTTTGGTGTTAAGGATCACTTTTTGTAGAACCAAGTCTCCTACGTAGAAGTGCCTAAGATTAGTCCGTCGGTTGTAATACCTTCCCATAATTTGCTTCTGACACACTAGCCGTAGCAATGCGAGCTCACGATGTTCATCCGTCAAGTCAAGCTTAATTGTCATAGCTTCGTTGTTCGATTCTTCGATTGCACGGTTGAATCTTTAGCTCAGCTCTCCTACTTCCACTAGCATTAGTGCTTTTGCACCGTAAACCAAAGAGAATGGTGTTTTCTCAGTGCTAGATTTTGATGTTATTCTGTATGTCCATAACACTTTCGATAGGATTTATCTTCACTTGCCTTTTGACTCATTTAGTCTCTTTATCAAGTTCTGAATGGTGGTTTTTTTTGTTGACTCCACTTTCCCATTTGCACTCGGGTGATACGGTGTCGACATTATCTTCTTGATTTTCAATCCTTCAAGAATCATTCACCTTCTTTCCAGTGAACTGACGACCATTGTCGCAAGTAATCTCCGTTGGTATGTCGAACTGGCAAATGATGTGATCCCAAATAAAATCATTGTCTTTCTTCTCTCTAACCTTTTTGAAGGTTTTTGCTTCAACCCACTTAGAAAAATAATCAGTGATAAACAAAATAAAGCATACATTTCCTGGTGCCCATAGGAGTGGTCCCACAATGTACATCCCTCATTTCATAAATGGCCACGGTGATAAAACCGGATGTATTAATTCTACCGGTTGGTAAATCATTGATGCATTCCATTGGCATTCATTGCACTTCCAGACAAAGTTCTTTGTGTCTTCTTCCATTTGTGACCAATAGTATCTGGCCCTAATAAGTTTTCGAACCAATAACTCTACTCCTTAGTGATTGTCACAAGTCCCTTCGTGAATCTCGTGCATCACATAATTAGTTTCCTTGGATCCTAAGCACCTTGCTAAAGGACCATACAATGACCTTCGGTATAACTGGTCATCGACCAAACAAAACCTAGCCGCCTTCGTATGAAGAGCCCTTGATTCCTTCGGATCGATAGGCAACTTTCCATCCCAAAGGTAATCAATAAATTTATTATGCCAGTCCTAAGTCAAACTCATAGTATTTACCTCAGAGTGACAACCATCAATTGCAGATTTCAACAACTGTACCACAATACCGGAGTTAAAATCCTCAGCTTCCACGAAAGACCTCAAATTTGCCAATGCATCCGCCTCATTATTCTGCTCTCGAGAAATATGTTCCATGGTCTATTATTTAAAACGATGCAATAGCACTTGAATATTTTCTAAGTGTTTTTGCATCCTTTCTTCTTTCACTTTGAACACGTCGTTCATTTGATTTACAATCATAAGCGAGTCATATTTTGCTTCGATGACTTCAGCTCCCAAATTTCTTCCCAATTCTAAACCTCCAATCATTGACTCATACTCGGCTTCATTATTAGTCAATTTCACAATTCTTATTGACTGCCTAATAACATCTCCCGCATGTATCTTAAGCACTATCCTGAGTACAGACCCTTTCACGTTCGAAGCTCCATATGTGTATAAGGTCCGGATCCCTAAATTTGTTCCCGAGGTGATTATAAGTTCTCTTTCTACCTCGAGAATCATTTAGAGTGTAAAGTCTGCTAAAACCTGAGACTTTATAGTTGTTCTTGTCTTGTATTCTATATCATACCCACTAATTTCTACTGGCCATTTGGCTAACCTGCCGGATAGTTCTGGTTTATGCATTACATTCTTTAGCAGATAAGTCATTACTAAAAATATAGTATGACATTGAAAGTATGGTCTCAATTTCCTAGCAACAAATATTAACGCCGATGCCAACTTTTCTAATTGAGAATACCTAGTTTCTGCACTAGCTAATGTTCTACTCATATGTAAATAGGAAATTATGTACCTTTCTCTTCTCGAACCAAAATTGCACTTACGGATACCTCAGACACTATTAGATACACGCCTTTGTTTTATGCAATAATGGCGGACTAGACATGTACTTCTTCAAATACCCCAGAGCTTGCTGACACTCTAGTGTCCACTCGAAGTCATTCTTATTTTTTAACAAAGAGAAGAATTGATGACTTTTCTCCGAAGACCAAGAGATGAACCTACTCAGAGCGGCTAACCTTCTGGTGAGTCTTTGTACCGCCTTCACGTGTTCAAACACCTTCAGAATTTCTTCGACAGCCTTGATCTTGTCCATATTGATCTCGATTCCTCAGTTCGAAACCAAGAAATCCAGAAACTTGCCTAACCCTACTCCAAAAGTGTATTTCTCAAGATTCAGCTTCATGTTGTATTTTCGGAGTATGTTAAATATTTTTTGCAAATGGTTTGAATGGTCCTCTGCTTCCATGGACTTAACTAACATATCATCAATATAAACCTCTATTGTGTTACCTATTTAGTCCTCAAACATGCGATTAACTAGGCGTTGATATGTTGCTCCAACATTTTTTAAACCAAATGGCATTACATTATAGCAGTAAGTCTCGTACCTAGTTATGAAAAGAGTTTTCCATTGATCCTTCGGATTCATTCTGATTTGGTTGTATCCGGAGTATGCGTTAAGAAAACTCAACATCTCATGCCCCACCATAGTATCAATCATTCGTTCGATGCGCGGTGAAGGAAAAGAATATTTTGGGCATTCTTTATTTAAATCTTTAAAATCTATGCACATTCTCAATTTATTACCTTTTTAGGTACGACCACTACGTTTGCTAACCAATCCAGATATTCTACCTCCCGGATAGAACCTATATTTAAAAGTTTTGTTACCTCCTCCTTGACAAACTTATTCTTGAAGTCGGTCATCAGCCTCCTTTTTTTACTTTAGCGGAGGGAAGTTGTAATTCAAACTCAACTTGTGAGTCATAATCTATGGTAGGATGCCTGTCATATCTAAGTGGGACCAGATAAATCAATCAGCATTAGCTTTAAAAAATTTAATTAATTTATGCTTGAGCTCCGGGGATAACCCGGTGCCCAGGTATACCTTTCTATCTGGCAAATGTACGAATAAGATGACTTGCTATAGCTCCTCTATAGTTGACTTTGTGGCATCTTAATCATCCGACAGTACAAACGACCTCTGGATGTGATAGTAATCCTTTTTTTTCTCGTAATTTATCTTCTCTCCCTCTTCTTTCTTCGGACTCGATGAGCCTAAACCCTGTGATTACTATTTAATCTCTTTGTATTTATTCGCATCCTTCACCCCTTTTGGTGTTTGTACCAATTCCTCTACCACAAACATCTATCTTGCTGCCGGTTGCTCTCCTCGAATTGTCTTAATTCCCTCCTGAGTTGGGAATTTTAACATCATGTGTAATATCGAAGGTACGGCATTCATGTCATGTATCTAAGGTCTGTTTAATAGTGCGTTGTACCTCATTTCACCTTTAATGACATAGAACTTCGTTTGGCGAATTGTCCCGGTTGCATTGACTAGAAGTGTGATTTTCCCATTCATAGTTTCGCTTGCTATGTTGAATCTGTTTAGAACTCGGGTCGCTGGTGCAATTTGATCCAACAATGCCAATTTCTCTACCACCTTCCAACGAATGATGTTGGCTGAGCTACCTAGATCAATTAAAATCCTCTTAATCTAAAATTTATTAATAAAAACAAAAATTACCAGTGCATCACTGTGATGTTGAATGATGCCCTCCGCGTCTTCATAGTTGAGAGATATTATTTCCTCCGGTATGTAATCTCTGGATCTCTTCTCTCGAGTTATTGAAACTTTCGTCTTCTTTGCAGTCATGACGGATCCCTTCGGAACGTCAATCCCTCCGATAATCATATTTATGATATGCTGGAGTTCAATCGGATCCGCTTGCTTATTTGCTTCTCTATTTCTATAGTTTACCTTTGCTCGATCACTCAAAAATTTGCGTAGATGGCCATTTTTCAATAATCGGGACACTTCATCCCTCAATTGATGACAATTTTCCATCCGGTGATCATGAGTTACATGATAATCACAAATCAAGTGTGGATCTCTTTGAGCTGGGTCTGTCTGAAGTGGTCTTGGCCATCTTGTCTCTTTAATGTGTCCAATAGCCGAAACAAGTTCGGCCGCACCAACGTTGAAATTATATTTGGAAAGCCTCGAGCTTTGCATACTATTAGAAGAAACTCCACCGGTATCATTTTTAAATTGCAAACCCCTACTGGTAGACTCTTAATCATTACGCCTATCTCCTCTATCCGATGGGAGGTTGCGATTGTTGCAACCCCTAGACTCAACTACTCTCTTTGATTTATTAAAATTTTGTTCCGTCCTGCAGACCCCGGAGGAAGTTAGAGCTGATTAGCCTCCACCAGGATTTTGGACTCGTACCTATTATGTACGTCTGCCCATGTTACTGCGGGGAATTCCAACAAGTTCTTCTTTAATTTAAACGATGCACTAGAACTCCTAGGATTCAACCCCTTGGTGAAAGCTTTAGTTGTCCATTCATCAGGTACCGGAGGAAGGAGTATCCATTCCTTTTGAAACCTTATCACGAACTCACGCATTAACTCTGTATCCTTCTGAGTTCGTTTTTTTTGCCTGGACCTTCCGTGCTCCGACATATGCCTTTATAAAAGTATCTGCAAGCATTTTAAATGAGTTAATAGAGTGTTCAAGTAACATAGAGTACCATGTCATTGCCTCTTTGGACAAAATTTTGCCAAATTTTTTCAGTAGCACCGATTCAATCTAATCCAGGTGCATGTCATTGCCCTTCACCGCACACGTATATGAGGTCACATGCTCATGTGGATCCATATTTCCATCATACTTTTGGAGATCTAGCATTTTGAACATTTTTGGTATCAACTTCGGAGTTGTACTAAATGGGAATGGCAACTGGATATATCTCTTCGAGTTCGGTCCCTTTAGGATCGGAGGCGTTCCAGAAATCTGGTCTACCCGTGAATTGTAGGTTTTAACCTTCTTTTCGTTAGTATTCATTCGTTTAGTTAAAGATTGAAGCATTTTCAAGACCTCTGATGACTTATTTACCGCCCGAACTAGTGCCATCTCCTTCGACTCGATCCTCTTATCGGACCTGATCTTGATCCCGGGCGGGAAAAGTTTCATCTGCTGCTCTTCTTTTGCAACTGAGTAATAGCCTCTTGTTGCTCATTCAACATGTTAAAAATTTGAATCAAAATTGTTTCACCATCCTCATCATCGCCCGGTGTTTTCCCCCGTGACCTTCTAGACCCCTAGGACGAAATCACAAGGTTATTTCGATGCTCTCTAGTTATTGGATCAACGGGCGGAACGTCGTTGTTGGTATTGATATTGTTAGCTCTATTGACACCATTGTTATTGTCATTGTGGTTGCTAACCTCAACTTGGATATCACTAGCCATTTTGCAAGTACTTGGTACTGACCTGTTTTTACAATATCTCAAAAGAACATGTGAAATTTGAGTTTGAACAAATCACCACAATTATCCTTAGCCCCATGGTGGGCACCAACTTGTTTACCTAAAAAAAGGTACAGTTGAATTTGTTATTGATTTTAAGAATACGTGGATCTATTTGGAATAAAGAGTAATAATCAGTTAACAATAATTAAGCAAATGAAAATAGTAAGTAAGAAAGATAACATGTAATGTCTTAAACCAATGTGAACTCCTTCAGTAAAATTGTTCCGGGTCTTAGCTTAATTGCTTTGGTTCTGAGCCAATACTAAGAGCTTTATGATTATGATTGCAAAAACTGCAATCGTACAAGTGTGAATAATGAAAATGAGATGCCCTTCCAACATGAAGGTTGATCTCTGTTTATAGCTAGTAATACAAAGCATTAATGTCCGAGAATCATTCCTCAATTAAATGTAATTAATGGAAACTATGGTCACTTAATGAGCAAAGAGTAACACCTGACAATATATCTAGAGAAAGTATGTGATGGGCTCCTCCGATTCTCTATCCGATATCATCTGACTCAATCACTGCCCTGTCTTATCATGATACCCGGACTTATCTCGACGCAAATTCATTCGATACCAAACTCTAGCGCTTCTCTCAATTTTCATACCTAAAACTTGCTACGTGTCATGACGGTTTTTACTGTATACATGTAATTTTATAATTTTGAAGGTTATAAATAAAATTTGAGGGCGTAGGGGATGTTTTTGGGGACTTGGCTGGCCATTTTGGCCATTTGTAGTCTGGCCAACGACTGGAAAATGCCAGAATATTTTTAAAAAATTTACTTGATGGTCCGGTGCACCTATATACCGAGAATCGAGCTTGCATTTGGGTTGGTCTACGGGGCTCAGGTCCTCTTCCGACCCAGCCAACTCTCGGACCCCAACCCAGCCCCCCAGATCCCACCAGACCGTTTTTGTTCGAGTTTTAGCCGGGCAGAACCTGGCCGAACGTGGGCTGCCCCAACCCATTTGACACGGAAGCGAAATGGATTTTTCTTGAAAGTTAATGTTATATAATTCGCTGCCAACCTATGAACTTTATTTTCTTTTACACACGACTGCTTGAAAACTAAACATGTATTCAAGTCAAATAATGCAATGATGTCTTTTTTGTTTGATTACTATTATATTTACCACCAAAAGAAAGCGTGATGTTAAATTTCGTCTAGAAAAGTGTGTTTTTTTTTGCATTTTGTTCGGGGAGTTTAGCACATGTGTTTCAATTGATATTAATAGAATATTTCTCTTTTTCCCGTGACGGAACCCTAGTTTTTTCGGTCATTCTCCCTCCATGTTCCTCCTAAATTTCCTCTTCCATGGCTGACAAAACCAAGTTTCATCTGGCACTTGCCGTAAACAACATTAAAAATTTCATCCTTGTAACTCTTGAGATGGAAAATGGTCAATACTCTGTGGGCGGAACTTTTTAAGATCCATTATTGTGTTTACGAAGTTATCGACCACATCATCTCTCCCCCACCGAAGTCCACAGACGTACCATCGGCTTTGACTTCTGATGATGCACTCTGGTCTCGTTTGGATGCAGCTGTCCTCTAGTGGATATACGACACGATATCTAATGATCCGTTGCACATCATCATTGAGACTGATGTCACTGCCCTCCAAACGTGGGAACGTTTGGACAGTGTTTTCCACAACAGTAAAACTCAACGAACGTTATACCTTGAAAATCAGTTCAAGGACGTTCATCAGGACGATTTTTCAAACGTATCTGCTTATTGTCAAGAACTCAAGATTCTTGTCGACCAACTCTCAAACGTAGGCGCACCAGTCACTAATCAACGATTGGTCATGCAACTTATTGTAGGTTTGAACGAATCTTATGACGGCGTTGCCACCATCCTTCAGCAATGCACGCGTTACTTCCATTTTATGAGGGCCGTTCGAAACTCATCCTTGAGGAAACCCAGAAAATCAAGCGCAACACCACTCGAGCCAGCATTTCCAACACCGCCCTGACTACCACATCGGGCCCTCCGCCGACGGCAGGGCCTCCCGATCTGGAAACTAGAACCGTCAGCCATAGAAACCGCAACAGTCTGCCTCCTCCATAACAACTGCTGAAGCAGGAAATCCGACAAGGGCTGTGACAGAAGAAATTCCGGCAATAACAATCAACAGCGATCGCGACAATGACAGCAGCCTCCGTCATGGGCCATGTGGGCCCCACCGTCATAGGTCTCCCCTCCCTGCCCGTATACAATATCTTTGTAGACTTCACCTCAGAACCGACAGACCCAACCTGGTATACTTGGCCCACGTCCACAACAGGCCTACATAACACACCCCCCTCCCCCTCCATCGACTTATGCATCGACTGACATTTAGGTAGCTATGAGCATAATGCCACTCAACACTCCAGATGAAAATTGGTATATGGACACAGGCGTCACATCTCAAATGACGGCATCATAAGGTACTCTCTCATCTTATTCCAATTTGAGTAATTTAAATCGGATTATTATTATTGGTAGTGGACAAAGCATTCCCATCTGTTGTTATGGTCATTCCTCCCTATCCCCACCACATCCACCACTAATCTTAGAAAATGTCCTTCATGCCCCTAAACTCATTAAGAATCTAATCTTCGTGCGACGTTTCACAACTGACAATTGGGTTTCCCTTGACTTTGATCATTTTGGTTTTACTATAACTGAATTTATGACAGGGAGACGAATAATGAGATATGACAGCACCAGAGATCTCTACCCTATTTCAAATGTCGTCAACAATCCAGCCTTAGTTCCCTCAACCTTTGCTGCTCTTTCATCTTCCTTATTACATTCTAGATTAGGACATCTGGGAGACTCTGTTTTACGCTCCCTTAGAAAAAAATTGTTTTATTAATTGCAACCGTATTTCTAGGACTCCTATATGTGAATCTTGCATTTTTGGAAAATATGTCAAATTGCCATTTTCTGCATCCACAAATTGTACTTTAATGTTTTTCGATATCATATATAGTGATTTGTGGACATCCCGGATTTTGAGTACGGCTGACCATCGATATTATGTATTGTTTTTGGACGATTATTCCAAATTTCTATGGACTTTTCCAATTGGAAATAAATCTCATGTCTATCCCATTTTTTCTTTATTTAGTGCTTTCATAAAAACACAATTTGAAAAGAGCATTAAATGTTTTCAATGTGACAATGGCAGAAAATTCGATAATAACCAATTCAAACAGTTTTGTTCCAAAAATTGATCTTACCTTTATTTTTCCTGCCTCACACATCCTTAAAAAATGGTAAAGCCGAACGGAAAATCTGAACCATAAATAACCTCATTCGTGCCCTACTTGCTTACGCCTCAATTCCCCCTCAATTCTGGCATTACACACTCTCCAAGGCCACATATCTCCTAAAAAAATTTAAAACAAGTCTCTAGCTCAACGGTCGCCCACCCAAGTTCTGTTTCGTAGGAACCCATCCTAGCAACATTTGCGTATTTTTGGATATCTTTGTTACCCTCTTCATCTGACCACTTACAAACTCCAATTCTGATATTCCCCATATGTGTTTCTGGGTTACCCTGTCAATCATCGTGGTTGTTCATGCTATGACTTGTCGAGCCTTAAAAGTATTATTTCATGTCATGTCATATTTGATGAGTCTCAATTCCCCTTTTCCTTTACACTCGCCACCTCGACATTCCTACAACTTTCTAGATGATGGACTAAACCCTCTTTTAATTCATTATTTACATAGTCCGTCGTCCCAGACCCCGAAACCCACCACCACCTCGGCCAGTTTGAGACTAGCTGCCCACCCGGTTCTACCGACGGTGGCCCGGAACAACCCGTTTCAGGGTGATTCGCAGCCACCTCTTGGCAAGAGTGATGGTACAATCTTGGCAAACCGAGATTCGGCCAGCTTGTACCGTCACTCTTGCCCTTCTTTCTCTTTCCGACAATCCCATGATAAACCCCATCCCGCATCCTGAGACACACTCTCGGACCATAGAAACTCGTGCCATGCATGGAATTCATAAACCTAAATGGTTGTTTAACCTTTCCGTTTCAGTTGTCCCTTCCCCTATCCCTCGTAACCCGAAGGATGCCTTATCCGACCCTAATTGGAAAGCTACAATGATTGACGAATATAATGCTCTTATTGATAATAAGACGTGGGACCTAGTACCCCGTCCACCTGATGCTAATATTATTCGTTCAATGTGGATTTTAGATATAAAAAGAAATCTGATGGTTCTTTTGAGAGGTACAAGACTCGTCTTGTAGGTGATGGTATGTCTCAACAGATAGGAGTGGACTTTGATGAAACGTTCAGCCCGATCGTAAAACCCGCAACCATCTGAACCGTCCTCAGCATTGCCATATCCAAGTCTTAGCCCATTCATCAGCTTGATGTCAAGAATGTCTTCTTACATGTGGATCTTCATGCAATAGTATATATCCATCAGCCTATGGGTTTCATAAATCATATTTATTCGGATTATGTGTCTCTGTTGCGGAAATTGCTCTATGGACTGAAACATGCTCCTCGAGCATGGTACCAATGGTTCGCTGATTATGTCTCATCTATCAATTTTTTACACAGCAGATCCGATCATTCCATGTCCATCTACAATAATAGTACAAACATGGCTTACCTATTATTATATGTTGATGACATCATTCTCACCACATCATCTGATGCTCTCCGCCGGTCCATTTTGTCTCTCATTTCCTCTAAATTTGGTATGGAAGATCTAGGGGCCCTAGGTTATTTCTTGGGAATATTTGTTACTCGACATTCTGGTGCCCTATTTCTATGTCAAAAGAAGTACGCCGAAAATATCCTTGACCGTGGAGGCATGACGTCTTTCAAACCATCCTACATGCATATAGACACCAATTTCAAGCTCAGCGCTGATTCCAGCCCTTCATATTCAGACCCAACTCACTATCGCAGCCTGGCTGGGGCCCTGCAGTACCTCACATTCACGAGACCAGACATATCCTATGTCGTGCAACAAATTTGGCTGCACATGCATAGTCCGACAGAAGCACACATGCATGCCCTCAAACGTATTTTATGATACGTCCACTTCACTACAGGTATTCGATCACTGGTCTCACTGCTTATTCTGATGATGACTGGGGTAGATGTCCTGACACCCGACGCTCCACGTCTGATTATTGCATTTTCCTCGGAGATAACCTATTATCTTGGTCTTCCAAAAGGCAACCTACACTATCCCGATCTAGTGCAGACGTAGAATACAAATGTATTGCCAATGTCGTCTCTGAGTCTTGTTGGATCTGTAACTTTCTACTTGAGCTTCACTGCCCGATTCAAAAGGAAATACTGGTCTACTGTGATAATATTAGTGCGATATATCTTTCCGGCAATCCCGTCCAACATCAGCGCACTAAACACATTGAGATGGACATTCATTTCATTCACGAAAAAGTGGCTCGTGGTCAAGTTCGTGTCCTTCATGTTCCTTCCAGATATCAGATTACCGACATCTTCACCAAAGGACTTCCGCACATACTATTTGATGATTTTCGAGCCGGTCTTCGAGAACCTCCCGCTTCGACTGCGGGGGTGTAATAGTATATTTCCCAATATTCATTTTTATTAATTGTATTAATTGTATATCTCTTATTTTAGGTAGAATTATAATCCTTTTGCAATTAGGATAATTAGTTACCTAGTTTGTATCAAAGTAAATATTCTTGTAACCTTATATATATTGTAAATTATTTATCAATAAAATTAAAGAACATATTTCTTTAGATGTGATATCTATTGACTTATAAAAAATCAAATTACCAAGCCCCTGCCCATGTATCCAATGATAGCCATAAATAGACACATGTACACCAGACTCACCAAAAGAAAAACCCTTCTCGTTTTAATTACTTTCGTCTTAATCAATTGACAGTAGTATTGCTTATATGATTAACTAAGAAAGTATTCAGAAACTATAACAAGAAATGATTTTTATGTCCACTTACAATTTCAATAGAAAAAATGATTTTATGAAGATTGTTTACATTTTATTTACAGATGATCTCCTGTGTTATGTTATACCGATCTTATGAAAAAAATTACATAACTAAAAAAACATTTATAATAGACTATAAAACTTAATCTCCCCAAAAATAATTACTGACCTAAATTTTGGTTCACTACGTAACTTCCATGTTCCCCGCCCAAAATAGGTATGCCTATCCCAAAACAGTCAATTATTAGAAGCATTATTCGAGGAATCAAACAATCTTTTTTTTGGTAATAAACTGTAGAATGTTATTATCACCAACCAACAAAATTTCAGTACAAACAATCTTTCTTTAATCACAAAATTCAATTAATTTTAAAAAAATCAATCAAAGAAAATTATGATTTATAATACTTTTACGTATTTCTAAGGTACAAAATCTAGTCAAATGCAAAGATTTGATGTTCAAAATTAGATAAGTTGGTGGTCACTGGTCATACGATAGACGCGTAAGCCATTCATTTTAGGTCACGAGGAGTACATATATATTTTTCCCCACATTCCTGTATAAGTGTGTTGGTGGTCCAAGGATTAATTTGGATGTAATGAAACTCTAGCAGATTATTCTTATAAAGCTAATTATTTGAAAGGGAGAAGACTAATTCTTTGACGTGAACATGGTCATTGGTCATACTAAAATAGAATTAAATTCCAAGTCAAAAAAGGAACTAGTACATAACCAAGGAAACAAATCTAAGATTTGCATGAGTTTCGTTATTTTATTCGTGAAAGCGAAGATGTCTACTAACTAATTGGGAAATGTTACTATCAACGACAGTTTTTTTAGCTCATTTCTCCTCCATAAATTTAATTCCACATTTCCACTGCACAAGCTGGTCAAACGTATATAGATACATTGGCCAAATCAATTTCGTCACGACACATGTATTTTCTTCATTTTGGGACGCAACCAAACTGATCATTTGCATGGACTACTAAGGGATACGATAAAGGGAAAAAGAATATGGTGGAAAGATTACTAGTCATCACATATTCAAAATCACACACTATATAGTCCTCCATTAATACAAGCAAGTGCTATACTTAAGATAAATTTTTAGCCTTTGACGTCCCAATCATCAAAAAGTGCAATATTCCTACCCGTATTTGTGATTGCTTTGCAGGAATTAATTCAAGACATAATTTTACAACATCGACATCTTTGAGCAGTATTCTCACTAGCTTGGGATTGAGGGATAGTAATTATTGTTGTTGACATCTATTAGCAAAATGTAAGCTAAATCAGTCCCTCGCCCTTCACCAAGGACGGATCAAATGTGCAGACGTGGATCTCAACTCTCAAGTTCGAGTAGAAGGCTGTTTCACAATCCTTCATGAAATTCGCTTTATAATTTATATCACGTCGTTAATTTTAGGCATGGTAATTGTACCTTTTGTTGGAAATTTGCCTTTGGTGGGCAGGTTGCGTCCACCCATATTTAATGACTTAAACACTAGAATTTCGCATGTTGGAGGC
This sequence comes from Anisodus acutangulus, assembly GCA_029783415.1. NCBI lineage: Eukaryota > Viridiplantae > Streptophyta > Magnoliopsida > Solanales > Solanaceae > Anisodus > Anisodus acutangulus. The sequence continues at coordinate 38,504,462 of CM056489.1, forward strand.
TTTGTCTCTTCACACGTGCATAATCTACTAAGTGAGTAGATGACCGTAGGGCCAAGGATAGTCAAATTTCGTTAAAAAATGAAAGAGATATTGGTCCACGAAGTAAGGTGTTTGAGGCATGAAAATATGATGTGGGACAAATCTACCACATCGGTGGGAAAGGGAAGAATTGTTCTCTTTATAAGCCTCAAAAATGGATAAGGGTTTGGGACCCCAATGGGTAACCCATGTATTTGAAGGAGGGAGGACCTAGGTGTGCTTGGGTTCAAGGCTAGCCCCACAGCGCGTCGCAGCCGCCCGCTCGTCCGGGCTCGGGTCGTGGGTCATGGGCTACTTCTGATATTATCTAGAGAGTCATCTCTCGACTCAGCCACAGTTGTAACAATCCAGATTTAGTATTTCTTGATTTCAGGTTATCAAAATTCAAGACTCAACAAGCTTGCGGCAATTATAATCTTGGTTGTTTCTTTATCCTATCGAACACTTGTATTATTTATTTACTTCCCGTACTGCTTTGATTCCAACAATTATATCCTACACCTTTCTTGTTACACTACTATAAACATAATTTTTTCCACCAACAATCAGTGAAAATTTGTGTTATAAAACATAATTTTTCCACCTCATTCCTAGAGGCGAATTTAAGTGTTAAAAAAGGGTCACGTGAACCCATGGTTATTCAGTTAAATTTGATATATTATGTGTGTAATTCTTAAAATATATCTAGTATTTCCTCCTGGAACCCATGCTACAAAAGGCTTTGTAGTGAACTTGGTTTAAAACTTAAATTATTTACCTAGAGATTCAATGATCAATTCCCACTTAATGTATTTTTTTCTCCTTTCTCTAATAGTGCATCCATCATCTAAATATCCTAGATTCGCCTCTGCTCGTTCTCACCAAACCAACTTATCGGGTAAGTGCATGGTGGGAAACATGTTTTCATTGAAACGTTTAAAAACTTTCTCATTTTTCATGTGAAAATAATACTTTTTTTCTCACCAATTCAAAAAATATCTGTGGGAATAACCGCGGAACATTTTTTAATGAGAAATTTTAGTGGGAAAATAGTTATTTTCCAGCCGTGTTAGAGACATTGTTGGATCTTGTTATTGTGCCGGAAAAAGACGATATAGTGACCATCTTGGGCCTTTCATCTACAATGTATTTTATTTTCATTTCTTTCCTTATATATTTTCATTCATTGCATGGATTAAATGAGATTCATTAAACAAGAACGTACAAGTGAATAAAGATTTGTTATATCTGAGGTCATTCTTTAATTTGTTCATAGAGCTTGAATGTGAGAGAACATTCTTTCTATGAAGATATACGTTACTTACAGCTAGCGTATAGCATATTATTTGTTCAAACTTAAGACTTCTGCGAATCCCTTCATTAATTTCCTTTGAATAATCCAACAACCCCCATCAATTAGTGTTTGAACTTTGACCACAATTAGGGACTAAGATGTTAAAAGTCATCATCAACTTAATATCTAAGACAATGGATAATCAATCTAGAATGTTCAAGTAGTTCTAGAGAGTTTAAAGAAGAACTTTAGGATGAAAGTTCTAGAGTGGAGTCTAGAAAGAATAACTCTAGAAATAAATAGAAGAGTGATTCTAAAAAAAGATAGTGAGGAATATTCTAGAATAGAGTAGTAATTAAGTATCCTAACTAGATTCTTTCATTACCACCTATAAATAGAGGTGGTCTATTTGAGTTGTAATTAAGTGAGTAAGAAGTTCTCAAGAAATGAGAGCAAGTTTCAAGTGTGCATCCAAAAAGTGTCCAAGTGAGTCTAAAGTGTGTGTAAATACTTAAGTAAGCTTAAGTGTGAGTGTGAGTGTAAAGTGTTGATAAAAATAAAAGAGTAAGAACTTAGTGTATATTGTGGTTAAGTTATAGTGTTCAAGTCTTGGTGTAATTACTTTTACAATAATAAAGTAATTACGTTTTTCACGTGTTGTGTTGTCTAACAAGTGGCATTAGAGCCAGGTCGGTTCATACCAAAGAGTCGTTTGTTGAGTTTCTTAGAGTGTTCGTGTGTGGTTTAGTAATACAGAGCTTGTTGTCAAAATCAAGATATCTTGGTAAAAATAGAATTTTAGCCAAGACACGATGAGTGACCTTTAAGTGGTCGGTGGAATCAAGAAACTTAACAATCAGAATTACAGCACGTGGTCGATGCATATGGAGGCATATCTCCAAGGCCAAGACTTGTGGGAGATCGTTGGTGGAAATGAGTTCACACAACCAGAAGACGCAACCGCTCTGAAGAAATGGAAGATTAGAGCTGGCAAAGTCATGTTTGCGATTCAGACCACAGTTGAAGATGAAATATTGGAGCACATCAGGCCGGCTAAGACACCTAAGGAAGCGTGGGATACTTTTGCAACATTGTTCACCAAGAAGAATGATACGAGACTACAGCTTCTGGAGAATGAGTTTCTCTCTATCAGGCAACGCGACATGACGATCAACCAATACTTTACCAAGGTAAAATCTCTTTGTCACGAAATTTCTGCATTAGACTTTGTTGCTGGCATGTCAGACGCTAGAATTCAAAAAATTATTATTCATGGATTAAGGCTAGAATATAGAAATTTTATTGCTGCAATACATGGTTGGCCAAGCCAACCTTCTCTTGTTGAATTAGAAAACTTGCTAGTTGACCAAGAAGAGTTGACTAAGCAAATATCTGGAGTCTCATTAAAGAGTGACGAAGAAGCACTCTATAGCGGTGATAAGAAAGGTCGATCCCAACCAAATGCAAGTAGAAATTCTAGAAAACATGATGACAAAGATAATCATCATGGAAGCTCCAAATCAGGGGGAGCTCAAAAGAAAGACAACCGGGGTGGCCAGTAAAAGAATAACAATAAGTTTGATGGAAACTGTTATAACTGTGGAATAAAGGGCCACATGGCTAAAAGTTGTTGGTTCAAGAAGAACACTGCAGAAAGAAATGCAGCCACATCAAATGCAGGAAAGACAAGCGATGAAGAGTGGCATGCTGAAGCATCTTTCGCAGTGGAGGAAGAAGAATTAGCTTTGGCAGTTATCGTTCCTAGAACTATCTACTACAATAATGATTGGATAGTTGACTCTGGCTGCTCAAATCATATGACAGGAGATAAAGAGAAGCTACAGAACATGACCGAGTACAAAGGTGGTCGGGTAGTGGTGACAGCCAGCAACTCAAGACTACCAATCGCTCACGTCAGAAAAAAAACAATCATGTCGAGATTCAGTTCGAAAGAGGTTTCACTCCAGGATGTCTACTATGTACCTGGGATGAAGAAAAACTTACTATCAATAGCGCAACTAACGGCATCAGGCTATCATGTCATATTCAGACCTCAAAATGTCAAGATCTATCAAGATCTTGAAATCTCTGGAACACTGATGATGAGAAGATGACGCTTAGAGTTTGTCTATGTAATGTCAGCAGAGTCAGCTTATGTAAACAAGACTCGAAAGAATGAAACAACTGATTTGTGGCATGCAAGACTTGGACATGTAAGCTATCACAAACTCAAGGTGATGATGAAGAAATCTATGTTGAAAGGTATTCCTCAACTCGAGGTCAGAATAGAGACAGTTTGTGCAGGTTGCCAATACGGTAAGGCGCATCAGTTACCGTATGAAGACTCAAAGTTCAAAGCCAAAGCACCATTGGAGTTGGTCCATTCTGACGTATTCGGGTGAGTCAAGCAATCATCAATCAGTGACATGCAATACATGGTTACATTCATTGATGACTTCTCACGGTATGTATGGGTTTTCTTTCTAAAAGAAAAATTCAAAACTTTTTCAAAATTTAAAGAATTCAAGGAAATAGCGGAAGGAGAACTCGACAAGAAAATTTAATGCCTCCAAACAGACAATGGTGGTGAATATACATCAGATGAGTTCTCTCAGTACCTACGAGAATGCCGCATACGCCATCAATTCACATGTGCAAATACGCCACAACCAGAATGGAGTAGCTGAGAGGAAGAATTGACATCTTGCAGAGATATGTCGAAGCATGCTACATTCGAAGAATGTTCCAGAAATATTTTGGGCAGAAGGTATGAAAACAACCGCTCATGTCATTAATAGACTTCTTCAAGCGAAGTCCTTTGAAAAACTGTGGGGTAGTAAACCTGCAGTAAGTCACTTTCGAGTATTTGGTTGTGTGTGCTAAGTGTTTGCTCCAAGTCATCTACGTAGCAAATTTGATAAAAAGGCGATACGGTGTATCTTTATGGGATACGACAGCCAAATGAAAGGGTGGAAATGCTGCGACCCAATAACTGGAAAGTGTTATACATCAAGAAATGTAGTATTCGATGAGGTAGTATAATGGTGGTCACCTCAAAAGGAAGAGTTACCAGATTCCAAGAAAATAGAAGACAATTTGTAAAAGAAGATGGGGGAGCAAATTGTTGAAGTACATCCAAGTCCACAAAAGGAACATGAAGATCAAAGTGAGGAAGAAAATACTGAGGACGAGGCAACACCGAATCCGTGGAAAACATGCATGGATCAAATAGTAGAAGACCATCAACTAGAAGGAGTAAGCCCATAGCCTCGGAGATCGACAAGAGTTCGAAAGCCAAATCCCAAGTACGCCAATGCTGTTGTAGCCGAAGAAGAGTTAGGGATGCAAAAACAAATTAAGTTGGTGCTGGGAGGGAGTGTTAAAAGTCATCATCAACTTAATATCCAAGACAATGGATAATCAATCTAGAATGTTCAAGTAGTTCTAGAGAGTTGAAAGAAGAACTCTAGGATGAAAGTTCTAGAGTGGAGACTAGAAAGAATAACTCTAGAAATAAATAAAAGAGTGATTCTAGAAAAAGGTAGTGAGGAATATTCTAGAATAGAGTGGTAATTAAGTATTCTAACTAGATTCTTCCATCACCACCTATAAATAGAGGTGGTCTATTTGAGTTATAATTAAGTGAGTAAGAAGTTCTCAAGAAGTGAGAGCAAGTTCCAAGTGTGCATCCAAAAAGTGTCCAAGTGAGTCTAAAATGTGTGTAAATACTTAAGTAAACTTAAGTGTGAGTGTCAAGTGTTGATAAAAATAAAAGAGTAAGAACTTGGTGTATATTGTGGTCAAGTTATAGTGTTCAAGTCTTGATATAATTACTTTTACAATAATAAAGTAATTACGTTTTTCACGTTGTGTTGTTCATATGAATCTTTTTATGAGTGTACTTGACGGGGAGAACATTCTCAGTTTACCAATTTCTTCCATTAATATGTATTTTAGAAGATTTGTTTGCACTACAACTAAAATAAGGGAGGTCCAAATTAAAACGTATTTGAAATGTGAGGAAAGGAAAAATTTATTAAGGTGCATACGTGTCTCATGATACACTCTCACTGCGTTACTGAATTTAATAGTTAAGGTCATGACATTAAGGCAAGGATGTCCCAACTATACAAGTTTCTTAGTGAATTAGTAAATGGTTTTCAGTCTTCCTTTCCATGCACGCTAATATTTCCTCCTGTATATTTATTAGCTAGGTTTCTCCAGACATATGAACTGTTGAAATGTCAAGCCAATGAGTAGCGTTGCATTGAACTTAATAAGAACAATTAATTATTATTGCCTCAACAATAATTCTAATGTTCAGGCTTTTTGGTAGTTGTTTAGTGCCTAATGTTAAACAGTTTCTAATTTGTCAGTCGGCAAAATATATTTTGTATTATATTACAAACTCCTTAATATATTTTTCTTGGACTGTTACAGAAAACCAAGAATAACTAAAGATAATATAACCAAATAAATTAATGTACCAGTACAAGTTTTAATTTATAAATTATCCTGAACTTTTAATTTATATTCTAAAAATTAAGTCACATGGTTTCATGGTGGTTGACTGCTGACTGACTATGAGTCAACCATATATCAAAAGAAACAGCACTACACAGACCGGATGGAGGCTTTAGATTGCAACCTTTTTGTCTCTAATTTGCTTGCTTAGTCAAATGGAAGGTTCGTATGCACCAAGTTATCACTGATAATTAAGTTTATTTTTAAAGTTTTGAAGAAATTTAAATTAACAACGTGATTATCATGCTTAGCAAAGTCGTACCGCAGAATTTTATATGTATCTATGAGATCGAGTATGAAATTCTGTTTACTCACTTTAAATTGAGGATCTGTTTTCCTCCCTTTTCTGTTGGGATTGGAAATCCTGTATTTTACATATCCATACGATTGAGTCCTTGGGTTTCCGAAAGTAACGTCATAGCCTAGATATCAGTTACGTACGTTGTGTAGTTACAAATATGAGTGTGGGTCTATATATATATAATTTACATGGGGGTAGGATAAGGGGATAACAAGGTGGGGGAATCGAACTCTCATCAACAAAGTGAAAGTTCAGGTAGTCAACCAACTGAGTTACTAAGATTCCTAATATATATTTTTACATAATCATCTGGTATATATTCGTAATAGTTCACTAACCTGACTAATTCAGATTCACGAGATGTAACAATATATATAATTAGTTTAATGAGACACACATTAAAGATTTAAAGTACCTCTCTAGCTAGGGTAAAAGACAATTCCAATCGAAGTGCGATCGAATTAAAATGACGGAAAAGGAAATCTTCGTTGAACACTTCGTTACGTGTGACAAAATCGGAACATCAAAGTTAAAGACATTATGTAAAATTAAAGGGCTATAATTTGCAGACAACGCGTGGGTAGAGAATTAGTATACATATGTTTTTAATATAAAATAAACATTGAACATGTAATCATAATCAGCTGTTCCAAACCTTTAAATTTTAGCATACAAGTCATAATATCAAGATTGAATATTAAAGATATTCAGCCACATTAATAAAATGAAAGGGGTCCATTCGGCTAAAATAGTAGTTTTTTTCAAAATTTCATAATTAATGACGGGGTAAGATACACGCATTAACGCATAAAGAATCGACGTTCTAACTTGAATACACACACAAAAAGGGGAAAAAGATCTAAAAAGACGAAAGAGAAAAGAACCATAATGGTGTTGTACCTAAGAATAACAGTAGAAATGAATAACTAATGCATAACTTGTCTAGTTAGCACCATGAAAGGTGAGACAATACATAATTTATTTATCAAAAGAATACATTTGTGACCTTTTTGTTTTCAAAGATTTCATTTAATTAATTTTTAGAGTGAAACAGCTAATAAGAATAATAATAATAACGCGCACAAGTTATCAACCACTTAGGATGTATAAACTCATTATACACCACTTATAATGTTTGGATTTGAGTTATTATGGGTATGATTGGAGGTTTTACTTACTTTTCAACATGTCGGGTTTCCATGGTTGACATAGTCTATGCTAGGTGCAATGAGCTAAGTTTTGTGAGTTTGACGTGCAATGAGCTAAGTTTTGTGAGTTTGACAAATATCTATTTTTTATATATATTATGCTCATGTTAGGTTGTCCATCATTGGTTGATAGAGAACAAGTTGTTGTCAATTTGTATGGTCTTGTGCAATTATCATTTTATAAGTTTGTTTTTGAAGTTGAATAAGATTCAAGGTTAATTTTTTTAATAGTATCAAAGTGAGATCCCTTTCTATTATTGGTTCATCCAAATGTTGGCCCCAATGTTATATGATTGACACTCAAGTTTTTCAGGCCTGAGCATGCAGTAGAAATGTTAGATTGCATTAACTAATATCTCTTTCGTTATTAAATATTTTTTATTCTCATAAGCTTGTTTTTAAATCCGAGTTAGACTAATTATTCATTTTTCTGTAACCGAATAAAATGATGTCTTTAAAGTCTAAGGGTGGTCAGTGGGCCCGATTTAGCTTTTAAAAAAAATGGGGGGGGGGGGGTGGGGAGGGGGCTAGAACTCGGGACGTGCCCTGGCCCGTCCTGATCCAGGCCCGATCCCGCCGACCCGCCCAGGTCCCACCCGATCCCCTCCCCTTTGCAAAAAATAATTGTTGCACAACGACCATTTTATATTTTGGCCGTTGTGCAATGGTCATTTTTTGCCTCCCCCTACCCCCTTAATATTTATTTTTAACCCCTAAGTTAATATATTTACACTTTAACACAATTTTCCAACTATAAATACTTCATTTTCTCTTCATCTTTCTCACAAATCTTCCTACAATCTCTCTAATCTCTCAATCTATCTCTCTACAAGTCTACATTGTCTACTAAATATTAAATTTTATTTGTTCATTTGTATAACTATATCAAAGTTCAAAAATTGGGAGTGAAGTTGGCAACTAGCTTGAGGATCATCCATCAAGCAAAGTTTTAATTTTCAACCTCGATTACACGTCGACGTTACGTTGGCGTTTGGTACATTCGTTCCTTCTTTAAATTATTATTGTTACTTTATTTTAATTAGCGCACTTAATTTCATTATCTTTAATTATTTATTAGCATAATTAAAATGGAAGGAATAAGAGGAATATTTAAGTGTAAGGGTAAGGGTGCTTCTTCTAGTAGGGGTAACAAGGGCACAAGTACTTCTTCTGGTCATCCTATACCTATATAGAATGATTTGATTAATTACACACATATAGATGAAACTGAATTTTTTAATGATATACCATTAGACGATGAGATATTTTCTGCAACTCAACCAGACTTTAATTTAGAAGATAATCTAGATGACACATCAACTAATCTAGATGCCACACCCACCAGTGCACCTCAAACTGAAACTGGAACGCCTCATATTCCCCCTAGTATGAGACGAGGCCCAACACAATGAAAATTAAAATCAGATGCATTGGCTTTTTTTTATAGGGACCCAGAGAATCAAGTAGTTAGATGTCAAATTTGTAAAAATGTTTATAAATTTAAAATGGAAAAAGGTCAGGGTGAGACGAGAGGTTTATTGAGACATGTACAAAACCTTGACAAAGCTAGGTGGAATGAGTACGAGGCTACAAAGTCGGGTGCGCCAATACGCTCTCAGTCGGGACAAGGTTCACATATTGTCCCGGACCAAGTACAGGATCAAATTAACCCGATGACGAGGAAATTGTAGGCCCTAAATACCATAAACATAGAGATAGGGAAGCAATATCAAAATTAGTTGCGGTGGAGGGTTTGCCTTTTTCATGTTCTTCCTCCCCTGGTTTTATTCATTACATTAGAGATATGTATAATCCTGCTTTTAATGGTTTTCCTAGATCAACTTTTAGGAGAGATGTTTTTAAATTTGCACATGAGTATCAACAATATTTACGTTATTCATTATATCATTTTCCTGGCAAAGTATCTATCACGTCTGATATAGGCCGTAGTACTATCAGCCATGATTATTTAAATGTAACATGTCATTGGATAGATTATAAATGGTTTATGCAAAAACATATTTTATCATATATATACATATTGACGATAGGCACACTGGAAGTTTTATTGCAGAAAATATTCATCAAATTTGCGAGTATTATGGTATAACTGACAAAATAATGACAATTACGTTAGATAATGTTTCTTCTAATAATTATGCTATTAAACTTTTAAAAGATCTTTTAACTCCGTCTTTTTCTAATCATTTTCATAGATTGGATACAAGCAGAGCGTAGAAGGTGCGGTCAACCGGAGATCAACGAAGAAGACGACGAAAACTACAATGAAATCTTATCCGACGGAGGTGGAAGCGACGTCGAGCAATTTGACCAACAAATACTAATTCCAACTGAAGAACCACAAGACATTGTGAAAAAACTAGAAAAATTGTTTTTAAATGTGTAATTTTTTTAATTGTAATTTATTATGTTATTTGCAACTATCAACACCACAAAGTTACAATTTTGAAATTATATTTAAAAAAATTATATTTCTATTAAATAATATAAGAGGCGCAAAAACAGCCTTGAGATATTTTTAATACACTATCTTGTTCAATTATTGAGTTGTTTATATATGTTATTTTTTAAAATTAAGTGGGAAAAAGAAAAGGAAAATCCCATAACCGACCCGACCCCGCCCCAGCCTGATAAGACCGGTCCCCTTTTCTGATGGGATCGCGAACGGGACAGGACATCAATGGATCCCGCCAGTCCCGTCGGAGCATCGATCCCGCCCTCCCCCGTCCCGCCGAGACCCACCCCGCCCCATTGGCCAACCCCTATTAAAGTCCAAGAGATTTGAATTCTCAAATTATCTAGCGCTATTTAGTTATGTGGGTCAACTTTCCTTGAAAAATGAGAAAATACATAAAGACCACCCTAAACTAGTCTTTTTTTTTTAAAAAAACGCTTAAAGTTTGCAAAGGTCTTATCACACCCTTGAACAACTTCAAGCTGGACAGTGGCCCGGGCACGGGTCTGGCGGGCCGGATTTGGCGGGGTCGGGTAGGGGCGGGACGGGTGAAGGGGGCGGAATCGGGGCTGGCGGGGTCATGCGGGATCGGGCTTGGCGGGATTTGCCGAAGTCCCGTCCCGATCCCGATCCCGTCGGAATCGGGTCGGGGCGGGATCGGTATCAAGTTCCAGCGGGGTTTTTTTTTTTTTATAACATATGTATAAAAAAAACTCAATAATTAAACAAGACAAGATAGTGTAATAAAAACATCACAAGGCTGTTTTTGTGCCTCTTATATTATTTAATAGACATGATTTTTTTGTAATACAAATACAATTGTCGAAATTGCAACTTTGTGGTGTTGTCCAAAAGTTGCAAATTACATAATAAAATTACAATTAAAAAAATTACATTCTGAAAAAAACCTGTTCTAATTTCTTGATAATTTCATGTGGTTCTTCGATTGAAATTGGTATTTATTGGTCAAATTGATCCACGTTGATTCCATCACCTTCGGATAAGATTTCGTTGTAGTTTTCGTCTTCTTCTTCGTTGATCTCCGGTTGACCTCACCTTCTCCGCTCCGTTCGTATCCAATCTCTGAATAATACTATAATTTCTAAGTTGTCTCCGGCTAATCAGTGTATGTGGTCTCCTATTTGATATCTGCCGGCAGAAAAAGCGCTTTCAGACGCAGTTGATGACGCTTGAATGTTCAAAACATCTCGGGCCATCATTGAAAGTGTCGGAAAGGTCTTCTCATTCCCTCTCCAGTATTTCAGCAAGTCTTCATGTCCATCTTTATTGAGAACTTCTTGGTACTGTACAGAACCCTGCAAAACAAAAATATCAAACTCGCTAATTTGGTTAGTAGCGGTATGGCCGTACATTCTATTTCTGAGGCTTTCAATACTAGCCGCAGAAACATCATGTCTTTTGTGAGGTTGTGTTGAAGATGAAGAAGATGGTATGTAAGCCGGTAGGTTACTAGCACTTTCTTGTTGGTAAAACCTATATATTTTTTTGCATTGGTCTTCTACGCTAGACAACACTTCTTCTTTAGTTTGTTCAATAGATGGTGGGTGATTTGGATTTTTTGGACTGGGAGGTGATAGTACTTTTATACAATCGTAAATAGTTTCAATAAGTGATTTAGTACCATCTATTTTAATAGTCGAATTTAATACAACACCAATAATATAAATAGTGAGAATAGGAATAAAATATTTTTTTATTTTGATAAATATTTTTTAATAGCTGCAATATAAGCTGGTTTTTCAATATATTCACTAAGTAATAAAAATATTAGAGTTATATAAAATAACATAGTTGAAATAGTAGGATAATATTTACAGGAAAATTCTTTTGTTGCTTGAAAAAATTTCTCTAAAAATACAATAAGTTCAGAAATTTTTACCCAATCACTATCTACAACCATATCAGCTGAATTTTGATTATGAGAGTTAAAAAATAAAGTTATAGGTTTTTCTATAGTCATAAGCAACAAGTAGTTGCTCGTATAAAGAATTTCACCTAGTGGATACTTCTTCTGGAATTTTTCTCTAAGGTAGTCCACAATTGTGACAAGTTTTTTTATATTCTTTTCTTCGTTGTACTCTATTACTTTTAAAAATAAAGTTTATAGCAAATTGTATTTTACTAAGAATGTCTTCCAAAAGTGATAGACCATCATTTACAATTAAGTTATATATATGGCACGCGCATTTTATATGAAAATGATCTGGAAAAGATGGAGTTAAACTATTTTTTAAAAGTGTAATAGCGTAATTGTTAGAAGAAGCGTTATCTAATGTAATAGTCATAATTTTATTAGTTATTCCGTAATAATGGCACACTTGATAAATATTTTCTACAATAAAAGTACCAGTGTGCCTATCATCTATATATCTATACGCTAAGATACATTTTTGCATAGACCATTTATAATCTATCCAATGACAAGTTACTGTTAAATAATCATGACCGTTAGTACTACGACCTATATCAGACGTGATAGATACTTTGCCATTAAAATGATATAATGAATAACGTAAATATTATTGATATTCATGTGCGGATTTAAATGCATCTCTCTTAACAGTTGATCTACAAAAACCATTAAAAGCAGAATTATATATATCTCTAATGTAATGAATAATACCGGGAGATGAAGGAAATGAAAAGGGCAAACCCTCCACAACAATTAATTTTGATATTGCTTCCCTATCTCTATATTTATTGTATTTATGGCCTATAATTCCCCCCATTATAGGGTTAATTTGACCTTGTACTTGGTTCGGGACAGTATCAGTATGTGAACATTGTCCCGATGGAGCGGGCGTTTGCGCACCCGATTTTGAAGCCTGGTATTGGGCATACCTAGCTGGATGAGCCCTTACTACTTGTCTCATTAAACCCCCCGCCCCACCGTGACCTTTTCCAGTTTTAAATTTTAAAACATCTTTACAAATTTTACATCTAGCTACTTGATTCTCTACGTCCCTATCAAAAAATATCCATGCATCTTATTTTAATGGTCATTTTGCTGGACCTCGTCTCATACTAGGGAGAATATGAGGCATTTTCAGTTGAAGGTGCACTAGTGGGTGTGTTGTCATCAACATTAGTGGGTGTATCATCTAGATCGTCGTCTAAATTAAAGTCTTCTTGTGTTCCAGAAAATAGCTCCTCGTCTAAATCTAATGGTATTGTTAGAAAATGTTCAGTATCAACAAAATCATTCGGTGTAGGAATAGGATGACTAGAAGAAGTACCTTTGCCCTTGTTGCCCCTACTAGAAGAAGCACCCTTACCCTTAAACATACATCTTAATCATTCCATTTTAATTATGATAATAAATAATTAAAGATAATAAAATTAAGTGCGCTAAATAAAATAAACAGACAATAATAATTTAATGAATGAACAAATGTACCAAACGTCGACGTGTAATCGAGAGGGTGCAAATTGAAACTTTGCTCGATGGAAGATCCTCAAGCTAGTTGTCAACTTCACTCCCAATTCCCAAATGAATAAATAAAATTGAATATTTAGTAGACAATGTAGAGATAGATTGAGTATTGAGAGATTAGAGAGATTGTAAGAAGATTTGTCAGAAAGATGAAGAGAAAATGAGTTATTTATAGTTGAAAAATTGGGTTAAAGTGTAAATATAATAATTTATTTGTTAAAATAAATATTAAGGGGTTGAGGGAGGGGGAGGCCAAAAATGGACGTTGCACAATGGCCAAAATCTAAAATGGTCGTTGGTGCAACGGTATTTTTGCAAATGGGGGGTTACGGGCAGGATCAGGGCGGGATCAGGATTGGCGGGACTGGGGCGGGCCAGGCCGGGTCGGGACGAGACATTGTCCCGTCCCAGTTCGAGTCTCGATACTAAATTTTTTATTTTTACTACTACTCGAGTTCGATCTAGTTTGTAGCTATGTAAATAATCACGTACCACTATATATTGTACACAATAATTCAATGAAAAGGCAGTGAACATATTTTTTTATTGTATCAGCAGTCAAACCCTAAAACTTCTTACCCTAGCCATCGGATGTACCTCCCCCCCCCCCTCTCCACCATCCTCCCCCTTCTTTTTCTTCTACTTCTCGGCAAACCTCATCCCTTCTTCTTCCCCAATTTTCAATGGCTGAACAACCTAAATTTCATCCTACTCTTGCAGTTAACAACATCAAGAATTTCATTCCCATAACTCTTGAAATGGAAAACGTTCAGTATTCATCTTGGGCGGAATTGTTTAAGATCCATTGTCATGTGTACAAAGTCATCGATCACATCATCCCTCCTAAATCAAAGCCCACTACCGACCCCTGGAGAAACGTGATGGTTCTGATGACGAACTTTGGTCACGATTAGATGCGATTGTTCTACAATGGATCTACGGAACAATCTCGAATGATCTACTACATACGATCATTTAAACTGACGCCACTGCATGACAAACTTGGGAGCGATTGGAGAGTATTTTTCATGATAACAAGACACAACGTGTCTTGTATTTAGAAAATCAATTTAAGGACATTCAGCAGGATGATTTTCCTAATGTGTCGGCTTATTGTCAAGAACTTAAGATGATTGCCGATCAACTCTCAAACGTCAGTGCACCAGTCACAAATCAACGATTGGTGATGCAACTCATTGCGGGTTTGAATAAAAATTATGACGGTGTCGCTATTATCCTCTAACAAAGCACGTCATTACCTTCATTTTATGAGGCTCGTTCGAGACTTATCCTTGAAAAAACTCGAAAAACCAAACGGGCAGTGACTAACGCAAGCACCGTCGATGCCACCCTAGTAACCTTCGGTAGCCCAACTGCCGACACAAGGGGCTAGGTTTCTGGCCCATCCCACAGACAAACCAATTATCCAAAACGTGGTTCAAATCTCCGGAATAACAACAAAGGCAGAAAATCTGGCAAAACCCATCGTGGGCTGGCCGGAAGCGAGCAACGGCGCAGAGGGCAGCCGGCCGCCGGCACCACCCGATGGTAGCAAAGATGGCGCAGCCTTCACCGTGGGGTGCATACCTTCAATGGGCAGCGTGAGGCAATCACGTGTGGGCTGCTCCATTTTTTCCCTACCCGATGACATCCTGAACCCAACATTCGGTCCAACAGCCCTAACCTGACATTCTCGGCGCATGTCCACAGCAGGCATACATTGCACATGTCTCTCTTCCTTCAACGTACGCACCGACGGATATTGAGGCAGCTATGAACACGATATCTCTCAACGTTCCAGACGACAGTTGGTATATGAATACTGGCGCCACATCTCATATGACAGCATCCCAAGGTACTCTCTCGTCTTATTTCAATATGAGAAATTTAAATCATAATATTATTTTTGATAGTGGACAAGGCATTCCCACTCGAAGTTATGGACAATCATACATCTCCCCACCATACCCCCCCGTTATCTTTAAAAATGTCCTCCATGCCCCGAAACTTATCAAATATCTAAGCTATGTGTGTCGTTTTACAACCGACAATAATATTTCCCTTGAATTTGATCTTTTTGGTTTTTCTGTGAATGAACTTATGACAAGGAGGCGAGTAATGAGATGTGATAGCATTGGAGACCTTTATCTTTTCACAACCACCATCGGCCATCCAACCTCCTCTCCATCAATCTTTGCAGCTATTTCATCTCTTTTATGGCATAATAGATTAGGACATCCGGAAGACTGTTTTACGCTCCCTTAGAAAAAATAAATTTATTGATTGCAAATATGTCTCTTATCCTCCTGTTTGTGAATCTTGTGTTTTTGTAAAGCATGTTAAGTTGCCATTTTATTCTTCATCCATGTGTACTTTAATGTATTTTGATATCATACACAATGATTTATGGACTTCTCATATATTAAGTATGGTCGAGAATCAATATTATATGTTATTTTTAGATGATTATTCTAATTTCCTGTGGACTTTTCCCATTGGTAATAAGTCTCAAGTATATTCTATGTTTTCTTCCTTTAGTTCTTTAATTAAGACACAATTTGAAAAGAATATCAAATGTTTTCAATGGGAGGGAATTCGATAATAAACAATTCAAATTCTTTTGTGCCAAAAATGACCTTGTTTTTTATTTTTCATGTCCCCACACCTCTCCACAAAATGGTAAAGCTGAATAAAAAATCAGAATCATAAACAACTTAGTTTGTGCCCTTCTCACTCGCGCCTCTATGCCCCTATTTTTGGCATCATACTCTATCAATGACAACCTATCTCTTGAACATTCTCCCAAATAAGTCTCTCAAACACAAGTCACCCACTCAAGTTCTCTATCTTCGGGATCGTTCCTACAAGCACTTACGAACTTTCGGATGTCTATGTTACCCCTTCTATCCCTCAACTCAAATCAACAAGTTGCAACCTCGGTCCATCTCGTGTGTCTTTATTGGTTACCCACCTAATCATCGATGTTACAATTGTTACGACTTGTCAAGCAGAAAAATAATCGTCTCTAGGCATGTCATATTTGATGAGTCCAGATTCCCCTTTGCCAAGTTGCATTATCCACCTCCGACTTTCTATGACTTCTTAAATGATGGCCTTAATCCCCTTATAATTCATCACTTGCAAAATAAGTCACTTCCGTCACTAGCTACCCACCCATTTCCCACCGTCTCGAGCCGAATAGCCCACCAAGCCCCTCCACGAGACCCTCGGAACAGCCCATCTCAACTGTCTGATACCACTGCCGCCTCTCAGCTAACGCCCCATCCCCCTATTCCCGATCACTGTGCCTCATTTCGGCCAGCACTCCCACCCTGCCTTCTCGATCCCTGTCCGTAGCCAGCCCAACCACGTTTCGTCCACCCACTCGCGGCACCCTTACAGACAATGGAAACCCATGTTATGCATAGTATTTCCAAACCCAAACGACAATTTAATTTGTCATCTTCAGTTGCTCATTCACCTCTGCCTCGCAACCCAAAAATGCATTGTCCGATCCTAATTGGAATTCTGCCTTGATTGACGAATATAATGCTCTTATTTAAAATAAGACATAGGATCTAGTACCCCATCCTCCTGATGCTTATGTCATTTGTTCTATGTGTATTTTTTGACATAAAAAATCTGATGGTTCTTTTGAGAGGCACAAGGCCCGTCTTGTAGGTGATGGCAGATCTCAATATATGTGAGTGGATTGTGATGAAACTTTCAACCCTATGGTGAAACTGACAACTATTCAGATCGTTCTCAGTATTGCTTTGTCCAAATCATGGTTCATTCATCAGCTTGATGTAAAAAATATCTTCTTGAATGGGGACCTTCATGAAACCATTTATATGCATCAGCCTATGGAATTCAGAAATTCAGTTCATCCAAATTATGTGTGTCTTTTAATGAAATCGCTCTATGGACTGAAATAGGCTCTTCGTGCATGGTACCAACATTTTGCTGACTTTGTATCCTCTATCGGTTTGTCACATAGCAAATCTGATCACTCACTTTTCATCTAATGCAAGGGTAATGACATGTCAAATATTATGTTATATATTGATGATATCATCCTAACGACATCTTCTGATATACTTCGTCGATCTATTATGTCACTCCTTGCCTCTGAGTTTGCTATGAAGGATTTGGGGCCCATAAGTTATTTTTTAGGCATTGCTGTTACGAGACATGCAGGTGGCTTATTTCTTTGTCAAGAAAAGTACGTCATAGAGATTCTTGATCGAGCATGCATGAACTCAATGCCTCTTCGGGTTCTCTAAATGCCGATCCGACTCACTATCGCGGTTTAGTAGGAGCATTGCAGTATCTCACTTTCATGAAACCCGATATATCATATGCCGTGCAATAAATATACTTACATATGCACAGCCCGACGGATGAACATATGAATGCACTCAAACGTATTATACGATATGTCCAAGGTACTCTTCACTTTGTCTTACACATGTACAAGTCCTCACTCTCTGATCTCACCTCTTATTCTGATGCTGACTGGGGTGGATGTCTGGACATTCGTCGATCCACATCGGGTTACTGTGTATTCCTCATAGATAACTTGCTTTCTTGGTCTTTTAGAAGATAACCTACTCTGTCTCGATCCAGTGCCGAAGCCGAGTATAGAGGAGTAGCGAATGTTGTTTCTGAGTCTTGTTGGATACGCAACCTTCTGCTGGAACTTCACTACCCAATCTGCAAGGCTACATTGGTCTACTGCGATAATGTAAGTGCAATATATTTTTCTGGTAATCTCATTCAACATCGACGCACTAAACACATTGAAATGTATATTCACTTCGTACGTGAAAAAGTTGCTCGTGGACAAATTCACGTCCTTAATGTTCCTTCCCGGTATCAGATTGCTGACATATTTACTAAAGGACTTTCGCGCATACTCTTTGATGATTTCTGAGCTAGTCTCAGCGTACAAGAACCTCCCGCTTTAACTGTGGATGTGTGATAAAATATTACAAGAATATTCCCGTATCATTGTATATTTTTTATTTGGTTAATTTATATTCCTATTGTAATTAGGAAGATTAGTTACCTAGTTTGTAGCTATGTAAATAATCATGTAACACTATATATTGTACACAATAATTTAATGAAAAGGCAAAAAATATATTCCTTTAACAATAACCAGAAGAAAAAAAAAGAAATAAATGAAGATGAGCAATAATGGATGAAGAAGGAATCTTGAATCGGAGAAGATAAAGAAAGAAGCAAAACGGGTAGGGTATATGACTAAAGGGTAAGGGAGGATGAGGAAAAGTATTTCAAAAAGTAAAAATAAATTAATTAAGAATTATAGTATTTTTTTTTAACGAATGAAATGTAGAAACAAATTTTTTTTTTTACTTTTTACTCGTGTCACACTCTCTTGAAGAGTACAACACACTCTTCATGCCACATCACCTATAAGGATATAATAAATTTACTCTAATAAAGAATAAGAGGATCATAGGACCTTTGTAAAGTTTAAATATCTTTTTTTAAAAAGAAGACTAGTTCAGGAGAATCTTTATGTATTTTCTCTTTGAAAAAATGTACGGTTGTAAATTTGTTTTTGATGGGGTTGTGTCCATCCATCTTTAATGACTTAAACACTCAGATTTCGCATGTTGGAGTCTTTGGTCTTCACACATGCATAATCTACTAAGTGAGTAGATGACCGTATGGCCAATGATCGTCAAATTTCGTTAAGAAATGAAAGAGATATTGATCCACAAAGTAAGGTGTTTGAGGCATGAAAATATGGTGTGTGATAAATCTCCCACATCGGTGGAAAAATGAAGAATTATTCATTTTATAAACTTAAAAATGGATAAGGGTTTGGGACCCCAAGGGGTAACCCATGTGTTTGAAGGAGTGAGGACTTAGGTGTGATTGGGTTCAAGGTTAGGCCCATATGCGCACCATCACCACCGGCCCGGTCCGGGTCAGGTCGCGGGGCTGTTGGACTGCTTCTTATATTATCTTTTTAGACCCCAAACTGCTTAGTATTTACAGTTTGGTCCCTGAAGTTTCAGGAAAAGACTGCCAGCACTGCCAACAACCGCTTTGTAGTGTTGATTAGTTGTTGTTTTATCTTGGGAATCTATTTCCCGCTAACGTAAAGCATATATACGGGGCAATCTTGTCTTAAAGACAGAGAGTCATCTCTCGACTCAGCTGGTGGTGTTGTGATTCTCTAATTTGTTGCTGAGTGTTTCAGGTTGGATTTTGCTATCAAAGAACTTTCCAAATGTTCCTGGAAATTCTTGCTCCCATTGGACCATTTGTATCTATATGCATCAGGACCAAGTCAAATTCTCAAGCGGACATACAAGCCACAGTTGCAGCAGTTCATGCTCTTGTATTTCTGAATACAAGATCCAGAATTGGGGTTCTAGTTCAAGATTGACAGAGATTGAAAACTCATTGTTGTAATCTTTGAAGTCTATCCTTTCGATCACTGTAATAGTTATTTACTATTCCCGTACGACATTTTGCTAATAATTTGAAGACAAGATTGTATTAGTGTTCAAAGGATGTCGGTCAACAGTTGTATGACCAAATATGGCTATGGTTGTGATTTTCTGGTTGAAGACAGTTCGATTAACAGTTCTGTTGGCAGAAACAGTGTTACCGCTCCCGAGAGTGGTGGAAACAAGCGTCCATGAGAGGCTGATGATGTCAACTGGGACAAGAGGGGAAGGCTGAAGATGTTGTTCTATCTTGTAGCAGAAGGCCTATATCTGTCCCAGAAAAAGGATCTAAATTATGGTAAGGAGGAAATGGACACTCAGTCTGACTGAAGTGGGCCAGAATCCAAAAGGTCTAAGTTAATTATCCTTCCTTATTTATAATGTATTTAGACAATATCTGAATAAAAGTGTGTAAATCAAGGCTAGGAATATGAAAGTGTTTTCATTAAAAACTTTTATTCCCTACACTTTAAAATCAGAAATTGAATCTCCCTCCTTCCCGATTAAAGACTGGTACTGGAAAACAAAACTTAAAAGATTCGTTCTTTTGGGTGTAATTTTTAAAAGTGTGTAAAGTATGTTGGCACATACGAAGGAGAGAGATCCACTGACTGTGCGAAAATTGTTACCACTCTTAAGCAAGTGCCAGGAATTGTTTGGGCACTAATCTCAAGGGAAGAAGACTATAAGATAATGGTTTATCTTAAGACGTTGAACCTGTCACACTATCGGACAGAAGATCCTTCACTTGATAGGATGGTATTGGACACTCAGTCGTACAAAGCCTACGGGCGACTAGAGTGGTCCAGAGTTTCCAAGTCTTAAATAATCTGAAGGCCAAAAGAAAGGCAGAAAAGAAATTGGACAATCGGTCTGCCAAAGCAACTGTAGTGGGCCAGAGTATCCAGATCATATATGATTCGTTTACGCCCTAACCACAGACAAGAGGTTGTTCATGTGAAGCAACGCCACCTCTAAAGTAGAAGGAGTTGGAGAGGTTGTCCTTAAAAAGGACTTCAAGGAATGGGATCACTCTAAAAGGAGGTGATACATGTTCCAAACTTGGTTTCAGGGACACTGTTGGTCAAGTTGGTTTGAGACTAGTCCAACATGTCTATAATAACTAAGAATGGTACAGTATATTTGTAGCCAAATGAATGATATATTTGTAATCTGTGCATTTATGTCATCATAGATTAAGACACGTTAAATAGAAAGTCATTCAAAAGCTAACTAAGTTGAGATTGTTGCCTTTTGTCGATATAAACCCTCAAAATGAATATGAGGTGGGCGAAGAGGCAAAATCACCTTTCCATTCCATTAAAGGAATAGCGAAAGAAGAACCGCCCCTCTAGAACTTAGTCACACCTACATGGGTGATTTGAAGTTTGTACAAAATAAAGGGGGGAGACAAGTACTTTGTGACCTTCATTGACGATGGTACAACGTATTGCATTCTTTATCTATTGAAAAGCAAAGATGAACTTGTTGAAGCGGATGAGCGCTACAAAGCAGAAGTTAAAAATCAACTAAGCCTACAGATTGAGGAATTCGTAATGATAGAGGGGGAGAATGTGAAGCATCGTTCATCAAACAACTTCTCCTTAGTCACCTCAGTCTAATGATATTAGCCAAGCGCAAAGCCATACGCCCAAAATATGTGGGGCAAGGCGATCCTTACCGCTAATGTGATTCTCAACGGAACTCCGCATAAGGATAAGGATAACCCTCCATGTGAAACATGGAAAGGATCCCACCTACAAATGTTGTGATGTGTGGTGGCTTGATAGAGGTTGGAATACCGAAATAGGTCAAGACGGTAGATTGCATATCCACTGGATCTGCAAATAACAGTAGTGTTTATCGCCTCTTGGTGTCAAAGAATGCTGAATTCTTTGAAGATAACTTTCCTTGAAAAGGAAAAAAAGAAATAATTGCTCGAGGTTAACAAGAATCCACGAGTGCATGATTGTCCGAAACTAGACATTCCAGATCTACAGGACTCGAAAGTTGCTGACTATCCGAAACTTAATGTTCCAGATCTACAGAACTCAGGAATTCTAGATGTTTAACCGAGACTGAGCAAGGAGGGGACAAAGACTTGTTCCAGGCCTTCTAGCTTGCATGGTTGAGAATGAACCATGGACAATTAACAAAGAATTGTCATCTCTAGAAGCACTGCTTTGGAAAGAAGCTACAGAGAGAGAAATAGATTCCATCAAATAGAACCATAATTGTGTAATAGTTGACCTTCTTCCGGGAAAAGAACCTTTGGATTGTAAAAGTGGATACTTAAATTGAGTACAAAGTAGATGGATCTACTGACGAGTATAAAGCCTCGGTTACTTGGACACGGGCTCCCATGGGAATAGCTTAACATTCAGGGCCATTACAGTCTTGCGTGACATAGATGTTGAGACAGCCTTCCTAACCGGAGAGTTGGAAGGGGAGGATCAGAGTTGGTTTGTTGGACTGTTGGGCTTCTTCCTGAACTTTCCTTTTGGTCCTTGAAATGTTTAAATTTTGGTCCTGAAAGGTTCAGACGAAACAGAAACAATGAATCTGACAACAGAAACATTGACTCTGAAGTCAGAAAGCCAACAGTTGGAAAACCAACAGTCTAAAAGTGGAAGTTATATTGAAACAAAGTCTCTATATGATAGATATGGGTGTCGCAAATGACATCATAGGAATTGGGGTTTCTAAGACATCTAACGAACTGATCAAATTCCAAACTCATTTGTGAGATAGTTGACAATCTCGTTGAAGCCACCAATGGATATGAATAATAGAATTGATTGGAATCATGGTGCACCCATATCTCAGGAGCGATATGAGCATGTCACATGTAGTTCAATGTATTTTACACACTACAACCGACCTGATATCGACTTACAAAGTAGATCAGTTGAACTAAGGTTCACTCGTGATTCTAGAAATGATCAATAGAAGGCGTTAAAACAGATATGACGATATCTGAAATATTCGCTTATCTACGGATTATGGTATTTTGGATGTCCAGCGGTTCTGGAAGAACACAGTGATGCAAATTGGATATCGGACATGAAGAACATCAAAGCCACAAGTGAATGTGTATGGTGTGTCTTGGAAAATCCTCTAAGCAAACTTACATCGGTTGTTTCATGATGGAATCAGAATTTATCTCTTTAAACAAAGAATGAGAAGAAATTGAGTAACTTCACGACTCCTTAGAGGACGTCCCTTTTTGGGAGAAACCCATGCCTTCGGCAGTTATACATTGTGGCTAGCCGGTCGACTTTAGGAAGGGCACAGATGACGGCGTCTGGACATATCTGTTGGAGAAATAAGACCGTATGACAATTGATCACCACGAGTGTCATTCCCGTTGATTACATCAAAGGATAATATAGCAGACCCTTTAACTAAGGGACTACCCGAAGATCAAAAGTTCTGCCTGTCTAGGGGAATGGGCTTAAAACCCAGACAATACGAACATTTAGGTGGTAACCCAACCATACTGACTGGAGATCCCAAAAATTTGGTTCAATGGGAAAACTAAGCTGCAAAAGGTTTAGTTGAGCACTTCAGTGGAAGCAAGAGAACTTCGGATGATGATTTATGTAAAGAAACATGAATCCAAAGTCGTTCCCGCGATAGACATTAAATTTCTACCTGCATGGTGGGTAAAGGTTAAGCTTCCAAACCTTTACTGATCCTCAAACGGTTGAGGTTAAGGTTGGGAAAACTTTTAATGATTCCTAACACTTGTGAAGTAGGGTATAGCAGGATACCATGTAGGAGATCACTTATTTAAGTACAAGGACATGATGTCTCAAATGAACACATTTAAGAATCCAAGTGTGTCCACGGCCACAACGGATAGAACAATAAGAATGAAAACGAATAAAGAGGAGTTATTGTGTTGGTATCATTGTCTTGGCTTACACTGAACACTGACGGTTCAAGACATCACGTTCACCGCGTAGTAAGTAAGTCCGATGGTATTCAACTAGGGAAGGTTTAAAGAAGAAGCTACCCCTCCTGATTCAATATATTTTCGCTAAAAGATTGCTGAAGTTTGGCACCCTGTGTGCACCAATTCTCTTTCAAGAGGAGATTGTTGGAAATTTGTCTTTGATGGGGGTTGCGTTCACCCATCTTTAATGACTTAAACACTCGGGTTCCACATGTTGGTGTCTTTGGTTCTTCACACGTGCATAATCTACTAAGTGAGTAGATGACCGTAGGGCCAAGGATCGTCAAATTTCGTTAAGAAATGAAAGAGATATTGATCCACAAAGTAAGGTGTTTGAGGCATGAAAATATGGTGTGGGACAATTCTCCCACATCGGTGAGAAAATAAAGAATTGTTCATTTTATAAGCCTAAAAATGGATAAGGGTTTGGGACCCCAAGGGGTAACCCATGTGTTTGAAGGAGGGAGGACCTAGGTGTGCTTGGGTTCAAGGCTAGGCCCACACGCGCGCCACCACCCGCCCGGTACGGGTCAGGTCGGGTAGCGGGTCGTTGTGTCATTGGACTGCTGCTTATATTATATTTTTGGACCTCAAACTGTTTAGTATTTACAGTTTGGTCCCAGGAATTTTAGGAAAGACTGCCAGTAACCGGAAAGTCAATAGTTTGGATGGCCTTAACCATCTGTAACGTACAAAACATTCCTGGCCTTGATTGTACCTATTAATTAGCCTTATACCTCTTAAGTAGCCTCCTAACACCTCTTCTCATCCTAAACGCTATAAAATGAGAGCCTTACTCTAATTTGAGAAACACAAGTCTTGAGAACAAGAGCAGTCCAGAAACAAAAGTTCTTCTTTTCCCTCTGAATTTCCACTCTTCAGTAGTCGTTTCATGTTTGTTTTCTTCGTCAGAATCAACCTATTTGCTTTGTAGTGTTGATTAGTTGATGTTTTTATCTTGGGAGACTATTGCCCGCTAACGTAAACGCATATATACGGGCCAATCTTGTCTTAAAGACAGAGAGTCATCTCCCGACTCAGCCGGTGGTATTGTGATTCTCTAATTTGTTGCTGAGTGTTTCAGGTTGGATCTTGCTATCAAAGAACTTTAACCAAGTCAGATTCTCAAGCGGACATACAAGCCACAGTTGCAGCAGTTCATGCTCTTGTATAACTGAATATAAGATCCAGAATTGGAGTTCTAGTTCAAGATCGACCGAGATTGAAAACTCATTATTGTAATCTTTGAAGTCTTATCATTTCGATCACTGTAATAATTATTTATTATTCCCGTACGGCATTTTGCTAACATGTACAGCCCCACCCGTATATCCATTTGCTAAAATTAAATGAGATAGTGGACAGTACTCTAATTAAGTGAAGCCTCTGGTTAAAATTTTGTGATACAGAATTGAGGTATTGTGCCCAACAACAATTCTAATTAACTTCTAGACTTGGAAATTCTTTGCTAAGCAATGACGCCTATTTATTCTTTATCCAAAGATTAAGAAAATAATTTTAGTATAAAATTATTCAATAGCAATTGGGAATTCTTACTTTCATTATTGCACTAAGAAAGTAAAACAGATATATTGTTGACTAGTGCTCTTTCTGTTTCCCTTTTTCCTTTCTGATGATGAGATTAGGCAATAGTTTTGAGGTCGAGAATCACTAATCCTTCTTTTCTCAATCCTCTTTTTATCTCTACTAACCGGCCATGTGAGTTTTCTTTAAATTATTATTGCAAAGATGGTACAACTTCAAGAATCCTTAACATAAAATTCAAGAAAACTTCAACACGTGGCATGCCACCCAACATTTATTTCTATGATGCCCCTTCGTTAAGACAGATAGAAAAGAAATATTTGAAAAGAGAAAAAAATTAAGATAGTGTCACAATAGGACAATTTCCCTTAGAGCTTTGGTCCAATAATAAAGCGTAACGCTTGCTACGCACGTTATAAATTCAAATTTTGTCATAAATAAAAACTATACATATAATAAAGTTATGAATAGAAAAAGTGATGTGGCATGTTTCATATGTCAAGAAAGGTATTTATCTTTTTCTTCTTTTTTGACCTTTTTTCTAATTTTCCCATTTATGTGCTATGTTAAAAAAAATCAAAAGTACTTCTTTAACTCATTATGTTAAATATACTATGTTTAAAAAAAAAACTGAAAGTTCATTAAGTCTCTTAATTATGCAGAAAAACCTAATGGTCGTCATTTACTTCTCCTAATGGAATAACATGCTTTGCCTAACAAATCCCAAACAACCAATGAAGTCTAAAAAGTAAATTGGAATCCGTTTTCTTAAACCCCACGTAGCTATAGCACTTAAATATCATTTTGCAATAATCTTTTTATCTCCTTCATTTATTTATTTTTCTCCTTTATTTGCTTTAAAATATTCACCTCCATAACTCCTATCTAATTACCAACAAATTCAATTTTTACCCTTAATAATATTCATAACTCTCATGCTTTTCATATTCATAACCCCCAAATATTTAATTTAAAAGTTTAAAATACCTTATGATATTCCTCCATTTTATCTATATAAATTCATCTTTTTTGTTTCATGAGACCCCTACCCAAGGTTTTCCTTTTCCTTTCATATTTGAAGTAGTATTGTACTGTAGTACTAGATTCATACTTTAGTTTGGATTGACGAAGAAGGCTTTTGAATGTTGATTGGTTGTGGGAGAAGGTATCGACAATAGCTTGAGAAGTTATGCACTGATTTCACATTTCTTTTTTCATCTATTTTGTTATGATTAAAGTCCTAAGGAGGATATGATTGTTGTAATTTTTTTCTTCTCTGTTTATTTTTTTTGTATTTTCTCTATATGAGATTTCTTTAATTTGGTTTTTCTATAAATTTTTTAATGTGACGTCTTTATTTTCATTTGGGCTCAGAACAACACTACGTGCATACGTGGTAGAAATATGGCAGCATCTAATTTTCTCTCTTTTATCTGACCTATTAATTTGTAACTATAAATTGTAGCATGTTGCGAGGTTTATAATTTTAAAATATACTTTTAGTTATTAGCCTCAATATATAATTATTGAGGTTTGGATTGCCAAGGCCAAAATTCATACATGTATATTAAAAAATTTGGTTGCACGAACAATATGTCAAGGTTAAGAAAAAACTTATAACTTCAAATGTGAGTTAGGTTTTTATTCAGATGTGTGTAGAAAGTTATTTTCAAAGTGGCTAAACATAAAAAAAAAAAAACTATAAACTAAGACCATGGCTTAGATAAGGGTTCCAAAGTCGATTGTATGTGCACTTATCCAATCTCAAATGGTTGAAATTATTCATTCAAAATAGAAAACTAAGGACTAAGAATGGGATGAATACAAAGAAGTTTGTCGATTTCTTCTATATCATTTTATTATTGTTGTTTTTCCCTTTTGTTTAATGTTTATATTTTTTTAATTATTCAAATACTATAAGAAGATTAATTCGTCAATCCAATGAGATTTCCGATTTTCATGTTTGTAATTTTTTAAAATTTAATATTGGTACTTAATAATTAAAAAATACAAATTTAACTTTTAATAACTGCGCGAAGCACAAACAAATATACTAATTTGATATAAAGAAAAGGGTGAGTCCATTATTCAATAAATTTTAAACGTATAAGCGGCCTTCGAAGATTTTTTGATTATAAGAAATAAAATTAAATGTAATGACAATTTGGGAGAATATATCTAAACCAAAGGGGATAAAATTAGGAACAAGACAAAGGAATTAAGGAACATTGTTAAAGTGGAATGGAAGTGGGCTAGGGAACATGATAAGAAAAGATTGATTACTTCTAATCACATAGGTTTTGGGACATGTTAAAAATCAACAAAATATGTAATTATCTCGGTATCATACCAACACATGGACAAGCATATCTTTAAATCTTGTCATGCATGGGGCTATGATGATGAGTAGTAATTGTGTGTTAATGGCCCTAACGTAGTGGTGGACTTGCCTACTAGTTGCGCTATCATTCGTCAATTTCTCGAAATTCACCAATGGCAACCTCATCATCACGTTGATATGGCAAACCTTCTCTACGTGCATTTTATCTATAATAGACCTTTGTTACTATTTATGAATAAGGTGAGTCTTAGACTTTCTCCTTTATAATCTATAAGTTACATGTTCGGCTATGAATGTAGCTATTAATATTTATATTAGGAAAGATGTTTACCTCACATTCTTGGGTGCGATCCTTTACTAAACTCTGTTAATATGAAATATTTTGTACATCAGATTATTTTTAAAAAATTTCTATCGGAGTAAATTCACAAATAATATATATTATATTTTTTAATATCACATAAAATTACAAAATTCTCGTTACTATAATAACAAACAAAGTCAGTGTATAACAATATTCAATGTCTAAATATTGATTTGAACAAGTAATTAATATGGTGTAAGATTTCAAATATATTGGAATGGAAAATTAATTCCAATTATAACTTATAAGTGAAATAAGTCATTTTCCCCTTTTGGTATACAATTTTTCAATTGGAGCACATTTTATTATTCACAAATTACTCAAATTATGGAAAATGATTTCATCGGGAAAACATTTTCTTTCACATTGAAGAATTCTCAAATGTACCAAGGAGTTGCTAAGAAGTAAGAAGTGTACATTGTAATAATACATGACGGTTTTTTACAATAATGTCTTACAAATCGTAGAATCCGTAAAACAAAAAGAAAAAAATTACTATACTACTTATTTATGTCGACCATATTTATTCTTTTAAAATGGATTTTTTTAAAAAAAAAATCATTAACCTAAACTAGAATTGATGAGTTTGACCTATGGAAAAACTTTGTAAAATGAATTTCGCTTGTTTAAAAGTAAGTTACGCAGAGAGTAGTCATGTGGGAATTGTTTATGTGGTGATTTTAATAAAGGAATTGTTATGAGGTGATTAATAATAAAAGTATTATTATGTAGCGATTGTTAATTAATATAATGTTATACATGAATTAATTAATCTAAGAGGCAATTTTTGTCTTTAAATAGTTCAATACATGTATTCTTATAAAATTTAACATTCTATTTTGTTAAAGTAATAAATGAATTCACGCATAATTAAATGCAGTTATTATTTATTATCATCTATATTATTTTATATGATAGTTTATTATTTATGCTGAAATTAATTATTCTGATACTCAAACCTATGCGAGAATTTATCCTAAGATTAATTATTTCTATAACCAAACCAAATAATCCTGGTGGGACACGAGCAATACGTGTTATAAAGATTGCTCTCATGTAATTAAACCTTTTCTGAAATCCTTTTCGTTCTTTTGGCCCTAAATAGCTGGCCTTTTAAATAGCTTTATGATTTATTTACTAATAGTCGGTTCTATTCTTCTAGAAAGCAAAAAAATGCACTAAGGATTAGGTTTATTCTACTCATAAATATTGATCTGACTAGGTTATTTATCTACTAGCTACTTCTCTTCCATCTCACAATCAATAATCTTAATATTCTCATAATCTGAAGAAATTGAGTGCAATCTATTTTAGATTATAACAATCTTTTTTTATTATTATTATTATTATTTTATGCAACCTGGATTTTGATGGAGATCTGCATTGATGAGGTCTCTTTTTAGGTCACAAAGCTTTAGATTCTATTACAAATTAAAATCATTTTGGTGTTGTTTTTCACTTTAGTGGTCCCACACCAACAATTGGCTTGGTAACTAATTGGAAAATGGTTAAAAGCAATAGTAGTTTTGAAATTGTTTCTACCAACAAAAAAAAGTTTTAATATTGTTTTTAAAATTTGTTTATTACTATTCTATGATTTTTCAGAATGCAATTTTCTAGCCCTTTTATTTTCGATATAGAAACTATGGAACTTCTTGATTGGGACTAACATGCAATACATGTTTCATCAGCTAATAAAATTCTTTTCTGATTAAATTTAGAATATTAAGTTATATATATTATTAGTATAAAAAATTATACCTTTAAATAATCAAAAACAAATATCTACAAATAAGTATCCATTTGATTTAGAAGGCTCGAGTCCAAATAAGTACTTACTCATATTAGATGGATACATTAAAATCTTTTTTTAAGTGTGTGACATGTTTTTATATAATCTCTCTCACTTCCAACTCTAAGACCAACTCCTCTTATTACTCTATAATTTTAACTATCTAAACACGGGTTAATCTCACTGGCCCGCTGCTTCAACACGTCCAAGAAGGATAGAATAAAGTGACTTAACCATAATCAATTAATGTATATTTTTACTATAACTTATCACCTAGTTACATTAAATTAATATGATTTGATGTATGCATCTAATCCAAGTAATTTTTTTTCTATCTTAGTACTCTAGTGCCAACCGAACTTACACACCCTCTTTTGGCGTGAAGTCTCACATTCTCAATTATCCTAATCCATGGTGGTAGTATTCACGTAAATCTCTACTATTCCACCGATATCTATTATATTCCACTGGTATAAAATATAAATACTAGATAACTCTCGCCTTCAGAACATAATATTTTCACTTGGCTTTCCCAACAATTCAATTAAAAATTAGCCCTCCATCAATATAATTCAAGATTCAAATGATGATACTGTTGGAAATTAGTCTTTGGCGGGAGTTGCGATCGACCAACTTTAACGGCTTAAACACTAGTGTTACGTATGTTCGAGAATCCGGTTCTTCACACATGCATGATCTACTAAGTACGTAGATAACCGTAGGGCCAAGAATCGTCAAATTTCATTGAGAAATGAAAGAGATATTGGTTCACGAAGTGAGGTGTTTGAAGCATGAAAAAGTGTGGTATTGTGTTCAATTCTCCCTCATCGGTAGAGGAAGAAAGAATTGTTGTGTATATAAGACTCGAAATTGATTTGGGGTTTGGGACCCCAAGGGGTATCCCATGTGTTTAAAGGAGGGAGGACCTAGATGTGCTTCGGTTCGAGGAATGACCACACGCCAGCCGCCCGCCCGCCTCCGTCCGGCTCACGGCCGTGGGTCTTCGATATTATATTTTGGGCCAGAAAACTTTGCAGAAGTACAGTTTGGACCAGAATTCTTTCAGATGTACTGATTTGGTCACTGAAGTTTCAAGATGTACGATTTGGTCCTCAAGTTTTGAAAGTCGAATTTGGACAACAAAGGTAAACGCCAAACACTCAATTCAGCCATTTATTTTGGTTGAATTACTCCTCCTATAATGGTCAATCCGTTGGTCTTTCACCATTTATGTTGGTGTCTTTACTACCTCCATAATGACTATTATTTGGCTGTTATGGAGGCAGTTTTCAGTCCCTCCATCGCCTATATAAACACCCCCTTACACCATTGTTGAGAACTAACACTAAGACTCACATATACACGAAAATACAGAAGCTTACACAAGCAGAAAACTCTTCTTCCTACAACTTCCAAGCATCATTTCGTTACTCAATATTATTCACGGTAGCACTTGAGTTTCCTTTGCTCAAGTGTTCCATTGCTGTTTTATCTTGGGAGACAAATTGTCCAGGACGTATAAAGGATACATACGGGGCAATATTGTCTTAAGGACAGAGTGTCACACTCGACTCAAAGAAAAACAGTTCAGCTTTTTCTTGTGCAACAATTGTAATTTCAGATTTCTAGTTGAATTATTGAATCTTTGTTTATCCTTTCGAATACTTGTAATAGTTATATACTTTCCGTACTGCTTTATAAAGTACAAGAGTAAAATCTCCCAACATATACCTTCACGGATCTTCCATCCATTCATTTATTAGCCTACAATGCAAAGACAAGATAATCTCCCAAAGTAAACAATGTAAGAACCATATCTCTGAATCTAACCCTGCTACTGGACCGAGTTCACAAAAGCAAAAATGTCTGTTTTAAGGCAAGCAAAGAATCCATATTCTTATTGCAATCATCTGTTTTTGATTCTCTGCCCTGTTGAAGGATAGAGAGAATTTCTTCAGAGTCATCCATTAAAAAGTAAAGATCAGCATAAAAAACAATGGGTCATAAAAAAATCACTGAAACAGAAAGAGGATTGAGTTTATCAGATATCATCATGGTACAAAATTTACTTTATTTGGGCAAATCTACAAACACATACAAAAGGATGATTCTCTGTTTGTCCATTTGTTGGGTACTAAGGCATCAATACTATATGCATTTGCAGTAAAAAACATAGGTGTGTTTCCTTTAGACCACATGACCACAGGCCCCTTTAAGAGGTCTCAATTACTTAAAAACTTATTTTCCCCTTAGAGACTTGAAATACAAAAAAACATGCAATTTCTTGGAAATTAACGTATCACGTGGACCCCTTAGATTCCATCCATCCTTGTGCAGTGTCCCTTTCGTTCAATCTGAATAGAGATACGCAATGTTTGCCTTTCAACAACAAACGGGTATTCAAGAAAATGGCACTAGTAACCAAAGGTATCTTCTAAGTAAATAATGTAGAGACTTTGCATTGACAAATAAGATATCCGATATAAATTAGCCTTGGAATTCTTTTACTTTCCCTATAAATGGAAAACTTATCCTTAATCATAATAGTCAAAATAACATGTCTTTGATGGAAAAGGTAAAAAGAAAAACTGTGGAAGGAACTGTTAAGGTAAAGTTCAAAGATTGAGGAAATCTTTCTACTTTTTCTCTTCAACTTGGCATATATTGTGATGGCTGGCTTTATATATAGTCTTATATAAACTAAAGACACCCAAACAAAAGGGAACTAAAATCCCTTAAATTCTCCCACCTAAAGTAGACAGTCTTCATACGGATTCTTACCACTAAATATAAGTTGACTCTGCCACTCATATATTCTTAAATCTCCCCCCCTTTAAATTTCCTCCTCAACTCTTCACCCTTTGCTCTTCTATACTATATCAAAAAAAAAAAAAATAACTTTTTTTTGTTCCTTTTATCAAACATATCATGACGTGCCAGAGCTTTTTATTCACCCGAAAAAAGAACGTTATGTTCCTAAGAAGCTTCACAATTTTGGTGCTAATTTGGGTAATTATCAAACCAGACCTTTGTTTCTCCAGTGTCCTATCATCATTGAAAGCCCTTCATCTACAAGGCCATATAACATTCGAAAACAACGAATTTGCAGCCAGGGATTTCGGGAACCAAATTCATTCCCACCCTTTAGCAGTAGTCCATCCGAAATCCGTTGCTGATATTTCAGAAATAGTAAGACATGTCTGGCAAATGGGGCCGGGCTCGGAACTGACCGTGGCTGCAAGAGGCCACGGTCATTCCCTTCAAGGCCAGGCACAAGCGCGGGGAGGAGTTATAATCAATATGGAGTCATTACAGGGTCAAGAAATGCAGGTCTATTGGGGACAATTCCCTTATGTAGATGTCTCAGCTGGTGAATTGTGGATAAACATCTTGCATGAGACATTGAAATATGGATTAGCACCAAAATCTTGGACTGATTACCTACATCTTACTGTTGGAGGTACTTTGTCTAATGCTGGCATCAGTGGACAGGCATTTCGACACGGCCCTCAAATCAGTAATGTTCGCCAGCTGGAGGTTGTTACAGGTTTGAAAATTTTCCGAACTCTTGGTTTCAGTATGACTAGAATAATATTCTTCGC
Source organism: Anisodus acutangulus (assembly GCA_029783415.1). NCBI lineage: Eukaryota > Viridiplantae > Streptophyta > Magnoliopsida > Solanales > Solanaceae > Anisodus > Anisodus acutangulus. Next base: position 38,537,830 of record CM056489.1, read on the forward strand.
CTAGCAATTAAGCTAAAGATATGGCAGTGATGTGGTAAAAGACGGTATGATAGAACATGAAAAAACGGTACAAGGCAACTTGTTATTGGCTTTTTGTTTGTTTTGTCTGATATGATGTGTTAGTTATTGAAGACTATACAAACCAGCTACAAATACTTCTCATAGTACAAGTTGGAGTCTGGCCTTTACTTTCACCAATATACCAAGACCACTCATTTTCATTCAACAAATATCAAGTAATTTAAAAAAAAAAAATCAGCACGTGACCTTATTGACATATTGAATTTGTTGCAGGAAAAGGAGAAGTCATAATTTGCTCACAAGAACAGAATGCTGACCTCTTTCATGCTGTTCTGGGAGGACTTGGTCAGTTTGGCATAATAACTAGAGCAAGAATCTCTCTCGAACGAGCCCCGAAAATGGTAAAAAAAGATACCATCGAGTTCAAGAATGTACTCCCTCCGTCCCAGTTTAAGTGTCTTAATTTCCTTTTTGGTTTGTCCCAAAAAGAGTGTCTATTTCTATATTTAATAAGTTTTGACAAGTTTAAGGACACAAGCTTTAAAGGACCACACACATCTTTAATTAAAGACCACAAAATTCAAAAATCTTCTTTTGTTTCTTAAACTCCATGTTTAATCAAACTAAGACACTTAAATTGGGACGGTGGGAATACTATTTAAGCCATTAGAATTTTCGAATTATTGAACATGTGTTTTTCTTTACAACAGGTGAAATGGATAAGAGGGTTGTACTCTGATTTCTCCACATTTGCTAGAGACCAGGAGCATTTGATAACTGCAGCAAAAACATTTGATTACATAGAAGGGCTGGTGATTAAGAACAAAACAGGTCTAATGAATAACTGGAGAGCATCTTTTGACCCTCAAGATCCTGTTCAAGCCAACCACTTCGTATCAGATGGAAGAACACTCTATTGCCTTGAACTAACCATAAATTTATACCCGGAAAAAGCCGATACAATAAACCAGGTAAGGCATGTTCACAACTTGAAAGAGTGCTATTTTTGATGTAACAATTCTCATATAAATGCTGCTTGTTTCATGCAGGAAATTGAGGACTTATTATCCCAACTAAGTTATATCCCATCAACACTATTTATGTCAAAAGTTCCATACATAGAATTTTTGGACAGAGTTCATGCATCAGAGCTAAAACTTCGATCAAAAGGACTTTGGGATCTTCCACATCCATGGCTCAACCTTCTAGTCCCTAAAAGCAAAATACAACACTTTGCTAATAAAGTTTTTGGCAACATCCTTAGTGATACCAACAATGGCCCTGTTCTTCTCTATCCAATTCAAAAATCAAAGTAAATTCCTTTTACATAACGTTCCACGTGTACGAAAAATCTACTTCTTTTTGGACAATCAATTGACATGTTTACTTTTGTTTTATTTTTCAGGGTGGACAACAGAACTTCATTTGTTTGTCCAGATGAAGATATTATCTACTTGGTGGCCTTTTTATCCCATGCAAATCCTTCATCCAATGGAACTGACAGTTTAGAACACGTCTTAACTCAGAACAAAAGAATTTTAGACTTCTGTGAGGTGTCACACCTAGGAGTCAAGCAATATTTGCCTCATTACACAACACAGGAACAATGGAAGACCCACTTTGGTCCACAATGGGAAACTTTTGTACAGAGGAAATCTGTTTATGACCCTTTAGCTATGCTTGCTCCTGGCCAGAGAATTTTTCAAAAAGCAGTATCAGCTTCATAACAAATCCTGTTATATGAATGATAGCAACGGCTAATTCTACGTTAGAAAAGGAGGCGGAGATGGGTAAATATGCAGAATGAATAGAAAATGAATGCATGGTTGTAGCCAATGTAAATGTGAATAGCTATTAACTTCATATATTTCTTATGCCTTCTCTGCACATGTAAGTTTAAGAGAAGTGCTAGCTAGCTCCAGTAGCTCTTGAAGAATATAGATTATTAGGCAACAAAAGTAATGTATCAAGATGCAAAGGAAAACAATATTGACTCAATGTATGAATTCTTTAGTTAATACTCATGATATTGTATCTCTTGTCTTGATTTTCAAGTGCTGTGAATAAAAAGAATGTAATCTCGGCAGCAAAATGAAGAAACCAAATAAAAGAAGATTAAAATGAAGGATTCATCAGCACTAGTTAACCTATGACCACAGCAATATAACATCACTCATTTCAACATATTCCAGAAAGGACTTTAACCTGCATAAATTTATTACTTCATATAGCAATAACTTGAGAAGCACAACCACAGGATGACACTAAGTTGCTTATGATATGTTATGAATTAGAAGAGAGAGTAATTCGATTGAAAATGTCCGAATTAGTACATCTACATTGTAGAGAAATAACATCATTTGCATTATTCATTGAACTAATTTAACAACATTTGTTTGTTCTTGATCTTTAGTCAAATTGTTGGCTGATGTAAATTAAAGTGGAAGACAAGAGATTGTGGAAAGGGGAAGATTCCATTTCATGTGTTATAAGATATGATATGAAATTCAAGATGGACTGCGTATGGCTTTAAATGCTAAAACTAAATGCTTCAGATCATGCTTATCATATGGACTACACAAATTGAATAGAATGAGTCATATCTGAAAACAATAGCATAGGAGGATGGAGAAAACTTCGTTATCTATAACAGAGAGGATCAATATGGAGAAACATCTGCTTTTTCTAAAAATTCTGAGAACTATGAGAAAAATTACGCTATCAACGCAGATGAAGAATTTCTATAGTAGCACATAGTTGAAGTCTTAGATCAATCAAACATAATTAAAAAGGAAGAGATGAAATATCATGCACTTGAACTTGAAACATGGACGAATGAAGCACCTATAATCAATTAGGCTTTGAAGATTGGTGGCTTTTGAAACTGTGATATGTGATATTACGCTAGAGATTCGCCAATGTATCTTAACTAATCTTGAAAAGAAGTAACACATTTTGAAAGCTTGATTAGTGTATAACCACAAGAAAGCAAGAGAAGAAAATCACCATGCTGATAACACAAATCTCTGATATTATTGTCCCAAAAGAGCCATAAACTTTTTGTAACATTATTAGAGTACGTTTTATGTCATAGTTTGTCACTTCTGGTTTTTGTCCCAACATTATCTTTACACAGTCAACCTAACATATACAACCTAGGAAAAGAAATGGCTGACCTTCAACATAGGCTTTTCAAGAGACCGTACCAATTTAAGTGTTGTAACTATGTAGACATTTACCTCAACAGTTTCATAATGCAAGCTTCTGTTTACTAACAGTTATACTTCCCTTACCAAAAAATGAATGGTTACAATGCTATATTCCTCAAATTAAAGCATAAAGACTTACTTTTTGTTCTCAGAGCCACCAAAGATTCAACTGATTCTTCACAAAGTAAGTCAGAATGCTGTGAAATAAGGTCACAACTTTGTTAAAATATCAGTACAGCAAAAATGTTCATACGACAAGGACAACACCGCGCCTCAATCCCAAGAGTAGGGTACTCGCTTATATGAACCCTCATTGACAGGGTGTCGCTAGGTTCAGGTAAGTGGTTTAACTGAGATTTCCCTTGCCGAATAAGTATACGGTACAACCACAATATAACTGATTCTATAGTGAAGTGGCAAAGGGGGTCTAAAAGTTGCTTAGGTCAGAGGTTGAAATTTGAGGTGTGACATTCTTGTATGTTTTTAATATAAAATTCCTCGCTCCACTAGTGTTCACTGAACATGTCACTCCAATTAATATTGTTGAGATCGGCCATATGAATCCTCATTGACCTTTATGAAGGGTGCAAATGGCCTTGGGAGGTGGGGGGTCCATTAGTTAGATAATTCTTCTATTACCTAAGGATCCACTAAAAAATATACGTACATAGCTACTAGAAATGGGGTGGTGGTGGTTTGGGGTGGGGGGTTCATGGCCACCCCTTGAACTGTAGCATGCCTCTTTATGTTGCTACGGAGTATTATACAACTTAAGTAAGATAACATAATTGTTAGAGTGAAGGAAAACATACATCACTTGGACTGGTGATCTGACATAACTATCCCTATATGTAATGATAAGCAGCTAGAAGTTCCATTCCTGTGGAATATTCCATCCAGTGGGTAACATCAGATATTCGCAAATTTGGCGCCACCCAAAACTCTGATACCTTGTCAGAACCACAACCCTTTGATTGATTTTGTGTGGGCAGTGTTGACTAGTACATAGTGATGAACATGATTGAAGATATTCAGTGGTTCGCTTGCTTCACCATAAAAATGAACTCTTAATGTTGTGCTTAGACAGACTGTATCATGTCGGTATAAAATTATCAACGGGGAAATTGTAGTTATAATGTTCGCTTGCTTCACCATAAAAGTAATTATATATACTTTTGGAGTGAACGCTGGGCCTTGCAGGAATCCCGGCCCCCCTACCTACGGGACGGGATCTCTTCTCGTCCCGCCAATCCCGGCCCGCCAGGCCTGTCGGAGCCCACATCCCGACCCTCCCCGTCCCGCCTGTATTGGTCTCGGCCCGCCCGACTCACTGGCCACCCCTAGTATATAGTAGAGATGCGTAATCAAATAAATTAGATTAGATTTAAAAAGATCATATTCCGCAGAAGACAAGTAGCACACATCGAGAATATAATGGGAAAATGTTACTTAAGATGATTTGGTCATTTCTACGTCAACTTTCAAACGTACCACTTCAAAGGTGTGAAATCATGGTGAGTAAAAATGTTAAATATGAAAGGAAATTATCCGAAAACACATGCAATCTTTTAGAATTCATGCGGACCTTTCGAAAAATATGCATAATTGAACAAAATATCTATATAGGTTATTAATTGAGAATCTTCTTTTAGTCATGTTATATATTAAATTTAACATAAAAAGGGGGAAATTGGTGATCTAGTTTAAAAATATGTACAACAGTATAGGTTGTATATATTTATACTAAAATATACATATGCTATACATATAATATACACACCTATACACAATATATATTTTATATATATTGTGTACATTTCGATCATGTTGGTAAACTAGTTGACTGAACTGTACATATATGTAACTTTCCCAATAAAAAATATAGAAAACTCTAGCATTTTTATTTTATCTTATTTGTACTCTATAATATACTAGATGATAGTAATTATGAGTCCACCAAACAATGTAGAGAACCATGTTCCCTATTTGTTCCCTTGATTATGACAGAAAGTAAATAATACAAGATATTTACATGAAAACTCCTTGCTCAAGGGATTAAAAACCACGACCCACCATAATAGTATTTCCTCAAACTTCACTATAACTGAGCAACTTCATATTACAACCTATTGCAACCTCGGAATTAAACTCTTAATCCCTCCTCCTTACAATACCTCTATTGCAAGACCTTTACAATTACTCTATTGCAAAGAACACACCTTGACTAACTATAGACAAGAGAACAACTCAAAAGGTTGAAACCTATTGTAACCTATTAATTAAGCTCTTAATTCATCCCTCTTACAATACCTCTATTGCAAAGAACACACCTTGACTAACTCTAGCCAAGTGTACAACTCAAAAGCTTGAGAAAATAAACTACCTACAAACAACTTCTTATAAGAAGAGTAGGCTTACAAGTTAAAGAAAAAATGACAAAGACTCAACAAACCTAAGAACTTAAAATATCTTCAGTGATAAGGAACTGGTCCTTCTATTTGTTGTAGCTTTGTTCTTGAGAGCACTTGAGGTGTCGACGGCTTGCTCTTGAGATATATGAGATTTTCATATCTTCAAGCTTAGATTTTTCACTTAGAACATGTTATTTATATATGAGGAATGATTGGAAGTAACAAAATGTTAGCCTTTGGACCATTGGTCAAACTGCAGCAACTCTGCTGCTGTGTTGCTACATTGCTGCACTTTGTCAGCAGCTTTACAGCTGTAAAGTTGACTTTTGTACAAACAGGGACATGGTTCCTTATCTGGTCCCTTATAATAGCAAGTGGGTAGGTGAGAAGGCCTGCAACAACTGTTGTGCTACTACACTACTGTCAGTCGGTACAGTGTCATTAGCTTTACAACTGTAGAGTTGACCCTGCAACAAATAAGGAACTAGATCCCATCTGGTTCCTCTGAAGAGCATATCTGGTCCCTCAAAAGTATATATGGTTCTTCATATATGTTTGTCAAATCATCAAAACAAAGCATAACATAAATTATTAATTTTCCTCTTTTTGATGATGACAAACTTAGAATTTAAGTTCCCCTTCAGGTTCCTCAACAAGTATATATGGTTCTTCATACATGTTTATCAAATTATCAAAATAAAGCATAACATAACTTATCAGTTTCCCCCTTTTTAATGATGACAAACTTAGAATTTAAGTTCCTCTGAGAACCAGATCCCCTTCAGGTTCCTCGATAAGCATTTTTGGTACCTCATACATGTTTGTCAAATCATCAAAACACCACATGACATAACTTATCAATTTCTCCCTTTTTGATGATGATAAACTCATATTTTATGTTCTCTTGAGAACCAGATTCCCCACTTGTTCTCCTTGAGAATCAGATTTCCAATTCAGCACATAACAATATTATCACAACATTACCAACAAGATTATAATCCTTAATTTTCTTTCCCCTTTTGACATCATTGAAAAGAGTAAAAGCAGTAACATGAGAAAAATGAATTAAAGCAATATTATCTCATGGCTGCTGGGGCAACACCAACATGAGCAAAATTAGAACAAATTATGGTTAAGCAATATTGCACAAAAAGAAAGATAATGCCCAATTTTTTATTAACTAAAACATAGAAGATCTAACATGCACAAAATATGATAAAAATAAACAAGAGTACCAAACGTCATTACACCCCAAAAAACAAGAATTGCATAAAAGACAGTAGAGACACAAGATAGGAGGATGGTAGGGTTATGAGAATAGGGCTTTAGGAGATAGGAAATAGGGAATGAGAGGCTAAGATAAGGAAGAGCTTAAAGCAACTTGGTGAAAATCTTGTCAATCCGCTTATTTACTGCATGTTGGTCACGAATCAGCTGTTAGGTCAGGTCCTCCACCTTCCTTTTCAATTCAACTACCTCAGCCTTGAGCTGAGCATTTTCTTCCTTTAACTCCTCAAGGGTACCTTGTCTCTCTCTTCCCTGCACACCTTATTGAAATTTAGCCTTCAGGATTGCATTCTCAGCACTTCTCTCCATTCTTCCTCAATGATTTCCACTTTATGTTTTTTTTTATGAGGAAGCGGGTTCTTCACTTTCACAGGCTTTCCTATTTCTGAGAGGATATGATCTTTCTTTCTTTTTCTGAGGCTCCTGATCTGCAGCACATGTTCCCTCTCCAGTGGATTTCTCTACCACTGTTGATTTCTTCTTCTTCTGTTTTTATTTCTTTGAACTTATTCTTTTAAGTAGAGTTTCCTCCACTTCAGGTTCCTTCTCATCATTTTCAAGTTCCACTAACTTCGTTGGTGAAATCCATCTTCATCAACTAACATCCTTATCACTAAATGCTTTTTTTTTGTTATTTTCTCCTTATTTTCCCTTAAAGCAGAGTCCATTTGGCCCTTAGCCTTGCCTTCGGTGGTTGGCCCTCGTTTGGACACAACCTTTCCTTTACTCACTTTATCCTTTAGGGAGAACTCAAATTTTCTCTTGAACACAAAATGCAAAGCATCATCATCATCATCAATCCTTCTTAGCATAGGTGACATCTACTTACAAATATTTTCTCCCATGGGGACAATAATTGTAGATATATACTGGAAACATGGTGTCTCATCCTATAGAGGAGCAGTCTTAAATGTAGGGGAAATGACTTCCCCTTGAGTTGGGGCACCAGGTCCTTTACTAGGTCCTCTTTCCTTCATTAACCCAATGGTTTTCAAAAACCCAACTACAATTTCTTCATTACTTCTTAAAATATTCGACCTACCCTTTTCTCCTTCAACAAGATTGAGACATGAGGTTTGGTTTAGGAGTGGATTGAGATGAGGATTTAGGTTGATACATGATGAATTTTGGTGAAGAAGAAGAGCAAGAGTGGTGTTTGGAGATTAGAGTTACAATGGAGGAACTGGAACACCGACGGTTTCTATTTTGTTTGAAGAGAAGAGCAAGTGAGTTAGGAAGTGGAAGAGTGGAATTTGGTAAAGTAAGAGAAGTGATGCGTGGAAAAGGAAAACTGACATCGAATGGAGTTAATCCATGATTGCAATTTTAGATGATAGGCGGGAGAATTCATACTGACGTGACACTCTAGCATGTTTAAACCATATAGGTACAAATGGAAATACTAACATGAGTTAAGGAATCAGGTTCCTCAATAATTTTTGAAAATGGGGGCAATATCTTTATAAAAGGCAATATCATTTATCCTTGCACATTCTTGAGATTACCATGTGTGTATACATGTAACAGTATAGAACTGAGTTAGATATTACCAAAATCACTTCCAACATATGTCCTCCAATCATAGCGAATCATTGAGAGATCTTGTAAGGAGAAAATTAGTTGATCTTAATCAACTCCAGCTCCAAACGATTTCGAAATGCTCCCTACTTAGTGCCTTCATGACGATATCTGCTACCTGGTCCTCCGTTTTGCAGAACTTCATACAAATCAATCCCTTTTAAACATTGTCCCTTATGAAGTGGTGCCTAACATCAATAAATTTGGTTCTCTTATATTGCACTGGATTCTTTGTCATATTGAGTGCACTTGTATCGTCACACAACAAGGGCACATACTCAGTAAACACACAAAAATCCACAAGTTGATGCTTGATCCAGAGAAGTTGAGCACATTAAGAGGTAATGACTACATATTCAGCTTCTGCAGTAGAAAAACCACAAAGTTTCATTTATTTGTACCCCATGAAATCAAACATGGTCCAAAAAAAGTCATTCTAGATGTGCTCTTTCTATCCACAAGATATCCAGCATAATCTGCATCAGCATACCAACCAAGTCAAAATTATCTATTGATGAATAGAAAAGGACTAGGTCTGAAGTCCCTTTGAGATATCTCAGAATTCTTTTTACAGCCTTCAGATGGGATGCCTTTGGAGTTGATTGAAATCTTGCACATAGACCAACACTAAATACAATATCAGGTTTGCTTGTAATCAGATAAAGTAAGAAACCAATAATACATCTATACATGATTTCATTCAGATGAGAACTAGGTTCATCCATGTTCAACCAAGTAATAGTGGCTATAGGAGTATCAATGGTTTTAGCATTCTCCATTTCAAATTTTTTCAACAGCTCTCTGATGTACTTTTATTGACTGATCATAGTGTCTTTTGGAGTTTGCTTAACCTGGTTCCTATGATAGTTTTGTTGCAAGGTCTGGGTTCTAGGTACCATACTTAGTTCCTCTCAAACTGATGAAGCCCCTCTCGCATCGCTCAAGTTGACTAGTGATTTGAGGGTCTGATAGAATAGGTCTCATAAAGTGTACTACATCATTTTATTCACCATAGGACAGATCTCATGATTGGTTTGTTTAGACCCAGGAGTACCTGATATTTCTTCAATAACCTAATATTCAGCTTCATGAGAAATAATAGAGGCACCAAGTTCCTGCGTACTTCTCGGAGATTCTGCATCATCATCTTGCTTGACTTGGCTCATCAGATCAGTCATTACATTTGATATCTCACTGACCTTATCAGGAACCTATTCCCCATCTTCAGCTTCATCATTCTGCATGCATTTGTCCCCCAAATCATTTGATTCATCAAAGATCACATGCATATTCAGTTCTTTTGTTGAAGACTTTGTAGGCCTTACTGTGTGAAGAGTATCCAAGAAAAATAGCCTTATCACTTTTAGCATAAATACTTACAACCTTCTTACCATGTTGAGAATAAAACATTTGCATCGAAAAGCTCTTAGGTAAGTCAGCTTGGGTTTTCTCCCATTGAGTAGTTCATGGGGAGTTTTCTCAAGCAAGGACCTGATCATGAACCACTTTCTTTGACTTGAAGGAATATCTGACCTGCTTTCTTTTAACACAAGGATCATACACCTTGTTAACTATGAACTTGGTTTTTTTGGTAGCCCACGGACCAGGTCCTTCACCACCAGCATTTTCAACAATAAAAACCTTGCATACCCCAGCCTGTTCATCATCAAGAGTTTACACATGCATCGCACACTTTGTGATTTGTGAACTTAGTTTGTGACATCCCGAGAACCAGGTCCTTCATCGCCAGTTTGTTCGGAGGTAAAAAGCTTGCAAGCTTGATCCATATGTGTCATAGCTTAGAACCATCATCCAAGGCACCGAGGCATGTCAGATTATTCCCAATCAAATAATCAAAGTCAGCCATATAAATATTTTTGCATCTTTTTGCTATCAGGATCACTTCTAAGAACTTACTTCTAAGAACTTACTTCATTTGTGTCAGTGCATAGACCAGTTGTGAACTTTACTTCATTTCCTCTGTCACACATTTTAGAAATACTCAGCAAGTTGTACCTCAATCCATACACATAGTATATTTTCAATTGCATGGGAGAGTATCTTGCCAATCTTGCTGATGTCAAGAATGTGTACCTTCTTTCCATTATCAAAAGACACACTCCCCCCTTAAAAGGCTTTGAGTGAGAGGGAATTCTCTATTTTTCAGTCATATGCTTTGTGCAGCCACTATTCATGTACCATTTTGATTGCTTTCTCTCACTCCATCTTGTAAGCAAAGTCATTGATCAGATTTAGAAACCCAAATCAGTTTGGGTCCCTTTGCATGATAAAAAGGATGAATTAGACTTCTTTTCGTCCATGCAGGCAGTCTAGCTTTTCCTTTGCGGGGACCACGTCCCTCTGTTCTAGATTTTTCTTCAATGAATTTCTTATTTTCAGAAGTAGTGACATACTTATTGTGTAGATTATAGAGAGTTTTTGTTTTTTAAATCTAACACCTTCCCTACCACCTATGTTACTCTTGTACATGGAAGCAACCACATCAGATGACCATGTCTAGTGAAGTGACTTCTCAAGATCATTTTTTACCTTCTTTAAGTTCTGTTGAAGATCCCTATTCTTCTCAAGCTCAATAGTGAGATTCATATTGGCCTTGTTAAGTTCAATTTCAAGCTCAAGTTGAAAGTCACTAGCTATTCCCTTTCCACTAGAAGGTGTATTCATCTATTTTTTAATCTGATTTTTTAACAAGGAGTTTTCTCTAGACACTTCATCAATCTGTTCTTTCAAGCTTGTGACAATGTCTAACATGTAATCCCTTTCTTGTTCTATTTCACTAAATTCTTTAGTTAAAATATTCATTTCCTTTATGAGGCTACGATATGCATCAATCAACACATTTGCTAAAGATATTAACTTTTTTTAGAGTAACTTTTCAAGTTTTTCTGAACATAAAGAAAATTTACCTCATCAGCGTCAGATTTAGACATAAGTGCAAATATTGACTCATATTCTGATGGTCTATCATCAACCGACATCATAGACACATCTTTTTGGTTGTCTCCATCTTCAAATTCACTGTAAGAGTCTCCCCAGGTAGTTAGAGCTTGCTTTACCAAGTTGTCAGTTGCATCTCTTCTTTTAAATTTCTTATCGGGGACTTGGTTCCTCTTCGCTGCTTTTTCAGAATTGTTCTTGTAATAGTCTTGTTTTTGAAGAGGACATTCTTTGATAAAATGTCCACGTTTTCCACACTTATGACAGTAGTCATAACCCTTGAGATTCTTGCCGGAGCTTCATATCCTTGCGAATCCACCATTTTTGCGGACCAAATTTTTGAAAACTTCGAGTGAGATAAGTCATGCTGGACTCATCGTCACTTGAGTCACTTTTAGCAGCAGCCTTGAGAATCGGGTTCTTATCTTTCGTTAGCTCTATTCTTTCCAGATTTTGTTGTTTTTTCAGCTTGTAAGTTTTGAGGTTTCCAATAAGCTCATCAATGGTAAGTTTTTGTAAGTCATTGACTTCAAAGATAACATTAACTTTGCTTTCACAAGAACTAGGAAAAATACTGAGCATTTTACGAACAAGATTGTTGGTTGCAAGGATCTCATCGAGAGAGCAGAGTTCATTTATTATGGAGGTGAACCTGGTGTGCATGTCCTGAATGGGCTCACCGTCCTTCATTTTAAACAGTTCACACTCAGTGGTGAGCATATCGATCTTGGACTGCTTCACTTGACTGGTCCCCTTATGTGCAGTTTCTAGTGTTTCCCAAATCTCATTTACATTTGCATACGATGAGATACTGTTGTACTCATCTGGTCTAATACCACACACAAGAATTTTTTTTGCCTTGAAATTCTTCTCCACAACCTTTCTATCCACCTTATTGTATTCCTTTCTTGATTTGTAGTAGTTGTGAGACCAACTGGATCTGTGTTCATAGGGACATAAGGACCATCACAAATGATGTTCCACAACTCAGAATCTTCAGTCATGATGAAATCGTGCATCCTTGTCTTCTACCACCCACAATACTTTTCATTGAACCTTGGTGGTCTTGTGATAGGTTGTCATTCCTCTAGGTTTGGTGGAGCAGTCACGAGAGAGATTTTTTATAGGTATTAACCTTTTAGAAAGCACCCGCTTTGATACCAATTGATAGAAACTATGAGTCTACCAAACAGTATAGAGACCAGGTTCTCTATCTGTTCCCTTGATTACGACAGAAAGTAAATAACACAAGATATTTATGTGAAAAAATCCTTGCTCGATGGATTAAAAACCATGACCCGCCATAGTAGGATTTCCTCAAACTTCACTACAACTGAGCAACTTCAGATTGCAACCTAGGAATTAAACTATTAATCCATCCTCTTTACAATACCTCTATTGCAAGACCTTTACAATAACTCTATTGAAAAGAACACACCTTGACTAACTCTAGACAAGAGAACAACTCAAAAGGTTGAAACCTATTGCAACCTAGGAATTAAGCTCTTAATCCCTCCCCTTCTAATACATTTATTGTAAGACCTTTATAATAACTCTATTGCAAAGAACACACCTTGACTAACTTTAGCCAAGTAATAAATTACCTACAAACAACTTCTTATAAGAAGAGTAGGTTTACAAGTTAAAGAACAAAAGACAAAGACTCAACAAACTTAAGAACTTAAAATATCTTTAGTGATAAGGAACCGGTTCTTTTGATTGTTGTAGCTTTGTTCTTGAGAGCACTTGAGGTGTCGACGGCTTGCTCTTGAGATATATGAGATTTTCAGATCTGCAAGCTTAGGTTTTTTCACTTGGAACATGTTGTTTATATATGAGGAGTGAGTGGAAGTGACAAAACCTTAGCCTTTGGACCATTGGTCAAACTGCAGCAACTCTGCTGTTGTGTTGCTACACTGTTGTACTGTGTCAGCAGCTTTACAGCTGTAAAGTTGACTTTTGTACAGACAGAGACCTGGTTCATCATAATATCAAGTGAGTATTTGAGAAAGCACGCAACAAGCTTGTTGTGCTCTACTTCTTTGTCGGTCGATGCAGATGTCGGCGGCTTTATAGTCAGAGAGTTAGCCTCAGAATAAATGAGGGAACCAGATCCCATCTGGTTCCTCTGAAGAGCGTATCTGGTCCCTCAAAAGTATATATGGTTCTTCATACATATTTGTCAAATCATCAAAACAAAGCATAGCATAACTTGTCAAGTTTCCCCTTTTTGATGATGACAAACTTAGAATTTAAGTTTCCCTGAGAACCAGATCCCCTTCAGCATCCTCGACAAGTATATCTGATTCTTCATTCTTGTTTGTCAAATCATCAAAACAAAGCATAGCATAACTTATCACTAGATTTTGATAAAGTTAAATAGACCGACATGGTCATTGATCAATGTTCATAACTTCATATAACCAAATTCCAACTTACTGGAATTGATGAGACTCGTTAATAATTGTTGTTGGTGTTGAGAAAGTCTAGAGTGTCTGTCAGGATCATAAGATACGATCTTTGTATATATGAATGTGTGGCATGAAAGGTAGCTATTGAAATGCATGTGAAGAAGTTTAAAAAGGAGAACAACTTTAACTCGGACTGGAGCAGATGAACAAACTAAAGCCTCCCCATAAAAGGAAATACAATAAGTGCTAGTAATTGGAATATATGAATTACCACCATTAATATGAGAAACACAGACTATTACAGTTGCATCCTGTCAAGATTCCAATCATTGTCACGTAGTCCAAATCAGGGTCGGAGCTACATGAATGTACTGAACATAGTTCAATTAAATTTGGATTAATACTCTTAAAACTCTTAAAACTTGCCAGTAAATTTCATTTAGACACTTGAACTACGACTTATTCCAATTCAACACTTAAACACATGATAAAGTGTATCTATTAGATACTTTCAGTTCAAATTTTAGAAATTTCTTGTGCGTATTCTCACAAGCCCATTACATAGATTAGTTAACCACTTAAAATATGACTCATCCTTTAATGAAATAAGCTCGTGAAAGATGGCTAGCTTGTTTGAATTATTAGGGTAATTATCTTTTACTGAGGATTTGTTTTTCAAAATTCTATTTTTTATCTGACCATGGATACCACCATTATCACAAATGTCTAACCTGAAAGGGCAAAAGAGAACAGAGTGAAAAGTTTGATAGTAGGAGAAAGGACAAGGAAATACTTGCAAGAAAGATATTTATCATGTCGGGATACTCATAAAAAATGAAATTTAATGGGTTCGAAGTTAGCACTAAATTTATTATACGTTACATTATGGATTTAGATCTGATTTTCATGCTGCTTTTAGCGGAAAACGGACAACATGAACAAATAAGGGATAGCCACTTCAAAGATAGAGTAAAGGCGGAAACCAATTTGAATTTTGAATTGAATAGAAAATTGAAATTATGTTTTCACAGAGCAGAACCTGTGTTGCCCCTAATAGAACATAGAACGACAATAAAACAATAAAAGAGAAGAAAGACGGATATTCTAGATATCTCCACACGTGTAATTTGAATTTTAGAGAATTTTCACGTATAAATTTATGTGCGTCAAGAATACTAGGTTCCGATGAACCCTGTGACAAAGTGCTAATTACTGCATCTGGGTAGTAAACGCAGAGCTTCAACATCAATTGATGAGCAATAGTAGGGATAGATATACTAAATACTACTCCACCTAGAGAATATTTTTGTACTTTTAAAACTTCCAGTTATGTATATCACTGGACAAAGAACAAGAAAACAAACACATGGTATATGCCAGTCATTTGTCCTAATATAGAAGTAAACCACTTAAATATGCTAGTAGTGGATGATCATCGTTATTTTAATTGCTCCAAAATAAGCATTTCCTGAAGGAGTAAGTCCAAGGAGAAAAATAAACCCTTGTTATTGCCTAAAATAGACTTTGACTTAATATATTAATCTTTGTATGCTTAGAATCTATACTGTCATTGTGTCATTCTGGTCGAAAGATAAAGCATATGTGCTTTGGAAATAAGAAGTTGTTTGTTCTACAACTTATAACTACTTCTTAGTCACGAAATTGACTAATGCAAGACAGCAAGTCCATAACTTTTGAGATATGAATAGAGCTAAACCGTGTCCATTCAGACACCGTGCATATATTTTTGTTATAGTATTAGGGGTAAAAAGATTTTTGTTGCTAAAAAGCATAGTATTAGAGGTAAATTAAAAGTTAATTAATTTTCAAATATAAAAGAGTATCATTTTTTGGCAATTAATAATGAAATAATGCCACATTAAATGGAAGAGATAATCACAATTCATGCAAACTTGAAAAGACAAATAGATTTATCAGATACTGGGCCTCTTCAAAGGTCCATGTCACAACATGGCACACTCTGATCCAATCAAACAAATAGGCCTTGTTACGCCTATCTCGTTGAACTTTGTGTGGATTCGTACTTCATCGACCTTGAAATTGATCTTCCTATATGGTCCTTTTGTCGTAATTTTGATATTCGCTTTTGGTACGACACTATCATTAGAAATGGATTGAAGATACAAATTGTTATGATATTGTTTAAGAGTCTCACATCGGATATGAAATGGGAACATAGGCTCCTTATAGACTTGGACAATCCTCACCCTACTAGCTAGTTTTTGAGGTTGAGTTAGGTCCAAAATCCATTCTTTACATGGTATCAGAGTCAGACTCATTTCAATTCTTTGTTCACTGATGTTGGACCCCCAAATTATATTATCCACACTCCAGTTAACAAGGTCTGAACGTGCGAGGAGTGCTAAGAGTCACACATCGGATATGGAATGGGAACATGGACTCCTTATATGGATTTGGACAATCCTCGCCCTACAAGCTAACTTTTTATGATTAAGTTAAGCCCAAGATACATTCTGTACTGACATCATATATTTTTTGTTTGCCTCATGTTAGGTAATTTGACATATAATCAGATTATATGGACACAAAAAGCTCAAAGGATTTCGAGTGCAACAAAGATAAGTGGTATTGATGTTGTGATGATAGGACCAAGAACTGAGTTTCTTGGGCTTAACCCACCTTTGGTGGTCCAACTTGATTGTCATTTGCACTTTGTCCCCTATTTTGTCCCCTATTTTGTGCTGGTCTTTAGTTTTTTCCCCTCAAGATAAATAATTTTGCGGAGAATAAGTTTATATTTTCGCATTATAATACTCTGTTGTTCCAATTTATGTGATGTACTTTTATTTGAAACGCACTTTAAGAATGAAGGAAGAATTTTGAATCTTATTGTCTAAAATAAGCCAAAGATATTTGTGTGATAATATATTATCTCATTTTGCGTAAAAAGTAAAGTTTAAAGTTAAATTGTTGTCAAATAAGGAAATATATCATTCTTTTTTGGACGGACTAAAAAGAAAAGTGAGTCATTATTTTTGGAATAGAGAGAGTATCTTACAAGTTATGCCGAGACCCTTTAAAAACTTATGCACCGCTAGGCATAAGTCAGATTTTGAAGGGCAAAATTTAAGACCAGACCATTTAAAGGGAAAAAATTAAAACCAGCCCATTTGAGGAGCAAACCGTGCAATTTCTTACTCCAAAAAGGTGGAATTTCCCACCACAGGAGCCCCCACACCCCGGTCCGACAGGTCTGTGAAGGAGGTAAATCATGGTGACTCAATTGATTTTAAAGGTTAGACCAGTACCACGTTGCGCACAAGGGGCCCTCCTTTATTTCAAGAAGAAACCCCCACACTGCCGCTGACGGGATTCGATCCTTGATCCTTACTCCAAATATCTCCCTTGAAACCAATTGAGATGCCCAAGCGGACACAAACCGTGCAATTTTTTCAACTTGATTCCCATTCTGGCCTAACAATTGAAGAGAAAACCCAAACATTCAATCTTAGGTCCATTACCAAATGGTACTATTAACAAGTTCATCTTCATTTGATTTTTATATATTAATCCCCTTATAACCATGTAAATGTAGATCATTTATAGATACTTAGAATCTAAATGTATGAAGGTCGTATAAAACATGAAAAATAGAGGAAGTATAAGAAATGGACGGGTTCACTAAATGCTCGTCGCATTCTCGGTTCTCAACATCTTTAGTCATATACTCATATCTTATAACATCTGATTATTGACATTAATTAATATCTGCATAAATTTTATACCAAAATTTTGATATTACTATTAATGTGGAATAATAACATTCTACACGGATAAACTTATCCAATGATATATCTAAGCTTAAAATTAGAAATAAGAAAGTATCTAAATTTTATCAGCCAAACACATTTTAAATCACTCCACATATCCCAATTATAATTCAACAAAACACTACTACTAAATAATTCAGCAATAGTACTATTTCAATAGTATAATCCTAACTATATATATATAGCCTGTTTGGGTTGACTTATTTTAGGTGATTTTAAGTTAAAATAGTTTTTAAGTATTTTTATAGTGTTTGAGTAAAATAGAAAAGTGCTTTTAAACTTTTATTTTTAAGTCAAAATAATAAAAAGAGATAATGGTAAAAAACACATCTCAAGTATCACATTTTTTTAATTTCCTACCTGAACTATCAGGTATAAGAGTTTCATGCCTAAACTATAACTAATTAGTTTTCAAAACACACCTCAACTATCAGTTCACTTTTAGTGAGGTGTGTTTTGCAAATTAGTTGGTGATGGTTTAAGTAGAAAAGTGAACAACTAATAGTTGAAGTGTATTTTATAAACTAATTGGTGATACTCCATTTGTCTCAATTTATGCAGTATCTTTTTGGTTTCTCCCAAAAAGAATGTCATCTTTCTATATTTAAAAATAATTTAGCTTTATGAAATAATTTAGAACCACACATTTATATAAAAATTATTTTGAATCACATATTTTAAAAATCTTTTATTTTTTCTTAAACTTCATGTCAAGTTAAATGGTGCCCATAAATTGAGACGAAAGAAATAATAATTTAGATAGAAAAATCTTTATAATACAAATAGAAATCAACAAAAATATTTGAGATGTGTTTTTTTTATTTTTATCATTGAACCTAATAAAAATACCACCCTAAAAGTCCGGGAAAAAAGATTCACCAAAGTACGGACTTTCCCAGGTTCTGTTGAAAAGTTAAAACAAAGGCCACTTGACCACATCTGGGAAGCAACTGAACCGAAAATTGCATAATTGTACTATTACACTTGCCTCTTTCATTATCCATATTTTCACACTTAAATTTTCGCCAACTCATTACTTCTAGCTGATACTATCTATGTTCATCCATTTATTGGTTTTGTTATCATTCTTGAATTTTTGAGTAACATTACAATTGTTGTCAGGGGTGTTGAAGATATCAATCTGTTGTAAATTTACTAAATGTGAGATTGAGTTTATTCCGTCTTTAATAACTTAAATACGTGGGCCCCGCATGTCGGAAACATCGTTTCTTCGCACATGCCTAATCTACTAAGTGAGTAAGTGAGTACATAATGTTAGTGTCAAGTATCGTCAAATTTCGTTAAGAAATGAAAGAGATATTGGTACACAAAATAAGATGTTTGAGACATAAAAAGATAGAGGGTCTTTGGCAAAAAATGACAGATCTCCCTCATTGGTAGAAGATGGAGAGTTTATGCAATATATAAACTCTAAGTTTGAGTAAAGGTTTGGGACCTCAAGGGGTTACCATGTGTTTAGAAGGGAGATGACCTAGGTGAACTTGGGTTCGAGGCTAAGCCCTACACGCGCGTCGCCGCCTATCCGGGCCCGAGCCCTGGCTGTTGGGTTGTTACTTTCTTCCAGAACTTTCTTTTTGGTCCCTAAAATGTTAACTATTTATAATTTGATCCCTAAAGTTTTCAGAGTGTTACAACGGTTCTTGAAAACACCAACAGTCATGACTATTCATCTTTTTCTTGAAGACACCAACAGTCATGACTCTTCATCTTTTTATTGAAGACACCAACATACATGACTGTTTGCTTCCCTTTCTACTCTTATAAATTGAACATTTCTGTTCAAATTAAAAACAAAGAGAGACAACACAAAACAGAGAACACACAACCCAAAATCTTCTCTTCTTTTCTATTCGACATAAACAGAAACAGAGAATCAGAAACTCAAACAAGCAATCTGTTTTTATTTATTTTCTTCGCTAGAATCAACTGTATTTGCTTTGTACAGTTGATTAGTTGTTGTTTTATCACTATTGTCCAATACCGTAAAAGCATCTATACGGGGAAATTTTGTGTTAAAGACAGAGAGTCATCTCTCGACTCATCGTTTCTTTTGTTTAACCTTTCGAATACACTTTACCCTATTTTTTACCTACAATTTTAAGACAAAACTTTTTACTATTTTCTAAGTGTTCGAAAGATGTCTGTCAACATTTGTGTTTCCATTTCTGGTTCTAATTCTGGGTTTGGCTCATTTCTGCCAACTGTTCTGTTAACAATCCTGTTAACAATTTCGTTGGTAGTTCTGGTTCTACTCCGGTCAACAATTATGTTTCTACTTCTGTTGTTGTTGTTCAAGGCACTGCTGCTAGTTATGTTGTTGCAGATCAAGCCACTACCTCTGGCACTTATTAAGGAAATGTTGGTGTCCATGCTCCTGACAGTTTGCAAAGCAAATGCCCAGGTAAGGTTCTGGATAACAATTACAACAAGAGAAGGAGACTACAGATGTTGTTTTATCTTACTGCGTTGAGCCTATCACTATCTCAGACAGAAGATCCTCCTTCTGGTGGGGATGCAATGGACATTCAGTCTAACACAACGACTGAAGTGAGCCAAAATATCCAGGTCACAAATGACCTGAAGGCCAAGAACAAACGCAAGGCAGAGGCTAACGTTGTACAAGATGAGGCTAATCCTCCGGATCTTGACGATAAAACTGTGGATTTCTCGACAGTGGTGTTGGAGGAAAATCTGGTGGAGAATCCAAGACAATGGTGGATAGACACGGGTGCAACCCGTCACAGCTGCTCAGCCAAGAGTACATTCTCCTCTTACGCCCCAATCTCGGGTAAGAAACTGTTCATGGGAAACAATGCCATCTTTAAAGTGCAAGGGGTTGGAAAGGTTGTCCTCAAAATGACTTCAGGCAAAGAGCTTACTCTGAAGGAAGTGATGCACGTTCCTGACATCCGTAAGAACTTGGTTTCTGGGCCACTGTTGGTCCAGGCTGGTTTTAGACTAGTTTTTGAGTCCAACAAATTTGTAATAACTAAGAATGGTATATTTGTAGGAAGAGGCTTCGCGTGTGACGACCTCTTCAAAATGAATGTTAAGTCTGTAATCCGTTCATCTAATGAGATAAATCATTCGACCTACTTGCTTGAGTCTTCTAATCTATGGCATCATAGATTAGGACACGTTAACTACAAATCCATTCAAAGGTTAGTAAAGTTGGAATTGTTACCTTCCTTCGACATAAACCCTCAACATAAATGTGAGGTGTGCGTGGAGGAAAAATTAACCAAGTCATTTTTTCATTCAATCGAAAGAAACACCGCTCCTCGGACATATGTGATTTAAACTTTGTGCAAACTAGAGGGGGAAACAAGTATTTTATGACTTTCATTGATGATAGTACAAGGTATTGTTATGTTTACTTGTTGAAAAGTAAAAACGAAGCGTTTGAAGCATTTAAATGTTACATAGTAGAAGTTGAAAATCAACTAAACCTACGGATTAAGGCAATTCGTAGTGATAGAAGGGGAGAATACGTAGCACCGTTTGAAGAATACTGTGCTCAATTCGGCATTGTTCATCAAACGACCTCTCTTTACTCGCCTCAGTCTAATGGTATTGCCGAGCGCAAAAACTGTACGTTAAAGAAAATGATGAATGTTTTACTTATCAGTTCTGATTTAGCCCAAAATGTGTGGGGCGAAGCGATTCTTACTGCTAATACAATTCTCAATAGAGTTCCGCATAAGCGTAAGGATAAAACTCCATATGAATCATTGAAAGGAAAGAAATCCACTTACAAATATTTGAAAGTGTGGGGCTGTTTGGCAAAGGTCTAAGTACCTAAACCAAAACAGGTCAAAATTGGACCTAAGACTATAGATTGCATATTAATCGGATATGCAAATAACAGTAGTGCTTATCGCTTCTTAATGTATAAATCGAAGATACCTGATATCCATGATTACGACCATGAAATCAAGGAATGCTGAATTATTTGAACAGATCTTTCCTAGAAAGGAAAAAGAAATAATTTTGCGCAGAACTAGACGTTCCAGATCTACAAGACTCGGAAGTTACTGACTATCCGGAACTTAATGTTCCAGACCTACAGAACTTAAGGGTTCCAGAGGTTGAACTAAGATGGAGCAAAAGGGCCAAAACGGACAAAACCTTTGGTCCAGACTTTCTAACCTATATGGTTGAAAATGAACCGAGGACAATGAAAGAAGCATTGTCAACTCTAGAAGCACCGCTTTAAAAAGAAGCTATAGAAAGCGAAATAGATTCCATCATGCAAAACCATACTTGGGAAATAGTTGATCTTCCTTCGGGAAGCAAACCTTTAGGTTGTAAGTGGATACTCAAAATAAAGTACAAAGAAGATGAAACTATTGACAAATATAAGGCTAGATTAGTAGTCAAAGGCTACAAATAAAAGGAAGGCCTCGATTACTTCGACACATACTCCATTGTGTCTAGATTAACATCCATAAGGGTATTCATAGCCATTGCATCTTTGTGTGACCTTGAGATACATCAAATGGATGTTAAGACAGCCTTCCTAAAGGGAGAGTTGGAAGAGAAAATATACATGGAATAACCCAAGGGGTATGTGATTCCAGGACAATAAAAGAAAGTATGTCGACTTGTTAAGTCTCTGTGGACTCAAACAAGCCCCGAAACAATGGCATGAAAAATTTGATAATACTTTATTATCAAAAGGTTTCTCCATAAATGAATGTGATAAATGTATCTATATCAAAGGGAACTCTGACTCATTTGTCATAATATGCCTTTACGTAGATGACATGCTCATCACCGAAAGTAGTCTTAACTTGATCCTGCAAATCAAGAATATGTTGAAATAATGTTTCGACATGAAAGATATGGGTATTGCAGATGTAATCTTAGGAATTGAGATTTCTAAGACACCTGACGGGCTGGTCTTAGCTCAATCTCATTACATTGAAGATGTTTTGAGGAAATTTGATGTAGTTGACAGTCCTCCTATGAAGTCACCAATGGATATGAATCATAGAATTGATAAAAATCGTGGTGCACCCGTATTACAAGAGTGATATACATAGGTCATTGGTAGTTTAATGTAACAAACTGCACCCGACCCGACATCGCTTATCCAGTTAATAAGTTGGCTAGGTTCACTCGTAATCCTGGAAATGATCACTAGAAGGCATTAAATCGAATACTACGATATCTGAAATATTCGCTAACTTACGGATTACACTATTCAAGATATCCAGTCGTGCTGAAAAGTTACAGTGATGCAAACTGGATATCGGACATAAAGAACACCAAATCCACAAGTGGGTATGTTTTTACAATTGGTGGTGGGCTGTGTCTTGAAAATCCTCTAAGCAAACATACATCGCCCGATCCACGATGGAATCAGAGTTTATCACTTTGGACAAAGCAGGAGAAGAAGCAAAGTGACTTCACAACTTCTTAGAGGATGTCCCTTGTTGGGATAAACCCGTACCTTCGTTAATGATTCATTGTGACAACCAATCGGCTTTCGGAAGGGCACAGAGTAGTATGTACAACGGCAAGTCTAGACACATTCGTTGGAGGCATAAGACTGTTAGGCAGTTGATCACTATGGGTGTCATTTCCATTGATTTCATCAAATCAAAGGATAACTTAGCGGATCCATTAACTAAATGCCTACCCAAAGATCAAATATTCTGCCTGTCTAGGGGAATGGTCTTAAAACCCAAACAATAAGAATATTTATGGTGGTAACGCAACCTTACTAACTGGAGATTCCAGAAATTTGGTTCAATGGAAAAAATAAACTATAGAGGTTCAGTTTAGCGCTTCACTTGAAGTAAGAGCACTTCGGATTATCATTCTTTAAAGAATGATAACTCCAAAGTCGTTCCCACGATAGACGTTGAGTGCTACCTGCATAATGGGTAAATGATAAATTTTTGAAACTTTTAATAATTCCTAACACTTGCGAGTGGGCTAGAACAACATACCTTATAGAAGATCACCTATTTAAGTGCGAAGACATGCCGCTTCAAATGTACGCATTTATGAATCCAAGCTTTGTCCATGGCCACAAAGGACAAAACAATAAAAAGAAATGAATAAGGAGAGGTATTGTGTTGATATTATTGTCTTGGCTTACACTAAACATTGATGATTCAAGACATCGCGTTCATCGCACAGTAAGTAAATTCGATGGTAATCGACTAAGGAATGTTCAAAGCCGAAAGCTACTTTTTCTGATGCAATATATTTCTGCTGAAAGATTGCTGAACTTTGGCACCCTGTTGGCACCAATTCTGTTTCAAAAGGGGATTGTTGGAAATTTACTAAATGTAGGATTGAATTTATCCCATCTTTAATGACTTAAATACGTGGGCACTGCATGTCGGAAACATCATTTCTTCCCACATGCCGAATTTACTAAGTGAGTAAATGATGTTAGTGCCAAGTATCGTCAAATTTTGTTAAGAAATAAAAGAGATATTGGTACACAAAGTAAGGTGTTTGAAACATAAAAAGATGAAGGGTCTTTGGCCAAAAATGACAAATCTCCCTCATTGGTAGAAGATTGAGAGTTTTTGTAATATATAACTCTAAGTTTGAGTAAGGGTTTGGGACCCCAAGGGGTAAACCATGTGTTTAGAAGGGAGAGGACCTAGGTGAACTTGGGTACGGGCCTAAGCCCCACATGCGCGCCGCCGCCAGCCGCTTGTCCGGTCCGGTCCTGGCTCAGGCTCGGGTCGTGGGTTGTTGGGTTCTAGCTTTCTTTCAAAACTTTCTTTTTGGTCCCTGAAATGTTAACTATTTACATTTTGGTCCCTAAAGTTTTTGGAACGTTACAACGGTTCTTGAATACACCAACAGTCATCACTTTCATCTTTTTCTTGAAAACACCAACATGCATGACTGTTCATCTTTTTCTTGAAGACACCAACAATCACGACTCTTCAAATCTTTTTATTGAAGACACCAACATACATGACTGTTTGCCTCCCTTTCTGCTCTTATAAATTGAATATTTCTGTTCAAATTAAAAATAAAGAGAGACAACACAAAACAGCACGCAATCCAAAATTTTCTCTTCTCTTCTGTTCGACATAAACAGAAACAGAGAATCAGAAACTCAAACAAGCAATGTGTTCTTCTTTATTTTCTTCGCTAGAATCAACTGTATTTGCTTTGTACAGTTGATTAGTTGTTGTTTTATCACTATTGTGCAACACCGTAAAAATATCTATACTGGACAATTTTGTGTTAAAGACAGAGAGTCGTCTCTCGACTCATTTGTTTAACATTTCGAATACACTTTACCCCAATTTTTACCTACACAATCTTGATAAGGTTGTCTCGTTGTTTCTTGAAAACCCATGTATAATACTATACGTTATTCTTCATTTTGGGTATTTTGATAGAATTACAATAATTAGAAAGTTGATCCAGACAAGTACTAGATCTTGTATGGGAAATCTCAGCTTTGATAGTTTTGATTATTAGTGTAATTGGTGGAACATTACACTATTACAGCTTCTTGTGTATATATTTGCCATTAAGGGTATAAAAGAGTTGAAGTTAGTGTATTTGCAATTGATTGATAGATTTGAGTTGTTGGAATATTGTGAAAAGATTGAAATTTGATTGAATATAAGATGGTTGGATCCGTAGAAGGAGTAACAAGTCATTATTACCCAAATGGGTTGATTCAAAGTACTAATGGTTATGTGGAGGAGAAAGTTGATGAGCTATGTCAAATTTTTGGTAAAGAGTAGGGTGATCCGTTAAGAATTGTGGGTGTTGGAGCAGGAGCATAGGGTAGTGTTTTTGTAGCAATGTTGCAAGACGCGTATGGTAATCTTCGAGAGAAGGTGCAGATTAGAATATGGAGGAGAGTTGGAGGAGATGTAGATAAAGCTACTGCGGAGCATTTATTTGACGTTATCAATTCGAGGGAAGATGTGTTAAGGAGGCTGATAAGACGGTGTGCATACTTGAAGTATGTGTTGGAAATTTGCCTTTGGTGGGGAGGTGCGTCCACCCGTATTTAATGACTTAAACACTATGGTTCCATATGTTGGAGGCTTTGTCTCTTCACACGTGCATAATCTACTAAGTGAGTAGATGACCGTAGGGCCAAGAATCGTCAAATTTCATTGAGAAATGAAAGAGATATTGGTCCACAAAGTAAGGTGTTTGAGGCATGGAAATGTAGTGTGGGACAAATCTACCACATCGGTGGGAAAAGGAAGAATTGTTCTCTTTATAAGTCTCAAAATTGGCTAAAGGTTTGGGACCTCAAGGGGTAACCCATGTGTTTGAAGGAGGGAGGACCTAGATGTGCTTGGGTTCAAGGCTAAGTCCACACGCGCGCCGCCGCCGCCCGCTCGTCCCATTCGGTCCGGGCTTGGGTCTTGGGCCTTAGGCCTTGCGCTTCTTCTGATATTATCTCTTTGGATCCCAAATTGCTTAATATTTATAGTTTGGTCCCTGAAGTTTTTGGAAAGCTGAAGTTGGGACGACGGAAGGCAGAAAGTTTCTGCCTGCCGTTGGAGTTGACTAATTAACTCCCTCACTAATGGCCATAAACTGTCATTACTTGGCAGTTGAGGAGTCGCTTCCCTTATGCTATATATTGATGTCTTTTGGCACAATTGTGGAGACTACGAGACTACAATATACTACACAAAAACAGAAGAAAGAACAACACAAATTCTGTCCAAAACGTGACCAGAAACAATGGACAAAACAGAAAACTCTTCCTTCCTTTTCCATTCTTCAGCAAGTCGTTTCGTCTTTATTTTCTTCGTCAGAATCAACCTATTTGTTTTGTAGTGTTGATTAGTTGTTGTTTTATCTTGGGAGACTATTGCCCGTTAACGTAAAAGCATATATACGGGGCAATCTTGTCTTAAAGACAGAGTGTCATCTCTCGACTCAGCCACAATTGTAACAATCCAGATTTAGTGTTTCTTGATTTCAGGTTATCAAGATTCAAGACTCAACAACCTTGCGGCAGTTCTAAATATTGGCTTGTTTGTTTATCCTTTCGAACACTTGTAATATTTATTTACTTCCCGTATTGCTTTACATATCCAACAGTATGTTGAGGCAAGATTAGGTGATAGGACATTGCACGCTGATGAGATTTTGAAAGATGGATTTTGTTCGAATATGATTGATACGCCTCTTTGCCCCTTAAAGGTCGTTACCAATTTGCAGGAGGCTGTGCGGGATGCTGATATTGTCATCGATGGTTTGCCATCAACAGAAACTAGGGAAGTATTTCAAGAAATTAGTCGGTACTGTAGTTTGATTCCTGCTACTAGGTGTCCTTTAGTGTACTTTGTTTAGCTTATTTACCTGCGCTAGTTACTACTTACTTTTCCATTTCTATTGCATTGATCTGGCTGTGCTTTTGCATTTGTTTTGCGTGTGCTTATGCTCTGTCTTTAGCCGAGGCTCCCGGAAACAGCCGCTCTACAAGCCAAGGTAGAGGTAAGGTCTGCGTACACTCTACCCTCCCCAAACCCCACGTTGTGGGATTTTACTGGGTATGTTGTTGTAGTGGGTACTGGAAGGAACGTATTACTGTTCCAGTCACTATATCGTTGGCAAAGGGCATAGAGGCTGAACTAAGGTCTGAACCCCGCATTGTTACCCCAACACAAATGATTAACAAAGCAAGAGTTTTTTTTTCCATGCCGTTGAGTTATTCTTCAAGACTTGTACTTTACTTTTCCATTGCGATATTTATTCGGTAAATAGCTTCATTGGTGAAATTTACTGCAGATGACTCAGTTTCTATGATATTTTTTATGTTGAATACTTGGGAGCTGACATGGTTAAATGGCAGAATAATTTTCTTTTTCCTGTTTGCAACGAGGGTGCTATCTTGCTTCTTCTACTTCCTGATAGATCATTTTTATTTGTAGTGGTGAAAGATATCACTGTCAGATAATAAATGTTTCTTTAGATGCTTGAAAAGAATTCAACATGTTTGTTTCTCATGTTAACTTGAACTAATAGCTTCCAATGAACTAGTTAGAAAACATTTCTCTGTTAATTTACTGCTATGACATAGCCATAAAGGGGACTAGAGGGAGCATCAGATTTCAGGTTTGATGAGTTAGTATAATTATCATGGTCATAATTATGAATACTAGAAAAAATGTCCATCCTAATGTGGCAGCAGAATGAGTAATATGGGATGTCGGTTATGTTTTATTTTTTTGGATAAACAGATGCTTTGTACTGCAAGCATTATGAGCAATTCGCCTTTCAGCAACACCTTTAGGAAAAAAAGAAACATGCTTAATAATTGTTGCTTAGTATAACCTTTTGTTGTAAGAGTTCTTGACTTTTAAGTCTCCAGAGCTTTAGTCTAGTCACTAGTGGTAAGAGTGCAACAAGTGATGTGTCGGTCAGACACATGGCACGAGTACGAACCCTGTCACAGACAAAAGCCGATATTTAAGTGGAGAAGGGTAGAGGGGCAGGTCCATTATTATCGAGTTTCGAACTGTACGCCATTGGCCCTCGGAGATGTCTCGGTTATGGAAAATAATACTCTCTCCGTTTCATAATAAGTGATTTTTTTAGCTTATGCACACCCTTAAGAAAGTGCTCACTCCTAATTAAATGCCTAGAAAATAAAAGCTACTTGATAATTCTTGATTATGTAAATAAGGGTAATTTTGGAAGAATGAGATCAATTTCTTCTTGAAATTCTAAAGCACCACTTATTTTGAAACAAAATGAAAAGCCTAAAACACCATTTATTTAGAAATGAAGGGAGTATAAAAAAGAGTTCTTGACCTTTATTGTTTCATTACACAACTCTTCTTAGTTGATTGGTTGAGATGTCACTACAGAGATTTTAGGAAAGCAAGCATGGTTTCATGCCTTTAGTTCAGCCTAACAGGTTACAAAGCAGTGAGGGATTTCCTTGTTCTAGATATATTTATTGCTGAGTCAAAATCTGCATGGAGTGTATACATTATCCTAATAGTAGAGTTTTGAAGGTTTAGATTCTGCTCATACTTATGTCTCTTTTCCATCTCAAAAAAAGGTTTAGATTCTGCTCTAACTGCTTTTTAGGTGTATGCACATTTTCCCATTGTTTCCCCAATGATTGTGCAGTCATCTCTTGTTAATATCCAGTTAGATCAAATGTTGAAATATTTTATTTTTTTCTTTACTTACTGTATGTGTATAATAGTATTTTGAAGTCTTCGGATATGCAAATATTATTATTTGCAACCTGATCAAGTGACTCTGGTTCTTCAACGGTTCTGTACTGTTGATAGCTAAAGAGACAAGGCTATGACATATATGGTAGAGATAGAAACTTTAAAATTCATACATGGCAACTGCTAACTGGTACATATTCCAGTCCAGAATAAGTTAATTGCCCCTTGTTTACCATGCATGAATTTATCCACTTCTTTCTTATTGCTCGTCTTTTTTTCTGTGTAATTTTTGTTTGGTAAGTTCTTCATTTGTCTCAGCATATTTTTGTTTGGTAAATTCTTCATTAGTCTTACTTTTTTGCTCACGTGACACCTATTATTTGCAGCTGGAGTTCCAATTGAGAATATCTTGTATCTTGGGGGACCTAATATTGCATCAGAGATATACAATAGAGAATACGCCAATGCTCGGATATGTGGAGCTGAGAAATGGCGGAAAGCACTTGCGAGATTTTTGAGGCAGCCACATTTTATTGTATGGGACAATGGTGACCTGGTAACTCATGAGGTCATGGGTGGTCTAAAGAATGTATACGCCATTGGAGCTGGTACAATCCTTTCTCTTTCTGGTGCAATGTTTTAATTTGCTTATTATCTGTAAAAATAATTACAGTACGTAATTATCTTAGTTGGCTTATCGAATTGTCTCTGGGCTTGACTGAGTGTGCACTCAGGTCATCTGCTTATTTCCACTATCGCTGTTTGTTTTCTTTCTTTGCTCTTGGGGCTTGGGAGCTGTCAGCAGTCTGCTGCCCCCCAGGGCTTTGGTTTAGCGGTAAGAGCGCAGCACGCAATGTGTGGGTTAGGTGCACCTCACGAGTTCGAACCCTGCTGCAGACAAAAGTCTAGTATTTAAGTGGCGAAAGGTAGAGTTACAGACCCATTATCCATTTTTTTCAAAAAGTGCAGCTTCCCACAGTTTAAGCATTGTGACATCTTTAGTCAAATACGCAAAACTCACATGAGCATTTCAGTTTTCAGGGAAGTTAAGAACCACACTCCTGAGTTTCTTGTCCATTCGAGATCGGAATAATTCCCACTGAATTCTCATTAGTTAATAGATCAAGGATGTCAGGACATCCAGTGTGGTTGAGACTTCTATATACTGCAATATCCTGCATGAAATACAAATGCTCTATTTCCCCTGATTATGGAAGTATGATTGTTTGATCTTTATTGAAACACCAGAATTGAGCGATTCTACTCGAAACCTCGTATTCACTCTCACTGTTTTCTACTTGACAGGTATGGTAGCAGCTCTTACTAATGAAAGTGCCCCAAGCAAGTCAGTTTACTTTGCACATTGTACATCTGAGATGATATTTATTACACATCTCCTGGTAGAAGGATCCGAGAAGCTTGCAGGTCCACTTCTGGCTGATACATATGTGACTCTGTTGAAAGGTCGTAATGCTTGGTATGGCCAAAAGCTGGCCAAAGGGGAAATTAACCTTGATATGGGTGACAGCATCAAGGGAAAGGGGATGATACGGGTATATTCTAGAATACATAGCATACAGTGATTAGCTAGGAACATGTGGCTAAAATTAGATTTCTGATGATAATTTACAGTTTCTAACTTCTATTACATATTGTTAGGGTGGGTTAGTCTCACATTGGTTTGGGAATGGACCGGTGGTATGTGGACTTGGGCAATCCTCCCCTCATGAGCTAGCTTTTGGAGTTGAGTTAGACTCGAGTGTCATATCTTTACACATATTAGTAGGGGTTCATATGTTAGTAACTTGAGGAGCCTACATTATCCTATATAAGCTAGTATAAGAAAGCTATCTCATTCCTAGTCTCCCACCTAGTGTATAGAAGGTTGAGTTGTGTTCGTAAAGAAATCATATTATGTTGTAGATTCTCTACTTTTTGATATACTGCTTGTATACATGATATTTTCCTATTGTCACTAAAATTATGTATCTTTTCAAGATAGCTAGTATATGAAAGTTAACTGATGCTTCTCCTACAAACTAAAGAGTTAGAAGTTGCAAAGATATTTAGCATCCTTGAAATTGCTCTCTATAACTTTACAACACTTGAGCTGCATACCCTCTGCATATATCGTTTGGTTTAATCCTCTGCATATATCATTTGGTTTAATTCATGGAGGATATCGTTCACCAACTAAAGCTGCAACAGTGTTTTATGGCTAACATGAAATAATGTACGTGCTAACCGGTACAAATTGTGCAGGGAGTTTCAGCAGTAAAAGCTTTCTATGAGCTACTTAGTCAGTCCAGTTTAAACATTTACCATCTTGATGAAAACAAACTTGTAGCTCCTGTTGAACTTTGTCCTTTATTAAAGACATTGTACAAAATACTAATAATGAGGTACACCAAATTCTTACCCTGCTTTATGTTTATAGTCTTTTTAGAAGTTAAAAAGTAATCCGACTGTTGGTACATTGAAACTACAGGGAGGTTTCATCAGAGGCTATTCTGCAGGCGTTGAGAGATGAAATTAAGGGTGGCCAACGGGGTGGGTCGGCACGGTCCCGCCCCGACCCCGTTATTTAAAAAAAAGAAAAATCGGTACCGGGACTCGAATCGGGACGGGACATGGGCTCGTCCCGCCCCAGTCCCGCCCCGATCCCGCCCGACCCCTCCCCTTTGCACAAAATAACCGTTGCACCAACGATCATTTTATATTTTGACCATTGTGCAACGGCCATTTTTGGCCTCCCCCTACCCCTTAATATTTATTTTAAAGTTATTATATATACATTTTAACCCAATTTTCAACTATAAATACCTCATTTTCTCTTCATCTTTCTCACAAATCTTCCTACAATCTCTCAATCTATCTCTCTACAAGTCTACATTGTCTACTAAATATTCAATTTTATTTATTCATTTGGGAGTGAAGTTGACAACTAGCTTGAGGATCTTCCATCGAGCAAAGTTTCAATTTTCAACCTCTCGATTACACGTCGACGTTACGTCGGCGTTTAGTACATTCGTTCCTTCATTAAATTATTGTTGTTTCTTTATTTTATTTAGCCACTTAATTTTATTATCTTTAACTATTTATTAGCATAATTAAAATGGAAGGATTAAAATGTATGTTTAAGGGAAAGGGTAAGGCTTCTTCTAGTAGGGGTAACAAGGGCAGAGGTACTTCTTCTAGTCATCCTATTCCTAGACAGGATGATTTTGTTGATACTGACATTTTCTTGCAATACCATTAGATTTAGACGATGAACTATTTTCTGGAACTCAACAAGACTTTAATTTAGAAGATAATCTAGATGACACACCACTTGATCTAGATGACACACCGATTAATCTAGATGACACACCCACTAGTGCATCTCCTTTTTCCCTAGTATGAGACGAGGCCCACCAAAACTACCATTAAAATCAGATGCATGGAAATTTTTTGATAAGGACGTAGGCCATCAAGTAGTTAGATGTCAAATTTGTAAATATGTTTTTAAATTTAAAATGAGAAAAGGTCAGAGTGGGACGGGTGGTTTAATGAGACACGTAGAAAGGAAACACCTAGCTAGGTATGCCCAATACATGGCTGAAAAATCTGGTGCGCAAATGCCCTCTCCATCAGGACAAGGTTCACATACTGTCCCGAACCAAGTACATGGTCAAATTAATCCCACGACGGGGGGAATTGTAGGCCCTACATACAATAAACATAAAGATAGAGAAGCAATAGCAAAATTAGTTGTTGTGGAGGGTTTGCCCTTTTCATTTCCTTCTTCTCCTGGTTTTATTCATTACATTAGAGAAACGTATAATCCTGCTTTTAACGGTTTTCCTAGATCAACTGTTAAGAGAGATGTATTTAAATTTGCACATGAATATCAACAGTATTTACGTTATTCCTTATATCATTTTCCTGGTAAAGTATCTATCACGTCTGATATAGGCTGTAGTACTAACGACCATGATTATTTAACGGTAACCTGTCATTGGATAGATTATAGATGGTCTATGCAAAAATGTATTTTAGCGTATAGATATATAAGTGATAGGCACACTGGTACTTTTATTGCAGAAAATATTCAACAAATTTGTGATTATTACGGAATAACTAATAAAATTATGAGTATTACATTAGATAACGCTTCTTTTAATAATTATGCTATTACTATTTTAAAAGGTGGTTTAACTCCATCTTTTCCAAATCATTTTCATATAAAATGTGTGTGCCATATATATAACTTAGTTGTAAAGGATGGTCTATCACTTTTTGAAGACATTCTTAGTAAAATACAATTTGCTATAAACTATATTTTTAAAATTAATAGAATACAACGAAAAAAAGATTATAAAAAAACTTGTCATGATTGGGGACTAGCTTATAGAAAAATTCCCGAAGAAGTGCCCACTAGGTGGAATTCTTTATACGAGCAACTACTTGTTGCTTATGATATAAAAGACCAATAAGAAGTGTTGTCTAGCATACAAGATGAATGTAAAAAAGTATATAGGTATTACCAACAAGAAAGTGCTAGCAACCAACCGGCTTTCATACCATCTTATTCTTCTTCAACACAACCTCAAAAAAGACATGATGTTTCTGCTGCTAGTATTGAAAGCCTTAGAAATAGAATGTGTAGTGGTAATACTACTAACCAAGTTAGCGAGTTTGATGTTTTTGTTATACAGGGTGTTGTACCGTACCAATCAGTTATGAATGAAGAAGGACATGAAGACCTCCTGAAATACTTGAGGGAGAATGAGAAGATCTTTCCGATACTGTCAATGATGGTCCGAGATATGTTGAATATTCAAGCATCACAGCGTCTGAAAGCGCTTTTTTCGCCGGCAGATTTCAAATAGGAGAGCACAGACACTCATTAGCGGGAGACGAGATTGGATACGAGTAGAGCGGAGAAGGTGCGGTCAACCTGAGATCAACGAAGAAGAAGTCGAAAACTACGACGACATTTTATCCGAAGGTGGTGGAAGCGATGTGGAGCAATTTGACCAACAAATACCAATTACAACCGAAGAACCACATGAAATTATAAAGAAACTAGAAAATGTTTTTTTCAAAATGCAATTTCTTTAATTGCAATTTTACTATGTTATTTGCAACTTTCAATACCACAAAGTTGCAATTTTGACAATTGTATTACAAAAATATCATATTTCTATTAAATAATATAAGAGGCACAAAAACAGTCTTGAGATGTTTTTATTACACTATCGTGTTCAATTATTGAGGTGTTTATATATGTTATTTTTTAAAATTACGTTAAAAGGGAAAATCCCGCCCCGCCCCGCCCCGCCCCGCCCCGCTAGTACCGGTACCCTTTTCTGACGGGACCGGTAACGGGATGGGACATCTGTGAATCCCGCCAGTCCCGCCCCTCCCCCGTCCCGCCGGTACCCGCCCTGTCCCGCCCCTCCCCCGTCCCGCCGGTACCCGCCCTGTCCCGTTGGCCAGCACCTAGATGAAACTATGAATGATCCGCGTGATCGTATTGAGATTGCACAAAGCCAAGCCATCTACAAACCTTCATTACTTGGGCAGTAGCCATGATTAAGGGGCCTTTGCACACCGCCATCCCTTACAATTCAACCATCCAAATTCCTTGGCAGTAAAGTTGTTTCTGTAATTAGGTGTGGTATGTTCAGTCAGTTTTGTAATATGCTCTTAGACAATTGGTTATCAGTACGTGCTATCTAGAAGCATGAACACTGATATTGTATCATGTTCTTTGATTTATTCAATCTTTCACTTAAATTATTGCTTTAGAACTGTCCTTTTCACTTGTTTCAAGCTCTTCAAGAGACATTTCGGGTACTTCCAACAAGAACTATATGGAAGAGTTAGTTCGATAGAAAGAATAGATGAATATATCTTTCTACCAGCTCGATTTCGCAAATAAATTTATACACAGCAGCATTTTTGAAAGAGGCTTTCTTTCATGAAGTTTTCTGCATTTCACTTTTTCCTTCTTTGAAAGAATATATACAGAGAATATTTTTAATTTTCTTGTAAATAGAATAGATAAAAGTGTGGTATTTAAATAAAGAAGAATAGTTTTAAAAGTATATAAGTCCCAGAGACAATCATCATTAGGGATAAATGTACTTGAACACATTCGTATTATTAATAAGATTAAGATTTTGGCATTTGTAATTGTTGAATAATTATTTGATTATTTGTAATTATTCATTAATGTGCATCCCTTGAGCTTACGTTGTTATTAATAGAGTGAGATATTAATGATAGAGCGTAACTCTTAAAATAGCCTCGACTAATGATCATCGAGAATGAGATATCGATGATATGTGATAAGTCGACATGTGGTCTGCATCACATCCTTAGAGGATGTAGTATGTCTCACCTGCTACGAGTAATGGCTACTCGTAATGGACACATGGATACTTTGGAAGTATTGGAATACCCCTGCTGATATATTGTTTGTTATACTTGTCTAAAGTATGATCAGCGTGTGGGAGATAGAAGTCCTTAGACTTGAGGTCAATACGCACCTTGTCTACAAAGTAATGTACTTTGATTCCGTCCTAAGCTCAAATGCCTTATAGGTTGAGACACTGATTGTATTGGGTACATTACGATGTGGATTAAAGGTGGTAGTTGAGCCAAGATTAGGATTCATTCCTCTGATGTTTATTCGAGAGAACACTCGGATTCTCAGTGATACTAGGTTGACTAAGTCGTTGGCCAACGCAATAAACATATTTAGAATATGGTCTAGTTGTCAACTAATATAGATGAGATACAATGATTAAGCCGTTTGGATAGACACTTGACAAATCCTAAGTTTGATCGGGTGTGTCGTGAATGAAAGGATTTTATCTTATCACATAAAGGTTAAGTTTACTGGATTCGTGTAAACGTACTTCACATATTGAGTTCGTCTTCCGGCGCCGTCTAGGAGTTCCGTGTACACCTTAATTTGATTAATGTCTATATGAGAAGGCTTGTAGGGTCACACTATGTCGATTGTCCGTTTCGATCTAAAGATGTATTGAGAGAGAAATTAAATGTTCGATTTGGAATCGAGATATTTAAATAAATAATGATTATTTTAATTAAGTCA
Organism: Anisodus acutangulus; assembly: GCA_029783415.1. Lineage (NCBI taxonomy): Eukaryota > Viridiplantae > Streptophyta > Magnoliopsida > Solanales > Solanaceae > Anisodus > Anisodus acutangulus. The sequence continues at coordinate 38,573,799 of CM056489.1, forward strand.
AAATTGGATTTTGGATTTAATTAAGAATACACGAAAAATAAATTGAGACAGTGCAAGAGCACATCGAACGTCGCGACGCCCATACCCTAGGACCACGGCGCAGTGTAGGAGCACGTCAAGCGCTGCGGCGCCCATACCCAAGGGCCGCGACGCCTCTGCATCGATTTTTGGGTCAGGCCTAAGGTCAAACTCTAATCCGGTTTTGACTTAATTTTCAATTATAAATAGAGGTATTCCCTTCATTATTCATACATCAATTTTCTGAAAAACATTCTAAGCCTTAAAGACTTAGAATCAAATACTCTCTCGAACCTCTGCCGAATTTTCTAGCTTTCCGAAAGAGAAGTACATTGAAGCTTGGAGTTTGCAATCGGAAGGCCAACCGCGTGTGCACCTTATAGTAGATAAAGATTCCAGATAATCATAACTTGTAAGTAAATATTTTATGTTACAAGTTCCATTATTGTATAACCATACCAGAATTATTGTTGGGGTAAGTAAGAAACAAAACTTTTAAATTTTCGCTGTGCATTACTTATGTGCTTTGAACCCAACAAAATCCTTACAAGATTGACATACAAAGTGTGCTTCAGTCCATCGGTTTCGACACAGTCGATGTGTTAGCAATAACATAAACATGAAATTAACAACAACAATAACATATCCAGTGTAGTTTTACAAGTGGGGTGTAGGAGCATAGAATGTACGTAGACCTTACTTCTATTTTTATGGGGTAAAAAAATTATTTTCGATAGACTCTTGGCTGGAAACATGAAATTACTAAACTAATTTTTATAATAAAAAAAGTTAACTACATATGACTATGGCCTAGAATATCAAAAACGTTTCAAGAATTTTTGTGAAAGTATCTATCAAGTTTCTCCCAGAAAAAGGATCTTTTTAAATGGTAGAACAAGAAAAGTTTTCAAAAGAATTAGACAAAGAACCTTAATATAACTAATCAAAAGAGTAAATATGATAAAAAAATTGATCAAATTCTAAATGCTTATCATAATTAAAAATAGTCAAATTAATATACAAAGAAATTAAAATTAGAAAAACAAACACAAAATTACAAATCAGAAGAGAAAAAAATAGTATTAAATCAAAATTAATGGAATGTTTATTCAAGAATATAACCAAATGACACCCAACATTACTGATTTCTCAACTACACATTAACTGTACGGGTGTTCTATTACTCTCTGAACATTTTAAAATTAGAATATATTGCACCTTAAATGCTGAGGCGGCAAAGAAAGTGTATTTTCTCTTTTGAGAGAGTGTGAGAGGCAAAAATAAGTTAATAAAACTTTATTTTTATTATTATAATTTTCTATTTTTTTTTATTTTTTTTATTTTTCTGATTTTTTAAAATCTTTCTCTTTCTTTTCATTATCTTCGCCGGATTCTTCTCTGAGATGGAAGGCCTCAAATTTACACGGAGCCTAAATCTGAGTGGTGGATTTCGACTCCAAGAATCTGAGAATTCCGATTCATTTCCAGTTACATTGATAGAATTGTCTCCACCGGTGGCACACATAATTGCTCCTCTATTTTGGCATAGAATTTGCAACAGAAGCCGCCGCAGCTCCACCATTACCTCCGGCTAAAATTCTCTCTATAACCTAATTTTTGCTTCTTATTCACAGGGAACAGAAATGGTATGAACTAGAGTGGTGAAATTTGAGGGGTTTATGACTCAAAAGGCCAAATTGTTTATTGAATTGACAACTACAACATATAACGTAGCAAGGAAGTCCATCCCATGGCAGAGTCCCAAGTTAGAATCAGCCAAACAAATAAAGAAATTAAAAAGTAGAAAGTGAAAGTAAAAGAACAGAAAAAAGGGAAATAAGGAAAAGAAACATGTGTACTTCACTCTCCTAACACATAGCTGTAATTATTATTTGAAGGAGTGTATATATTCTGATTTTAAAATATTCAGGGATAATGGATAGTTAATGTGTGTAGTTGGAAATTGATCAAACGTTGAAGCAACATTTGACTAATTTCTCGTGTTTATTCATATTAGTAATTAGTAAGTATTTTTTTCGTTTTAAAAAAATTATCTTAATTTAATTTGATATAAATTTTAAAAAATAAAAGAAGATTTATAAAATGTGTGATGTAAAATAAATCTTAAATATTTATATAACTTAAATTAAATTATAAATTACAATTATTTTTAAATATAAAAATATGTATAGTTGTCATAATTCCACGTTCCGAGTCCCTCCGTTAAATATAATTTTGGCCCCCAATCACCATTCACCAGTAGGGAAGAGAAAGAAGAAAAATGTCTTTGGTGGACTATGCATCGTCCGACGAAGAAGAAGAGCTTCATCAACAACCCCAAGAAGATAAACAACTTACCAAAGCGGAGGAACCCACTCCTTTAGATCCATTATCAACCAGAAATGAGAATCGCCATCTTCCTCAGCCGCAAAACAAGTAACTCTCTTTTCTATATGAAAATTATACTCTTTCCATTCACTTCATTTTTCTATTTGTGTCTCCACTAGGGTTTTAAACTTTGTACATTCTTTGATTAGTTTCGTGTTTCCTTGCGTTTCTCCAGTGTTGTATGCTCGAAAGCAAGCATTCTTATTTGAGAGATAATTTGCCTAATGGGTCATAATCTTTTTGTAATTTTCTTAGACTTGGATTTGATAATAAAGGAGGTGGAGAATTATAGAACCAAAAAAAAACGGAACTTGGGTTGGGTCGGGCGAATATCCATATTTTTACCCATTTTGCCGCCCCTAAGATAATGGAACATCTCTTAATTGAATGATTAGTAGTAAGGAGAGGGACTTCCAGATTTCCAGGACAAGGGGATGGATAGGAGAAGGGAAAGGAAGAAGGAAGGACAGAGATTCTGGTCCTTTATTTGATACAAGGCACATTTCCCGGATTACCATCCCCCATCCCCCATCCCCTGCTGACAAAACAACCCCCCCATTTCTGCATTATGTGGAATAAAGCTAATCCGAGTATTATCCCACACCACACAGCTCTCTTAGAAGGTGAGGAGAGTATTGTACGTGATTTGGTAGAATAATAGGCTTGCAGCAATTTGTCTGGTTTTGCTTTTGCTGCCACATTTATGTGTAAAATGTGCTTACGACGACTGGTAGCACGCTTTTTTATTGTCCTTGATAAGTTTGGTAGCATGGGGATTTGTTAGTTTAATAAATTTGAAGTTTGAACGCCTAAAAGCACTTCAAAGGTAATAGTGAAGTGTAGATTACTACGTTAAAAAGAATAGCTTCTGTTGGCTGAGAATATCCAAAGTGAATACTGGAGACTGGTCAGTCCAATAGTGTGCTATAAAGCTTATGACTTTTATGTGGTTGCAGTATGCAGTCATTAGTATATCTGCTTAGTTTGAAAGGGGAAAATAATCTGAAATGTAGCTCAACCGTACATATAAGTATGCTACTGTTGATGAGTAGTTGAAGCATACGATCTTATTTCTTCACATTTTATGTTCTAGTGAAAACTATGGATGATCTATATGCATTTAGAGGAACATTTGTATTCTAGTCATAGAATGATGAATTGCGAATATATACTATGGCAATGCTTCAACTTGCAAATTTATCCTACGACAATGCCACAATTATATTCCATTGCATATGCAGGAGGGGTAGTTCGTCATTAAATAAAGAAGCATTACACTTGTCAAGTTCTTCGGAGTCCTCCGGACTGAAACTCCCTGATGCATCACTTCTCTTAAATTCACCCTCAATGGCAGATCATCTTGGGCACACTAATGACCATTCTTCCCGAGTTGCAGCAGCCATGGCTGAAAATGCATCCCGGAAGCGGGATGTAAATGTATCAGCGTCAACTTATCCACGCCGTAAGATTCCAAAAGGAACTTTGCCTCACATGAAGAATGTCCCTGAAACAGGAGCTGGTCTTCTACTCCCACCTCAACTTACTGGAAGGTCAGTTTGTTCTGATATGTTGAGTTTCTCTGCATGCTCTGTATTAAGTTCATCTATTCATGATTCTCCCACACTTCATTTACCACTAGGCCACACCCTTGAATGCTCAATCACAAATATTCAACTTATAAGTATAGGGTAAATTACCAAAAGAAAATATAATAAGAACAATGAGATATTATGTCATTCACATTCCTTGAAGTGACGGCTGTTTATTCTTCTTTCTTCTTTTTGTAATTGAAAGGAAAAAAAGGAAACATTTTCTTCTTCATACTGTAATTTTTCTTTCTAATTATTACCTTTGTTTGTCAAGGCGTTGAGGTTGTATGATGGTAATAAATCAGACATTACTAGAAACTTCGTTATATTAGAATAAAAAATATTTGTTTTTGGTATCGTGGTACAAATTCTCTTCTTCTAGCTTGAATTAGGACAGTACTCCTCAATTCTTTGTATTTGGTTAGAAAGAAAAACACCTGTGTCCTAATGCAGACTCGCTGATCGGAGGTCTATTTTCTGCAATTGCCTTGCTATGCAAATTTTAAAGAACAATTGGGAACTCCAGAATACGAATAAGTTGTGTACTTTAGAATTACAATTGCCATCAGGATAATTGACATGCATATTTGGTGTAAGCAAGTAATGAAATTTTAGTATTTAGATTTCGCTTATGGTTGTGAGAAATTCTAGTAGCAGAATCATTTTCAGGTCGTGACCTTCTGAAGCAAAACTTGCATGTGGTTTTTATTTTTCCATCAACAACTGGAAGAACAGCAAATAAATGCAGAGGGGAGATGGGAGAGAGAGGAGAGATAGAGAGAAGTGTAGGTGGCCAATAGATGCAGTCATGGGGAAATTATTTCCTCTGGTCTAACTAGAATAGAGTAACGAAAAAGAAGCAGAGTAGCAGCATAACCTCAGGGAAATTGAAGTGGAAAAATCGGGACCTAATGTAGTTGGTGTAGGAGCAGACAAAATTAGCAAATGACCGAAATGCAAACAGTAAGTAGGTAGAAGGGGAAAGATGAAATTATGGCGAAGGACCCATTAAATTACTGGTTCTGCTTGGTTATAGATTAGAGTAACTCTTACATTCAACATTATTGTTTCTCAACTAAGCCCAAACTTGATGAAAGGTCAAAGTAGCACAGACTCGGGGCTGAGTAAACATAGGAATTAATGAGTTATAGGGTACTTATGGTGGGTAATGCCTTACAAAAGGTTTGAACATGAAAGAGCGTAGAAGATGAAAATCAAGGGTTGTAACCAGTGATGGAATTAAGCAAAAAGAAGAGTGAAGAAAAATGAAGAAGTTATGAATTAGATGACACCATAAGTTTCCTTTGGCATCATGTCTTAAGTTGGATTTGCATCACACCATCTAAAGAAATCTGAAAGAGAATAATCCTTTGACTATTTTCATTAATGTAATCGGTTTATATACATGATATACACTAGTAAACCTAACCTATAATTACGGAAATCAAATATACATTTTCCTAATACAAAAGATTACTACCATAATTACAGATGTACAATATCACTAATAATATCACAGGAATATACAGTGTATATTCTATCACCCCCGCAGTCATAGCGGGCGGTTGTCGTACGATGAGACTGTCTCTAAAATCCTCAAACAAAATTAAGGGAAGGACCTTAGTAAATATGTCAATTATTTGATAACGTGAGGGGACATGCAAGACATGTACCTTTTCGCGAACAAAGTGAATATCCATCTCGATATGTTTAGTGCGATGATGTTGGACAGGATTCCCCGAGAGATATATCGCACTAACATTATCGCAGTAGATCAAGATAGCTTTCCGAATAGGAAAATGAAGCCCTAAGAGGAGATTACACAACTAACAGGACTCAGACACGACATTGGCTACCCTCCGCGCTGGATCGTGACAAAGTAGCCTGACGTTTAGCTGACCAAGAGACCAAGTTATCACCGAGAAACATACAATAACCAGATGTCGAACGCCTGAACGCTTGGTATCTGGACATCCACCCCAATCATCATATGTATAAGACATGAGAGTAGAGACGGATGATGGATATAAGTGCAAACCGTAATCAAGAGTGCCTTGAATGTAACACAATGTGTTTGGGAGCGTGTATGTGTTCTTCCTTCGGATTATGCATGAATAAACACACCTGCTGCACTACATAAGTAATATCGGGCCTCGTAAACGTGAGATATTGAAGAGCCTCCGCAAGACTACGATAGTGGGAGGGATCCTCGTATGGTGTGCTAGATGTAGCACTCAACTTTGGTTTAGTGTCAACCGGAGTAGGAGATGACTTCTAGGATGATATGCCAATCCGTTCAATAATTTCTGCTGCATATTTCCTCTGGGAGAGAAATAGACCACCTACATGACGAGTGACAGCAATACCAAAAAAATAACTCAATGGCCCCAAGTCCTTCATAGCAAATTCGGAGTTGAGAAGAGATATGATAGACTTACGTAGTTTGTCAGAGAAAACAGTTAATATAATATCATCCACATATAACAAAATATATGTCAGAAGAACCATGACGGTAGATGAACATAAAATGATCAAACCTACGGTGAGAAAACCAAAGAGTAGACACATAATCTGCAAACCTTTTGTACCAGGCCCGAGGGGCCTGTTTTAGCCCATATAAGGACTTCTTCAGTAAGCACACATGGTTAGGATGAGTAGGGTCCCTGAAATTCAAGGGCTGATGCATGTATACAATTTCCTTTAGTTCACCGTGTAAGAATGCATTTTTCACGTCCAGCTGATGAATGGTCCATGCTTTTGAGAGAACCAGACTGAGAACAATGTGAATGGTTGCCGATTTGACCACCGGACTAAATGTCTCACCACAATCCACGCCAACTTGTTGAGTTTTGCCATCACCTACTAGACGGGTCTTATGCCTCTCAAAACAACCATCAGATTTTTCTTTATGAGTAAAAATCCACATAGAACGAATCACATTGACATCAGGCGGACGGGGCACCAACACCCATGTTTTATTTTCAATAATAGCATTATATTCATCATCCATGATCATTTTTCAATTCGGGTCACGAAGGGCAGATACGAGGTTATGTGGTAGGGGTGATTTAGTGACATTAGAGTTGAGATTAAATTGTCTTTTTGGTCTACAAATACCCCGTTGGCTACGAGTAACGAGCTCTTGACTCAGAATAGAAGTGGGTCGGATCTGGGTCGGTGTAGTGATGTCGGATCTGGGTCGGGTTGGGAGGTACTGGGTCGACTGGAGGTTGGAATATGTTGGGCCAGCAGGCCCATTGCCTGCTGGCAAACTGACTGGATCGAGAGGGGAAACACGGGTTGGGCCTGCTAGCAGAGGGACTGGACCGTGGCCAATTGGGCCAGCAGGATTTTAGCTAGACCGTACCTGTTGGTCCGGATCATGAGGAGTGGGTTGGACCAAATGGTGGACCACATATGGTGATAGCCCATCATCCAAAAAGTTATAAGACTTGGATGCGGAATTATGCAACTTAGCAAGCGGAAATTGGGTTTCATAAAAAATGACATGACGACTAATGATGATTTTATTAGAGAATAAATCAAAACATTTGTAACCACTATGATTAGATGGGTGCCACAAGAACACACAAGTGGTAGAGCAGCCTTGAAGTATATTAATGGCGGTGGAGGGGAATAGAGGATAACATAAACACCCTAAAATAAGAATACGAAGGGTCTTTTTGATTAAGAATTTTGAGTGAGGATTGGTATGCTAATCCTTTGCTATGGAGTATGTTAAGGAGGTACGTTGTCATTTGTAATGCATAATGCCAAAAGGAAGGTGGTAATGATGAATGAGCTAGTAGTGTACGACCAATATTATTAATGGTACGGGTTTTTCTTTCGGCTTTCCCATTTTGTGATGACGTATGTGGACATGAAAATCGAAAAGAAATACCATTAACCTTACAAAATTCTCTAAATGACCCATTATCCAATTTCCTTTCATTGTCACATTGAATATTCTTAATTTTCCATTCAAATTGTGTACGGATGAATGCTCTAAATGATAGGAATGCAGAAAAAACCCGAGACTTTTTAGATAACGGAAACGTCCACAAAAAATTAGAATAATCATCCAAAAATGACACATAATAATGGTGACCGGTAGAGCTCAAAACAAGAGATGTCCAAAGATCACTATGAATAATATCAAATGGCAACAAAGTACTAGAATTGGAAGCCACAAATGACATTTTAACATGTTTTCCAAGCGGACAAGAAGGACAAACATTAGTGCAACGATCACTATTACACTCGATAAATTTATTGTTTTCAAGGGAGAAAACACACAGACGCTCCCGGATGACCCAAACGCACATGTCATAAGGAAGGTGTTAAAATGGCAAACGTTGACGGTGTGACTTGTTTAGTGGTGGTGGTGATGGGATAGAACTCGCCCCGACTATCACATCTTACTAGAGGTATCTCCGTCCAGAAATCCTTCACAGAAAATTCAAAATGGTCAAAGTCAATAGAAACTGGGTTATTAGTTGTAAATTTTCAAACATACACCAAAATTTTAATTAATTGAGGAACATGGACATTTTCAGGGCTAAAGGTAGGTTCGGGGGAGACAATTTTGTGTGACCATAACCACAAATTAGTATTGAATTACCATTACCAACAATTATGCCACGATTTTTGCTCAAATTGAAATAAGACGAGAAATTACCTGGTGCGGACGTTATGTGAGAAGTAGCACTGGTGTCCATGTACCAATTTGCATTCGGAGGATTAAGTCCGAGTGTATGCATCGCTGCCTCAATATTCGTGTGGGTCGGTGTTGCTGCTGGGCCCGCAGCAACGAAAGCCTACTAAGGTCGAGGCCCAAGCAGGCCAAGTTGCTGCCAGGCCGAATTATTTCAAGGCCCAGGCTGGCCTTGTTGCTGCCTCTGCTGTCCACTGGGCCTGGCCCAGTTTGATCCTGGAAACGGGCAGGGCGACATGGGCCACTGCCCATTGGCCCAAGCCTGCTGCCAGGGGTTCAGTGACCCGATCCCTTGCTGACCGCCACTGCCGCGACCACCATTCTTTCCACCGCCACGTCTGTCACCACGATTTTTTCCACGGGTTTGACCCTTTTTGCCACCCCCGTTGTTACGGTTTTGACCCTAATTTTCTGAGAATGATTGAGAGCCATCGATTTTGCGGGACGTGACCACCATCATGGCAGAATTGGCTCTGGTAGCTGCCTTTTTAGCCAAATCTGCTTCTTCTAAGGTGAGCATGGAACGTGCTTGGTAGAACGGTGGGAGAAGATTGCTTTGGCGAAGAAGAGTTCCAACCCCATTATACGCATCGGAGAGGCCTGCAATCATCTAAAGAACAAGACGATCATTCGTGACGGGTGCGCCAACGTTTTTGAGTTGATCCGACAACTCCTTGAGCCTTTGACAATAGGCAGAGGCACTTGGAAAATCCTCCATATTTATGTGGGAGAATTCTTGTTCAAGGGTCACGACACGTGAATTTTTGTTATCTTGAAATATATTACGCAACTTATTCCAAGCTTCCATTGTCGTTGCGTCGGGTTCGATGATCCTCTATAAGAGATCCGTAGAGATGGTGAAATAAATTCATTGGAGCACCGTAGCATCAAGAGTTGCCACAACTCTATTTCATCATCGGTGGAAGGCACATTCTCCTTGCCTTTTTTCGGTTTGATGATGTAATGGAGGACTCTATGAGACTTGGCGTGAATTTTAAAGAGTTCTGCCCACGTTGCGTATTGGACGTTCTTTATTTCAAGAACAATAGGGATGTTTTTGATGTTGGAGACTGCAAGGGCAGGATGAAAGGTATTCTTTGTGGTAGACATGATTGAGGAACAAGAGGAGAATTAGGGTTTCGGAAAAAAAATTGAAGGGAGAGGGACGACCGAAGTGGGGTCCACCGAAGGGGTGTAGGGCGGCGGAAGTTGTTTTTGTGGAGAAGGAATTTTTTGCCCTAGACTACTGATACCATGAAAGGGAATAACTCCTTGAGTATTTTCATTAATGTAATTTGTAGTAAACCTAGCCTATAATTACGGAAATCAAATATACATTTTTCTAATACAAAATATTAGTACCATAATTACAGATGTACAATCACAGGAATATACGGTATATATTCTATCAAAATCAAACTACTCAGAGATTATCTTATAAAATTATCTTATAGCTGACCTAGTTGATGCAAACACCGTCGTTCTTGCTTTCATAGAAGATTCCTAAAACCAACTAGGGAGCCATGCTTTTAATTAACTTTCTGCACATAATAAATGTTTTTAATTATGACAGCTAATACCTATGTTTAATTAACTTTTGCAGGAGCAATGTTGTTACAGAAGACATCACCAAGCTATTTGTGAAAAAGGCCTCGTCTTAGATGCACACACCAGTGACAGAATTCTCTCCGTTGACCTGACTAGTTTTATTTCAGTTGATTCTATATCAGATTCTCATAAAAGATATTAACCACGTTGTTGTAAAAGATTGGTTATATTGATCTTGATGGTTGTATTGACTAAGCAGTTTTGGTGAGTTTGAAGTGATCAACTGCTTTTTGTATATAATTTCTGCAACCATATATTCTTAAGAGTGTTGAATGGTTCTCCAAATGTGTACTTGCAAGACATCATCTGAGAGTGAAGAATTTTATTGAATTCAAAGAGTTGCCAGTTTCAGCTGCTCCCAGCCTTGTTTTTTCATAGGATTTGTTGCTTGCACTCATTGAGAGGCTGCCTGACGTTGTGTACAGGATCATGTTGCTATTTTTGTCCCGGTTGAGGATTCTTATATTTGTATATTGAGTTCCGATAACTTCTTGGCTTCCAGACGCAGTGGTGGCCACTAGTGAGCAAGATGTCGATGGTGGGAGGATGGGCCAAGTAATGTACACCGCTAAGGTAGCGAGGGTAGAAGAAAATGACTGCTTTGTTCAAGATCTGAACTACAATGGTGCATAAATAAGCTTTGTGGTTATCCTGAAACCGACAGACCGAATAGTGCCCAAAAACAAGCAAGAAAGCCAGTATTGCCCTGACAAGCCAATCTAACTCGTCCAATTTGACATCCTTAGGTCCAACGTACAGTGAAGGATGATCATGTTGTGTTAAAGGTCCTAGCTATTGACTAGCTAATCATCAATGGACTGTAAGAATCAGCAGTAGATTCATAATTTGGGGTTTAGGGTATAAAGGTACATATTAGCTTCGAGATAAGTAGGGATGGCAATTGGGCGGGTGGGTGCGGGTACTCCTCCCCTGCACCCGTACCCGCCAGAAACTTTTATACCCGCCACCTGTGGCGGGTACAATTTTCAACATCCATACCCGCCTAGGCGGGTATATTCCTAAATCCACACCCGCTCCACCACCCAAGTGGATATCCGTCACCCGCCCATACCCGCCTGTCATATTTTGTAATCAATTCATTTGTGATCAATTAGTGATCAACATGATCCCAAAAATTTAAATTTCAAAAAATATCCCAAAATTTTGAGTCAAGAATCAATACTGTCACGGTCTCATTTTCTTTGGGAGAGAGGGAGGAGAATTCCAGATTTTTTCACCATCAAAATTTCACATTTTTTTCACCTCTTCCCCCTTGCACAACAAAGAATCAAGAAAATAAAATTTCCAAGAAAACCCAAAAAAATTATCCACCGAAATAGTTATATATTATAAATGTAGACAAAACCCAGATATTATTTCAGCTATATAAGCTAAAGTTTTTCAACTTTTTCAATTGAACCTCACAAACCCAATAGGTAAAACTTAACAAATGCACAAAAATTGACCTCACCAAGACAACCCCAAAGCACAAAGCAAAGACATCAATATTTTCTAATATTTCATGATCAGCATCTCCTTTAAAGAAAAAGGCAGAGACGTCGAGAATGAGAGAGGGAGGAGAGACGTCGTGAAGCGGAACGAGAGGGAGGGAGGCGTGAAGGCGTGAAGGACTGAAGATGCGTAGGGTTTTGAGTTTTGTTGGAGAATGAGAGACTTGTCGTGACTTATGGGCTGCTAATATTTTGGGCTTGGGGCGGGCAGGTATGACTGCAAATCCACCACCTACCCGCCTACCCGTGACGGGTACATTTTCAATAGTGTGGTGCAAAATCCGAAAAATTATACCCGCCTGCCATCCCTAGAGATAACAACTTTTGCACCAAATTATGTACTCCTTTCGTTTCGTTTCATTTCATGTGAACATGTTTGCTCGAACATGGAGATTATAAAGGAAAGATCATTGAAACTTATAGTTTTAAACATGTTAGGTAGCTATAAAACTAATAAAATTTGTAATTTCGAACATATCAAGATATTTGTGCAACTATAAAATCATGTCAGTAATGGTAAAATAAAAAGTTCAAAATTAAATTATTTCATAACATAAAAGGGAATCAATTTATTTTAAACTAAACTAAAAATAAATACTCAATCCGTTTCAATTTAAGTGGCATAGTTGAAATTTTGAGAGTCAATCAAGTTTTTTTTTGATCGAAATTTTTTTATGTCTTTTAAATATTTTAAGTTATTAATTATTGTAATTTATAATACTTTTTAAATATATAAACTGTTTCAAAAAACGGAAAACTTTTGTGTCGAATTTAGATCAAAATTTAGAAATTTGAATTTTGACACATAAATTGAGATAAAAAAAGTAATTTGACATAAAATGGAAGTTAGGGAGTATGAGTTAGGGTAAAAATCCTTCCTCTTCCTTGTTCTAGGCCTCCTGCACTTGGCACACTAGAGAAGAAACAGTCCATTAATGGATTCTCTACAGCTTCTCAACACACACGACCCCACCTCTTTTTATCGCAAAGGGACTCGCCTTTCCCGAGCAGAGACAGTAGGTATCATCGTAAGCAGAGACTATAAGCCCAATGTATTTCTCAAATTCGACATTGACTATGGCACCGGTTGCATACCTTGGCTTAACCAAGAAACTTCGCATCACTTCTCCCGTCGTTGCTCATCAGAAATGGCTACTGATTTTGCTTCACAAGTCCAGCTTGGTGTTATTGCTAGAGTTCGTGGAAGGATTACTAGTTATAGAGGTAATGTTCAGAATTATGAATCTACATTCTTCGAAAAATGAATTTATATTGGGTACGTTGTTGTTATTGTATTGTAAAAATGAAAAATCATAATGTTGTGAGTATTACAATCTACCAAGAAGACTTCTAGAGGAGGATACTCTAGGCCAGGGTGAGGGCGGAGGTAGAAGTTAGTACTGTAATACTTAAAATCGTAGTTTTAAAATCTCAAACCTATAAAATTAAAAATTCTAACTCGGTCTTCACTCTAGCCAATTGGTGGTCTGTTTGCATTCCCGTATCTTTTTATTACAGTATATGAAAATAAGATTTTATCTCTTCCATGTGTTGGGATCTGTAACTATAATGTAGTGACAACTAAATTAGAGCTCCTGGTTTATCAATTCAAAAATAGATTGGAAGATAGATTCGGCTTTTGAAAAATAGTATGGAAGAGAGAAATGTTTTTAATATATTTATGGACAAGATAATATGTTGCTATAATTGAAGGATAATTTAAATTTTTGAAAGCAAATATAGGGAATATTAATTATCTAAATCATGATTAGAGTTTTGGCCATTTTGAGAATTACAGTAATTATTTTTAGCCATTTTTCAACTATTCGAAGATGTTTATATGAAAAAAGAAATCAATAAAGACTATACTCTTTCGGTTACTCTCTTTCAACTCGACTTTAGAACCCACAATGTTTATATCATCTTTTTGGTTTATTGTGGGATTAATTTTTTTTTGTCACAACTTCAAGTTTTACACAAACAGTTAAAAGAAAGTGAAAACAAGTCACTTTAATTAGGGTGTGACCTTATTACATTAATACTAGTATATGTTAATTGCTAGTCCATTAAATTTTGTATTTCAAAAGATACAATATTAAACTTTTATCATATGTAAGACACATTTTGTAAACTACAACCAAATAAAAAAGAATGCACGTAATTAAGGTTTTGTGAAATTTCAAAGAGGATCATGCGTTATTATCTGAAATACATCTTCTCATATGATCAAAATTTATTTAGAACTTGGATCACACCGCTAAATAAAAGAACAATACCGATTTTTTTTCATCTTACAAAACAGGAATATATACCACACACTGTAGCTGTGGAAGAGCCTCCCAAGTGATCTAGAGCAGTGGAAAGACTCGCGACTCACAATATACATATCAGCTCGGTGAACTAATGAAACAGTCCAAAACCAAAGCATAGAGAAGAAATAACAAGGTTAATTTCAAGTGTGGTTATTGAACTTTTCGTTATTACACTTAAAGTAACTGAACTAATTTTTGAAAATATTTCTTCAAAAATAGTTTACGAGTACTATAGTGATATAGTGGATAAAGTTCAAAGATCATACGTGGAATTAACCCGAAACAACAACAAGGTGACAAGACTTATAATCTCCACCACAACCGCCGCAACCGCAACCATCACCATCCCAACCGCAACCTTGTATAGCGGTAACAGTTGCCTCAGCAGCTGCTCCTAAATCAATCGTAACCTCAGCACGCTTACATTCATCGTCAGTCTCAGTGCTGTTCTCTGCAACAGTTGGTGCAGCGGCAGCACAGGCACCGACTCCCGCTAAACAACCATGTTCCCGTCTCTTGTTCTGCTGTGAGATTGATAATCAGTTCTTCTCTGTAAGTTCGTTATACGATATGAGCACAATATACCCAGTACACAACCAAGAAATATAAGACAAGAATATATTATGATAATAACAATTGGTGTATCCATCTTCTTAATTAAATGCAACCCAAAAATATATTGACTGGATAACTATATCAGCGTACATCGTCCTTTTAAAGGATGGGATCAAGTATGTCATTTTCCGCTTACATTATTATTCCAAAAGGTGGAATCTCCCACCCCAGGAGCCCCCACACCCCGGTCCGACAGGTCTGTGAAGGAGGTAAATCATGGTGACTCAATTGATTTCAAAGGTTAGACCAAAAACAAATTTCCGCTTACATTATTTATCAGGTACGAAGAGAGGAGTAAACCAGGACATTAATTAATATCTCCTATGAAGTTTCGAAGAAATTGATTTCTTAGGTCTTTGGTTTGATATTTCATGTTAGGCAGCTTGTGACCTATTTCCTTTCTCAGTTGTTTTTCTTCCTTCTTTTAATTTATTTATCGATGGCAAGATCATGATAAGTAAGCACCGACGCCTATCTCTTACGTACTAAAGTATTCATGCCCTAATTCTTAGTTAGACATTTACAAATACGTACTAAGTAGTAAATTTTCATAGCAGTGTTTTTGAAGACGTTTTTTAGTTGAGTTTGTGCAAAGGCGAAGCTGGATTTGAACTTTATGAGTTTATATCTGTACATATTTAATAAATTTCTTTATACAAATACAGAATTTGAACTAAAGTTATTGAGTTCGGTCAAACCCCTTCACCGGCTTCATAGCCTCTCACAACGGACTC
This sequence comes from Anisodus acutangulus, assembly GCA_029783415.1. Classification (NCBI taxonomy): domain Eukaryota; kingdom Viridiplantae; phylum Streptophyta; class Magnoliopsida; order Solanales; family Solanaceae; genus Anisodus; species Anisodus acutangulus. The sequence continues at coordinate 38,589,288 of CM056489.1, forward strand.
GACACCAATTATGATGGAGCGGGATTGGTCATCTTCTAGCTTACGCTGGTGCAACTATTGTGGCTTCCATGCTACTAAGCTAATAAGATCGGCGGGCTAAAAACGCACAAAGGCGGACTAATGGGGCATAAGTAAATGTTGTGGGGCTTGTGAAGAGTCCCACATCGAGTGTATAGCTTGAACAATTCTCACCTCTTTAGCTAGGATTTTGAATTGAGTTAGATCCAAGATCTATTTTTATTAACATGGTATCAGAGCAGGATTCATCCTAATTCAAATTTTTCGATGTTGGACCTCCATGTTAAAATTGCCCACACTCCAAATGTATAACCTGGACGTGGTGGGGTGGGGTGAGGGGGGTGAAGAATCCCACATCAAGGGTAAAAGAGATGGATTGTCTCTTTTATCTTAGGCAATCCTCGCCTTTTGAGCTGGCTTTAGCTATTGACTTAGACCAAAAAAGTATTTTCTTAACGGTGCTTAGGTCCAACCTTCCAGGCTTTTGTTTAAGCGTACGTAAGTCCCCATTTCTCGTGCTTTCATTTGAAGCGTAAAACCTTAAGAACTTTTCTAAATTGGAACCAAAATAGTTCAATAAATTCTTCTTTTAATACTTAAATACTCAAAAGTACGTGCATAATTGTAAATTTTCATCAAATAAAAAAACTTTAAAGTCAACGAAGAACTTTTTTAGTTGTTAGTCCTAATTTCATAATCTCTCTTTGTCGTTTATTAAGTACTAATGTAATAGTGTTTTTGGCTCTTTATCTGCAAAGTACAAGTTATTAGTTTGGTATGAGGGATAAGGAATAATTAATCTCGGAATAAAATTTAAAATGTGTTTGTTCCATATTTGGTTGGAATAATATCATGGTATAACTAATCTCGAGATTAGTTATCCTGAAATTGTAGTGTTTTTTATTCTATGGTAAAATAACTAATTCTAGAATTAGTTATCTTGAAATAACTTGTTTCCGACAAACGACCCCTAAGAGTTTTGTCCGACAAAACACGCTTGCTCTACTCTCACGCTTCTTGCTTTTGGGTTCCTTCTTCATGCTTCACTTTCTTTAAAATAAATTTCCTGTTCTTTATAGTTTATTTGTAGATTGTGGTTTTGAAATTAATTCCTTCTAATATCACTCCAATTTAAAAATTGTTTTTGTATTTTTCCGAAGAACGTTCTATTTGTTTTATAATTAGTGTTTTAAATCGTGAGGCAATGTGTTTCGTCTTTCCTCATTTATGCTACACATTTTTCTTTTGAGGTTGTAGACAAAATAGTGACACACGCACACGCGACGTGCGCGCACACACATATATATATATATATATAATCCAAAAGGGTCAAAGTTAACCGAAACACAATTATCAGTTGTGAATTTTCGGACAGACACCAAATTTTTAATTAAGTGAGGGGCATGAAGGACATTTTTAAGGACGAGAGGTGGATGTGGAGGGGGGGGGGGGACAAATTTGTGTGACCATAACCACAGATTGGAATTGAATTGCCATTACCAACAATTATGCCACGATTCTTGCTCAAATTGAAATAAGACGAGAGATTACCTTGCGCGAACGTCATATGACAAGTGGCTCCGATGTTCATGTACCAATTTGTGTCCGGGGGATTTAATCCAAGTGTATGCATCGCGGCCTCAATATCTGTGGGTGTCGGAACTGCTGCTAGGCCCGCAGCCGTGAAGGCCTACTGACAAGGCCCAACAACCAACTGACTGGACTGAAACTGCTGCGAATTGAGCATCTGTCGGCTGACCCAATTCTCTAGGAAAAGTGCTGGAACTGGTTGTGAATTGGGCCTCTGCTGGCTGGCCCAATTTGCTGGGTAGACTTCTGGAACTGGAAAGGGGTAATTGGGCCTCTGCTGGCTGAACCAATTTGATGGGTAGACTTCTGGAGCTGGAAAGGGGTAATTGGGCCACTGCCAAGCCCACCGGCCAACGACACTATTGGCCCACTTCCCTGACCCAAGTTGTGGTTGTCTCTGTCGGCAGCATATGGAGAGTAGGAATTTTGTGGGGAGGCCGCCATCATGGCGGAAGTTGCTCCAATTGCGGCCTTTTTAGCCAACCCTGTCTCTTCAAGGGTGATCATAGACCGGGCTTGATAAAATAGAGGAAGAGGGCTGCATTGACGAAAAAGAGTTCCAACACCATTATAGGCCTCGGATAGGCCATCAACCATCTGAAGAACAAGACGATAATTCGTGACGGGCGCACCAACGTTCTTGAGTTGATCCGCCAATTCCTTCAGCCTTTTACAATAAGCTGAGATATTTGGAAAATCCTCAATAGTGACATGGGAGAATTCCTGCTCAAGAGTGACGACATGAATTTTTTTGTTATCTTGGAATATATCACGCACCCTATTCCAAGTATCCATCGCCGTGGAATCGGGTTCAATAATCGTCTGCAAAAGGTCCGTAGAGATAGTGGAATATATCCACTGGAGTATGGTAGCATCAAGAATCGTCCATAACACAGGGTCAACATTGGCGGTAGGCACCTTCTCCTTGCCTGTATCCGCGGGGATGATGTGGTGAAGGACTGATGCGAGCGTGAACTGTAAATAATTTTTCCCACGTCGCGTATTGAGCGTTTTCCATCTCAAGAACGATGGTGATATGGTTCTTAAACCATGAAAGAAATAATCCCTTGATTATTTTCATTAATGAAGAGGTCTATATATAAAATATACAATCTCTAAATATGAAAAATCCTATTCCTACTATAATACTAATATCCTAATTACACTTGTACAAGGATTCTACAAAATATGGTAAGTAATCTAAATATACATAAGTTGTCCGTGAGATACATGGTTTTGGTTTCTATCAGAGAACTCTAGCAAGTCTTCTCCACAACTTTATCAAGTGTTCCACATTGATGAAGTTGTCCTTATAAACGTTGCACTAGTAAAAACACAGTCCAACAAAGGCGAATTGAGAATTTGAAGTTTATGTTTAAATACGACAATCTTAAATTTATTATGTAATATAAATAATTGACTTTACAGTCAAATATTGGCACATAATCCTAGAGACTAAGCTAGCTTATAATTTATGGGTTCATGTGAATCCAATAGCTTCTGGTCAGACCCGTTTCATAGAATTGAAGTTACTGATATAACACTATACCCTATATATTAAGAGGATTTTTCATAACGTTTCTCTAAATAATGGTCCTTAATTAGAAGAAAGAAATGATGATAAAGTTGAAAGTATGTATGTCCTATAGACAATCATTATTAGGGACAAATGTACTTGAACACATTTGTATTATTATTAAGATTAATATTTATGGCATTTGCAATTATAGAATTATTGTTTAATTGTTTGCAATTATTCATATATGTGCATCCCTTGAGCTTACATTGTCATTAATAGAGTGATATATTAATGATAGAACGTAACTCTCAAAATAGACTCGACTAATGATCATCGAGAATGGATATCAATGATATGCTATAAGTCGACATGTGGTCTGCATCACATTCTTGGAGAATGTAGTATGTCTCACCTGCTACTAGTAATGGTTACTAGTGATGGACACATGGATACTTTTGGAAAGTATTGGTATACCCTGCTGATAAACTATTTGTTATACATGTCTAGAGTGTTTATCAACATGCGGGAGATAAAGGTCCTTTGACTTGAGGTCAATACGCACATTGTTTACAGAATAATGTACTTTGACCTTGTCCTAAGCTTAAACTCCTACTAGGCTGAGCCGCGGCGCTGACCCGATAGTGGGTCCAGTCAGACTGGCCCACTGCACCTCAATTTTTAGGCCAGACTTAGAGCCCAACCCTAATCCGGTTTTTGACCTAAAAATAACTATATATACAGTACTAACCTCATTGATATTATAAATTAATCATATAAATGATTCTAGACTTAGAGTTTAGAATAAAAACTCTCTCAAACCTCTGTCAAGATTTTCTGGCTTTCTTTCTGGCTTTCTTGACAGAGGAATACATTATAGCAAGGCGCTTGCAATCGAAGGGGACATTCACGTGTTCACCCTTAGTAAAGATTCGAGATTGTATAACCTGTAAGTGTTCTTGTTTAAGCTTTCTTGATAGAAGAATTTTGGTATGTTCTCGTGCTCCTTTCTCTCCTTAATCATCCTTCCTTTCCCGATCTAAATTCTTCTCATTATCCCTAAATTCATCTTCTTTCTTTTCTTTTATTCTGCCCTAATGGTTGATTATGGAATGATCTCAATCACTGATCAGTAACTGCTTAATATCAGGTATGTTGAGCTTAACTAGAGCTGGTTGATTGGATTTAGCTCAAATGAACTATGATCGAGTTGTTCTTAGTTGATTAGTTTCCAATCTCACATTTGTTATATTGTTGTTGAGTTTCCATTCGTATTCTATTTCATTTACTGTTGGATTGAGCTGCTGAGTTGTTATTGTGAACTCATATTGTCATCCGGATCTGGTCGAATTAATTTGTTATCGAAATTGGTTGTTGAATTGCTATCTATAATTAGTAAGTTCATTACACCAACTTCTTCTTGGATTTCATAATCATCTTAGGACTTGTTTTGTTCCCAAGCTTAGGATTTGTTTTGTTCATTTAAAGATAACTCTTCCACATATGTTGATCCAATATTTAAATTTGATAAGTTCAACCTTCAAAGTTTTTAGCACTGAACTTATTGTATTTTTAAAATTATGTGTCCATATTCAATGTTAGTTGAACTATCAATGATTTTTCACACATATATTTAAATTACATGTTGAAAACAGGAGGGGAGCTACCCTTGACCGAGGGTGTCGCTTAAAATTTTGATTTTATACAGATATATATATCAGTGTTGACATCCCTTAAAAAAGTTGAAGGTTTAGTGCATTGGTTAAGGGGTTACAAACCTTTCCCTAAGATCGCAAGTTTTAATCCTAGCTCCCAATATAGTTATAATTTTTGACACCTCTTAATGAAAATTCTGGCTCTACAACTAGTTGAAAATACTGAATTCTATTTAATGTGCAGCATAAAGGTTGCATTCGCCACTGCTCTTCTATATGTTATGATGTAGGTTTCTTATTGTTTGTTAAAAATTTATCAAAAACACCCTTTTGATAGATTAGAGTTTCGATATAGTCATCTCCTATTTTTTTCTTTTTTCTTTCATCTTTTGAGTTTGAATAACCCAGTTCCTATTTTCTAGTTGATATGTTTAACAAAAAGGATAGTTTTAACCTGTAACTATGATAATAAAGTATTTTAACACTTGAAATTTACTCAGTTCACACTAGAATTCGATAAAGGGAAACTACAAAATAATTTACTAAAGTATGATAAAAGATAAAAATAAAATATTTTGTAAAGTAAAATAGGTAAATTTAAACCCTTTTCATTTTTTTCCTCAAAAATAATGCAATCCGACCGTTCAGTAGGATAGGACCTATGTTGGCCATTGGAAAACAGTCCACAAAACCATCAAACTCCTAAAAGGAAAAGGTAAAAGTGGTCTACACTCTACAGGACCAGTGTCCCACCGCTCACTCTTCCAAGTCCAAAGCATTTTTCACTCCTTTTTCAAATCCAAAAGGCTTTAAAACTGACTTTATTGTTGCATTATTTTTTACTCGTGCACACTGATTCCACTTTATTCAATGTCAAAATTCAATTTTTTTACTAACTTCTAAGGGGTAAAAAAAGATTAAAAAAGAAAGGTAAAAGAAAAGATAACTCTTTCTCATGCACACACATTCAAAAAGCCACTGCTCCCAAAAGATTCCTGAACCGTTCACTCTTTTGTCATATGCGTGTTGTTTTCACATCCTACTTTTTACATCTGTGTTTTTGTCCTTTGACAAAAATAATAAACCAACTTGGTACAACCACACTATGCACATTGTACAACATGCAGAGCATGAAAGAGAGAGAACATGGACAGTCACGTGGGTGTTGGTGAAATGGGACCCACAAACCATGACAAATAAATTTTATATTGATGAGTAGGACCTACAATCAAGTGTCAGCACTATCCCATGTGATGGTGTTGTCTCTTTTTCAATATTAAAGAGACGAAAAAGGACAAGTGCAATGAAGAGACAAATTGTTTAAAAAAAAGTGTAATGACATTGAGAAAAAGACACCAATCAAAGCTGGCTGCTAATTTATGAAACTTCCTCCATTTTCCTCCTCCTTTTCTGTCTGATACTATCTAATGTTTTATCAATTACAACAAAGAGTTGAAAATTTTAAAAAAAGGTAGCAGCTAACATATGGTAGAGACACTACCATTTCTTTTTTGTACCTAAATGCAGCTGCTGCCACTAATATAGTACTAGTGATAAAGCTATATGCCAAAGCATACAATTAAAGTTGCAACAAAAGAGCTTCCCCTTTGCATTTACTAAATGAGTATTTTGAAATTTCATATATTTCATTTTCTTGACTTCTCTTTACCTTCACTTGAAGTCTTGATTACTCTTCTGCCTTCTGTTTTCTGCATCTTCTATACAAGTGATTACAACAACATAAAACAGAAAACAAAATAAGAAAAAACACTAATCTTTGGGTTGTCTCAGTACACAAGTGGACACCCAAGAATACTTAGGGAAAGGAGGTAGGAAATTACATTCCAAAAGGTTGATGGTTTGGATTTTTCTTTTTTACCTATGGCTAATTTTCCTTTTTTCTTTAACCCGTGGTCCAGCCTCAACTACAAGAGGAAAAAGATACTGAAAATACGTTTTACAATAGTGAGATGGAAATGGCTGGTCACACATCATTGTTGTTCTTTTTTATGTATTATGCATATTTGTAGAGTAGTAGTAAGTAGTGTATGTGTTTGCTAGCTGATGCTGGCTGCTTCTTGATAGTATTTTATGTTTTTGGTTACATGCGTCATCTTTCTTTCTTTCTTTCCTTCCTGTGGAAACAAGAACACAAGAAAAGGCCAAAAAAACAAGCAACAAACATCAATAAAAGAATAAGTACCAAGATGTTGGTATCTGAGGGAAAGAAGAATTAATTAATCAGCCAAAACTATTATGTGACCACTTACCTAAACTAAGGAAGCTAAACTACGTAACATAACAAGCTGTCCAGGCCTACATTCCAATGGTGCCATGTCCTGAAGGGAACCTGCATTCATGGCCATTATTTGACTTTGCTTAGAATAATCATATATAACAAATAGGGTAAGGGGTCAAAAACACCCCTCTACTACACGAAATATCTTCATCCTCCGTAATAGTTCGGGTTGATCGTACCCCTGCCCTTAGCAAATCAATTTTGTATTTGCCCTTGACCTTAATGGAACTTCAACTTGAAGTATAATGGAGGGTAAATTAGAGGTAAATTTAAGACCTTTTTCACTGAATTATTTTGACACGTGAAATCCACGCAGTCAGTATTGGAGTTCCCGTCAATGTCAAGGGGAAATACACATCGAGGGGTAAATTTGAACCTTTTCGCTTTAAACGATATGAATTAAAAAGAGGTGGAAAAACAAAGTCAAGTAGTGAAATTGACCTAGGCACTTGGAAGTAACATGATTTGAAAGGAGTCATGTCTAGTGTACTAGTAGCAGGAAACAAGGAGGAAGAAGGGATCATATTATTGGATGATGCATTTAATCCAGCACCTTTGTCAGCTTCTCCAGCAGCAGCAGCAGCAGCAGCATCATTTGAGAAAGTTGTGATGAAGTCTCCAACTGCTTTAGGTGATGCAAATGGACTATCTGGCAGATTATGCTCCAAGCTGCTGCATTCAGTCATTTGTTATCAAATTTACTTGAATCAGAACCCAGACAACACAGATATGCAGTTACTCAAATTGAGAAATTACCAAATGCATCAAGAAAGATTTTAGTTTACCAGATATTTTCCATTAACAGAGAGATGTATCCAAAAGTAATAAATACTAGCTTTGGCAATTTTACAATAGTAAGACAATGACCATTACCTTTCTTGAAAATCACATGCTTCCTTCTTGGAACTTTCTTTGACATTGCTATTTTCATCTTTAGCTGTGAAGCATTCTCTCTCCTTGGCAGTGAGATTTCCGTTTGTTTGCTCAGCCGAAACAGCAGCAACATTGGCCACTTTTGGAGAAAACCCATTCTCTGCAACAAAACAAACACAAATTATCAATATCTTCATTCTGAACTTTTAGCATAAACCCCCCATTTCCATAATTATTCAATCAACTAAGCTTCCATTTCAACTAGTTAGCGACGGCAATCTATCTCTCTATTCGTTCCAGTCTATTCAAGCAAAACTCAAGATATACCTTCTCGGCTGCTGAAGTCAGTGGCACGAACCAAATTTGGACTGAAGAAGCCTGGAGAGTGAGGTGGGGATGGGATAACAGCACCCATAGAAAGGGCGCGATGATGGGTGCTCCTTTTGACATCAAGAAGCTGTAAATTCATCAATCTCCTGCTTTGGAGCTCAATTGCCTGTTGCAGGTCAGCTTGTTCTTCCAATTTTCTCCTCCACATCGCATCTTGGCTATTGTAAAACATTCTTGCATCTAATACAATAAGTAAACTAGCAATTAAAAGTTGAAACTTTTGGGGAGCCATCACATTATAGTCCTAAAAGAATACCAGAAATCAATCCCAAATGTTGTTAGTACTTACCAAGTTGGAGATCAAAAGGATCACCTGACTCTAGACCAGCAGGACTACCACATCCAGGGAATTCTCCTCTCTCCATCTGCTGTTGATGTTGCTTCCTGCAATTTCAACCCCAAAAACAAATTATCAATATAAAGAATCAATATAAACTGCATAAGTACTTGTAATTGAAGGATTAATACCTAAACTTCTCTGGGACTTTGCCCTTCTCTTTGTATGGCTTGACAAGCACCCTAGCATCACATACAAAATGAGGGTTTCCTTTGGCAAGAATGGTCTTCACAGTCTCTGGATAAACAAATGTAACAAAACCAAACATCCTCTTTTGCTGGTATGGAATCCTCACATCTTGAACAGGCCCATAAGTGCTAGAAAAATCAAGAATAACAAGATTTAAGAAAACCAAAACTTTCAATGAGGGCTAACCTTAATTCATTAATTCATTGAATTTTCAGACAAACCATACCTGAAATAATTGGAAACATCCTCTTCTTTGAAAGTACTATCAGCTGGAAATGTCAAGTAAATTTGCCTTGAACCTGGATTTGCTATCCCAGCTCCACCATTCAGTCCAAAATCCCCTCTTTCAAAACGACTTCTGCTCAACTTATGCATCTCATCACCCATCATCAATGCTGCAGCTGCTCTGTAGACATTTCCTACCAAGAATCAGTCAAAGTTCCAATTTTTATCAACACCATAAACACAAAAAGGGGGGTTTTTTCTAACCTGGGACTACTCTCAGCAGACTGCAACTGTTGTTGCTGAAGAAAGGTGATGCATTTGTTAGCAGCCATAGGAGAGAGAGGGAAGTTAGAAGAAGCCATGAGTTGAGAAGCTGTGGCTAGTCTTTGTTGCTGAGCTGACTTAGATCTGAGAAGTTCTTGGCAATGTTCCATAATCTCAAACTTGTTTGGTGACCCAACTTCCTCTCCAGGACCACCACCATGGAGGAACCTACAACTACTTCCATTCTTACAATACCCTCTAGCAAAATAAAGACAAGGTTTCCATCCAAGACCACCACTTGGGTCATCACCCCCCAAACAAATATCACTCACAGAGCAACTCCTTCTATGGGGGAGGCCGTTGACTCCACCCCCACCCCAGTTGTATGAAGAGAAAAGCATGGAATCCCCACTTGGACTTGAAGCTAAATTTTGCTGTTGAGGGTAATAAACATCAGGATTTTTAGGCCCCAAGGTTGGTGACCCATCATTCAAGAAAGAAAGTTGGTCCTGTAGTTGAAACTCATCTATCAAGTCAACTTCTCCACTGCAATAAAAGGGTGGAGCAGAGGAATTCATGGTGGAATTGTTGGCAGCAGTATATGAGATGGTGGAAGCACTAGGACTAACTAGATCAGCTTCTTGGAAATCAGAGAAGCCACTAGGAGTAGTACTCCAAGAAGCTGCAACAGTTGAAGAGTGATTGTTACTAGTTATACTAAGAGGTGAAGGAAGGTTGATACCACCAAGAATCCTACCAGAAGTGGCTGAAGAAGAAGAATTCTGTCTTGAAAAACCACCAAAAGGTGAAGGTGAAGAAGGTGTTGAAGGACTAGAAGGTGAGTTTGAAGAAAGACCAAGTTCCTTTCTTGCTTTAAGTATCACTGAGTGAACTAAAGCTTCAGGACCAAAAGCTAATCTAATCATTTCTTTCTCACCATGGTCTTGTATCAGTAAAATCCCCATGATTTTTGAAGCACTTTCAGGATCCAAATTTTGAATCCTTTGGAAAACAATTTTTGTAGCTTCATATGCATCCATAACTCAGTCTCTCTTTAGGGTTGGTAGTAGATTTATTCAACTCCAACCCTCAAACTTCCCTTTTTGTCTTTCTTGAAGCAAAGACTGTCAATAAAAGCAAAGAAAAAAACCTTTCTTTTACACTACCAACTAGCTATATACCAGCTGTTTCTTAGCAGGATTCAAAGTTGCTCCTTTCTCATACTCTTCCTGCATAAAAACCAAGAAAAAGGAAAAGAAAATGTTAAGATAAAAGTGAAAAACTCTTAAAGTGGAAATCTACCGCGGGGGGAGGGTAAAGATAGATGAAAAAAGCAAAGGATCCCTTAATTGAAAGGAAAATAGGTAGTTGTATTTCTCTATAAAGAAAGCTGAAAGCTGTAGTTACAACAGCAAAATCATAAGAACAGTAAAGGTGGAAACTTTCTTGCTTTCCTCTTAGTTCTTTTACTAAATTGAAACACAAAGATTAGCACTGAACTCAAAAGTGCAACTTACCCATAAAAGATCTCTCTTTTTTACTACAAAATATTTCACTTCCTCTTTATTTCCATTTTCTTCCAATTTTCCAACATGGGATTGTTAACAAACTAGTCTTATAACTGCAAAAGAAGGAAGTAAACCACCGCCTTCTCTATTTCTATGCAGCCTGCAAGAAGCATCAGTAGTAGCAGAGTAGTAGCAGCAGCAGATTGACAGCAACAAAAACAGCAACCCCATAAATATTTAATAGTAGCACCACTTAATTTCAAAACACAACCACCCCCACCCCCCCACCCCCCACTTCAAAACAAGGTTTTGTTTTTTTGGGGTTATGGGTCAGTTAGTGAAAGCTAAAATCTTTCTTCCTTCCTTTCTTTTTCTTTTTATTTAAAAAATAATATGATGCACGAAGTTCGAAAAAAAATCAAAATCATAACGTGTTTATTATACATTACTCTATGTTCTGCAAAATTTAAATTCGTGATTTTCTGATCACATAATAATAATCAGAGCTCCCCTTCTTTCTCCTTCTATACAACAACTAAAGTTCCCCCTTTTTTCTTCAATAGTTTATCAGAAATAACTTTTCTCCGTGAGACTCTATTTATGAAATTATATTCGATAGATTGTTGTATACCTATACTATAAGAAATTACAAATCTTTCTCTTTATTTCAAGGAGATTAATTTATTTTTATTTTTAAAAGAGAGGTGAGTGAGTGTGTGCTTAAGTGGATCCAGATCATATTTGAAATGATGCACGTTCTCTCTTTGCGCAGTGAGCCCTCCATATTTCCTCTACTACTTTCACTAATTGCTGCAAATGAGGGGTAGTGAAATAATCTCCAAGCGCGGTTTGTAAGCGAGTGGATTACACGCTCCCATGGTAGGTGTGGGACCCATATTGGTTTTTTCATTCTTGAATCTTGAGTAGTCTTCCATTATCATTTATGAGAGAACCAGAGTTGATTGGTTTGGTTAATACAATGCTCTGAGCCTGGAGTTGGAGGAGAAAAATGAGTTAATGCTCACTGCAAGAACAGTTTTTCTCAGCTGTCACAAGTGGAGTACAACATAAAATGGATAGTCTGTACAAAACATATTCAAACTCACACAAACTCTTTAAAGTTTAAACCTATATTAAGTGTACCCTTCCAAAATATAGACGGGTGCATATTAAATTTTTTAATAATATTGTATTTTGAAAGAATCAACATAAATAGGTAATATTTTTTAGAGTCCAAGCGATATAGGTTTAAACTACTCTCTCCCTTGTATCGCTTTTTTCTAAGAACTATATTAAATTAAATTAATATTTTAAAAAATTTAGATACTCAATTTTTTTATGAAGGGTATTATAAGTTATAATTTTCCTCATTAATATAGTAAAATTATATTTTAAAAATATTAATCAAAATTCATATAATTTAACTCTTAAAAGGTAAAATCTAACAAGTATTTTGGAATGAGGGAGTATAATCTTTTAATTGTAATGTCATCGAACAACATGATTATTAAGAGTTACGGGTTTTAGGGTAAAAATTTACTGTATCATTTATCGAGTATTTAAACCAAATTAATAAATTTATAACATATATTTGCACACACACTTAATCATAACTAATTTATGTATATTACTTTATTAAATTACTTAATTATGATAGATTAAATTAATTTAATGTAAATATTCTTTTCAAATAAATTCTTGCCCGAAGTTGAGTCTGGAAGTGAGATATCCTTTTTAAGGAGCGTTTCTTTTTTAAACGGCCTAATGAGATACAATTATGAATTAATAACCAAAAAGGAAGGAAAAAAAAGAGTAAAGTGGTGATCATGTGAGGGTTAATATTTTTTTCGTGCCTTTTAAAGAATGATGAGAGGATATTTTTAGGTTTTGCAAAAATATTTTAAAAGCGAATCAATTTTTTTTCAAGCATCATTAGAGAGAAAAAAAATCTTGTAGAAGTTGAAAAGCTTTTCAAGATCAGGTGCTTTTCAATTTTGCCTAGAACTGAAAGACTCTTTATCTAATAATACTTGGCTGAATGAAAAATAGAAGAGATTGACAAAGTTATTCAGAAAACCTTTTCTACATTTTTGAGATAGAATATTGGACAAATTCTGTGAGAAATTCGATGTTGAATTCGATTCCCATTCACAATCTCATCTCAAAATAAATCAGATGATTGCTTTATTCTTCTAATGAGATGTCTAACAAGAAGAAATAATAGTTCTATATTATTAAAATGTTTAGTGTTTAAGGCTAATGTTGTTCACAAAATAAAGCCATAATCATGCAACTATTAATAATCGTACAAGATTAATAAATTAAAGATGAATACATTCAAATTAATATGGCAATATTGCACATAAAGAATATAACAAGAGAATGCCACCTCAAATAATTTAGATAAAGTTTAAATAGATCTCCATAAGCATCGATCTATACGTACAAAAAATATGATGATTAAAAATATTAAAGAGGACGAGATAAATGTACAATTATATCATATGTGTTTAATATTACTCACAATATTGTAAAAATATGATGATTAAAGGTATTAAAGAGGACAGAAAAAATGTACAATCACATCATATGTGTTTAATATTAAACACGATATCACTATTTATATTAAATGAGAATGATGGAATCTTTCAATTAATAGACTTGATAAGGCCTCAGAATTTCGCATCATATGTTGAACATTGCTCCATTCTCTCTTATTATAAGCCTTAGATAGGTCAGGTTTAATTTCCATATAATTGCTTCATTTCTTTTCTTTTCTTTTCTTTTATTAACAAGATTACATTATTCCAGTTTCTAGTTCAACTCAAGTATCCATCTAATAAATAACCTATTTAAAATAAGAAAACTATAATAAGGAAAATGATGTTTACAAGATATTATAAGTTTGTTTGGAAATTTTTGAAAGCAGAAAAAATCTTGACAGGGTTTGACACAAAGGAGGTGTCAGAGAAAAGTTTAGAAGGGAAAGCACATTTTAAATGTTATGAGTATGTATTATGTATTATCCTTGTGAATAATTTTCCCCAAAAGATAAAACAGGAAAACAGTTTCTCTTTGCTTTCTTTGAGACAATATATAATTCTTACTATTTAAGTTCATCATTTGGGATCACTAATAAAGTCTTGTCTATCTGGGGCCACCAACATACGGGGTCCAAGCTTTCACTTTCATTATTTTCAGATATCTATACACAATACATAAAATATATATAATTAAAGAGGTGGGTATTAGGGGGTGGGGTTGTGGTGTTACTCTCTCACTCAATCTACTTGAATTATTGATTTTACTATCATTATGATTAGTATAATGTCAATAATGGAGAAAGGAAAGAAAGGAGAAAGAGTTGTCATGATAAGTGATAACCGTAGTGTAGAATATAAAACTAAAGTAAAATAAAAAGGTATTTGGATGTGTGTGTGGAGGGGGGTGATTGGGGGTAGGGGGTGGGGAGGAGTTGTATGGAACATGGAAAGAGGGATCATCCAGAATTGTGATGGTATAAACAAGATCTTTTTATCCTTACTAAAACAAAATCTGCTTGAACATAGAAAAAATTATGGTAAGTATTTTCCTCATAAAATAATTTATATAAATTGAATTTAAATTAATTAAATAAGTAAATTATAAATACGAGATAGTTTTTTTTTAAAAAAAGAATGAAAATAATCAGGGTTATTTTTCTTGTCTTCTTTCTCCTTGATCACTTGTCCTTTTATCAAAGATGCCCCACACAATGACATAATGATTTGTGTAGTTGGACATGAATAATCTCATTACTTTTATCTATAAATTTGTAGAGACTATCCAACGCATACATTTTGCGTAGTCTATTTGACAAAGAATCAAATTGTACTAATTATAACTACTTCAGGTGCTCTAGAGGTAAGATAGTTCTATTTTGATACATTAATTAGTTAACCTATAAATAGTTGATAACATATACTATGATGTTTCATAATTTGTTGAAGAAAAATAATATGTGCATTCCTGAACTATAGGTATGTCCTAGAGACAATTATTATTAGAAATAAATGTAGTTAAACACATTCGTATTATTAATAAGATTAATATTTATGGCATTTGCAATTATTAAATTATTATTTGATTGTTTGTAATTATGTATTAATGTGCATCCCTTGAGCTTACATTGTCATTAATAGAGTGAGATATTGATGATAGAGCGAAACTCTAAAATAGCATCGACTAATGATCATCGAGAATGGGATATCGATGATATGTTATAAGTCGACATGTGGTCTGCATCACATTCTTAGAGAATGTAGTATGTCTCACCTGCTACTAGTAATGGTTACTAGTGATGGACACATGGATACTTTTGAAAAGTATTGGTATACCATGCTGATAAACTATTTGCTATACATGTCTAAAGTGTTATCAGCGTGTGGGAGATGAAAGTCATTTGACTTGAGGTCAATATGCACCTTGTTTACAGAGTAATGTACTTTGGCCCTATCCTAAGCTTAAATTCCTTATAGGATAAGACACGGCTTGTGTTGGGTACATTATGATGTAAATTAATGTGGTAATTGAGCCAAGAATAGGATTTATTCCTCGATTGGATATTCGAGAGAACACTCAACTTCTCAGTGATATTAGGTCGACCAAGTCATTGGCCAATGCAAGAGACATATTTAGAATATGGTCTAGTTGTCGACTAATATAGATGAGATAAAGTGATCAAGTCATTTGGATAAACACATGGCAAATCCTAAGCTTGATCGAGTGTGTCGCGAATGAAAGGAATTTATCATCTCACATAAAGGTTATGTTTGTTGGATTCATGTAAACGTACTTCACATATTGAGTTCGTCATACGGTGCAGTCTAGGAGTTCTGTATGGACCTTAATTGGATTAGTGTCGATATGTGAAGGCCTATAGGGTCACACTATGTCGATTGTCTTTTCGGTCTAAGGGTGTATTGAGAGAATATTAAATATTCGATTTGAAATCGAGATATTTAAATTGATAATAACTATGTGATAATTTCTATTATATGGAAATTATTTAATTAAATCAAAATTAAATTTTGGATTTAATGTGCTGAATATATATATATATATATATATATATTAAATGAAAATGGGAATCAGAAATTAACGTAAGGCGACGCGGCGCCGATCCGACAGTGAGCCCCGTCAGACTGGCCCACTGCACCTAGGGTTTTGGGCTAGGCTTGGAGCCCAACCCTAATCTGATAATTAACCCTAATCCTCTCTATATATACAGCACTAAACCCCATAAGTTATACACCAACACAAGAATTACACCAATTCTATAAACCTTCTAGACTTAGAGTCTAGAACGAAACTCTCTCAAACCTCTGCCAAGATTTCCTGACTTTCTTGTCAGAGGAATACACCGTAGCATAGTGCTTGCAGTCGAAGGGATAGTCGCATGTACTCCCTAAATAAAGACTCCAGATAATATAACATGTAAGTGTTCTTGTTTTATGTTACAGGTTTCAATTGTCATATAATCATACCAGAAGAATTGTTGGGGTAAGTAGAACAAAATTTTAAACTTCCGTTGTGCCTACTTATATGTTTTGAACCCAACAAAACCCTACAGTGGTATCAGAGCACAGACTGGTTCAATGGTTATATAACAAATTGAATAACATAATAATATGGGTTAAACATAAAATGGATTAAAACAAGGCTTCTTGAAATCCTACATCTCTTGACTAAATGTTAACATTTTAATATCACCCTAAATTATCTCATATGCTAACTCGAGGAAGTCATTCTGTTCTAACTCGAACTAAATCAAAAGTACGGATATCCGGGTCATTGCACGGTGCACGGCGAAGAACGACTATGAATGGATGATGGTCGATATGTGCGTTATTGATAATGGTGGGTGAGGATAAAAGGTCTGTGATTTAATCCCTAAATTGGATTTAGGGCTCGAATGATTTTGAAAAATCAACACATAAACGTTTTGTCAGGACGTTGGCGCTGCGAAGCTTGCTAGGGTTTCAAGGCGGCGCCGCGGCTTCACGGTGGAGCGTCGCGGCCCTAATGCTTCATTTCAAAATTTTGGACTTACTGGACAGTAGGCGTCGCGGCTCCATGGTGGAGAGCCACGACACTAATGCATTTACAGAAGCCGAAAGGTTTCTACCTTTGCAGCGCAGCGTCTCCAT
Organism: Anisodus acutangulus; assembly: GCA_029783415.1. Lineage (NCBI taxonomy): Eukaryota > Viridiplantae > Streptophyta > Magnoliopsida > Solanales > Solanaceae > Anisodus > Anisodus acutangulus. Next base: position 38,606,340 of record CM056489.1, read on the forward strand.
GGTGGAGCGCCGCGTCGCTAATGCATTTGCAGAAGCCGAAAGGTTTCTGCCTTTGCAGCGCCGCGACGCTAATGCATTTGCAGAAACCAAAAGGTTTCTGCCTTTGTAGCGCCGCAGCGCTAATGCATTTGCAGAAGACGAAAGGCTTCTGCCTCAGTGGCGCCGCGGCCCTAATGATTAGCGTCGCGGCCCCCACCTGTCCAGAAACAAAAAAATCAGAGTTCAGAATGTTTAACCCATGATTATTATTATATAGTATATTTGATAAGTATATTATTTATGTGTTAAATTATTGTCATTTAAATTACTAGAATAACGTCCGCAAATAACTGTCTGGATAGGCGGCGCCCAGTACTTATTAAACCGCTTAATATTATGCTTGGGTAGGCGGTACCCAATATGTACTTAGTTATTTGCATGATAATTAAGATGTTTTGTTGGACATAGCATGCTAAAGTTGATCTTGGTTAAAACCCTGAATTAAAATGTTCCCTAAAATTTAATACAAGTCTCATTTAAAATGAACGCGTCGTCCTTTATAATTGGTTGTAGTGCAAAATCCTTTTCAGCGAGATGAGTATTTATGCCACAATATTTGCTCTAAGTCTACGAGGACTCAGACTCTTTCATAGATGCATGTTAAATGTAGAAGTGGGTGAGAAACCTTCATGAGTATTTACACCACAGTGTTTGCTCTATAAGGCAAAACTCACTTAGATACATAATTGCAGTCACATAACGGGGTTGACTTGCTAGGCTGTCTTGGCGCCACAGTGTCGGACAAGCCGAAGGACGCAGATCGATTGTTTAGAACATTCAGTCAAACATGAGTTACAAATTATTTGTAATTGGTTTAGAGACCTATCATGTTGTGTTGTTGAAGTTATCAGCCACAGCAAACGCGGAGATAACATGAACCTGGATCATGACCCATTATGACCATATTTGATATGAGTTCGTATTCTTCCATGGGGTCGAAGAGTATGTTAAAATAGTGGGAGCTGATTAAATTAAAGGCCATGTTAAATTAGTTAAAGAATGTGTTCAATAAAAATTATATTAGAGTTTAATTTCAAGTCTATTTGTTTCTTCAGTCGTATAAAATGTCGAATCTATCACTGAAAATGCTGGTCGAGACAAACAAATTGACTGGATCAAATTACCCAGACTGGTTAAGAAATCTGCTATTGGTGTTAAGACTAGAGAGAATTGAGTATGTGTTACACACAGTGTTCCACACAGTCCCTGCTGAAGATTCTGCTGAGTATGCCCTGTTTGACAAGGTGGCTTATCATAAACATCTAGACGATGCTACCTTGGCACAATGTGTAATGTTTTCCTCCATGACCTTGGAGTTACAGAGGCAACATGAAAATATGGGCCCCAACGAAATGCTAGAACACTTGAAGAGTCTGTATGACTCACAGTCTTAGACAATGGAGTATGAACTGTTGAGGGACCTTTTCAAGTGTAAGTTAAATGATGGGGGTCAAGTGTCAGCACATGTTCTGAAGATGATAGGGTTAATAGAAAGGTTGGCTTCGATTGGAACGAAGCTGCCTATAAATGTTTTTGTCAACCTGATCCTGAATTCACTTCCTGATTCATTTGAGAATTTCATTGTGAACTTCAATATGAATGGGACCAAGGCAAGTCTTCCAGAGCTTCACAACATGTTAAAGACATTTGAATCATCTACCTCTAAAGGTAAGTTTGTGCTCATGGTGGGCTCTTCTAGCAAATTCAAACCCAAGGGTAAGAACATGCATAAGAATAAGGGTAAGACAGCTGTTGCACCTACAATTATGAAATCTAGAGGAAATGTTTAGAACAAAGCAAAGGTAGCTTCGGATGTGTGCCTCAACTGCAAGAAGATGGGGCACTGGAAGAAGGACTGCACAACTCCAGGAGGAGGCAAGCACTAGGTGCTCCTGGCTCTACTGGACAAGGTATATTTGTCATTGAAATAAACATGTCTATAAGTAACTCTCACTGCTGGGTATTAGATACCACTTGTGGCTCATACATTTGTATTAATGTGCAGGGTCTGATTGACGGCAGAAAGGTTGGACCTTGGGAGGTAGACCTGCGCGTTGGAAATGGAGCACGAGTGGATGCTGAACGCGTGGGAACTTATAGACTAGATTTACCTTCAGGCTTTTGTTTAGAACTAAATAATTGTTATTTTGTTCCCTCATTGACGAGGAATATTATTTTTATCTCAGTGTTAGACATTGATGGGTTTTCCTTATTTATTACTAATGGCAGTTAGTCTTTTAATGGTTTTGTTTGTGTAAATGCTCCACTTGTGGACAGTTTGTATGTTCTAAACTGTAGTCGTGAAATTTTCAATGTGCAAAACAAATGAGCTAAGATAAGTAATCCAAGAAACCCTACCTACTTATGGCACTGTAGACTTGGTCACATCAATGAATCAAGGATAGCAAGATTGAGAAAATTAGACTACATGGAATCATTTGACTTGGAGTCCTATGATAACTGTGAATCTTGCTTGAGAGGAAAGACGACCAACAAGCCACTTTCTGGGAAACGGGTGCGAGCCGAAGAGGTACTTGAATTGGTCCACACTGATGTATGTGGGCCATTTTCAACTCAAGCTAAGGGAAGCTTCCCTTACTTCATCACTTTTACAGACGATTTCACAAGGTTTGAGCATGTGTATCTTATGAAACACAAGTCCGAAGCCTTTGAGAAATTCAAGGAGTACAAGTCAGAAGTAGATGAGAAACTTGAAACAAGTATCAAGACCCTTCGATCAGATCGATAAGGTGAATACTTAAGTAAAGAATTTCTGGATTACTTGAAGCTTCATGGAGTCCAATCACAATGGACATCTCGTGGAATGCCACAGATGAATGGTGTTGCTGAAAGGATAAATCGAACCCTATTAGATATGGTTAGCTCCATGATGAGTTTTTCAGCTCTACCAACATACCTTTGGGGCTATGCATTGCAAAGCTCAATTTATATTCTGAACAGGGTTCCTTCAAAGTCAGTAGAGAAAACTGCATATGAGATATAGAATGGCAAGAAGCCAGCACTTAAACACATGCGACCCTGGAGGTGCCCTGCATATGTAAAGAAAATGCTTACTGACAAGTTGGAATCTAAAAGTGAGAAATATTATTTTGTGGAGTATCCAAAGGAAACTAAGGGACATTATTTCTATCTTTCTGGAGAACATAAGGTCATTGTTTCCAGAAATGCAAATTTCCTTGAAGAAGAATATGTCTACAAGGAACAGAGCTGCAATGAGATAGAACTTGAAGAAATTCAAGAACCACAAGATAACACAGAAGTTGAACCCTTGTCGAATGACCTAGACAAGAATTTAGTGGGAGTATCTGGTGAAGATTGGGTACTTAGAGTACGCCCTTCATCTAGTGGGAGTGATGTGAGAGATAGTGCAGAAATACAAGGCTCTCATACACAACCAATGAAAGATGATACAATGATTGTACATCATTCCATTCAGAGAATACATGAAAATGACATTCCTGAAAGCTTTCAAGGTGATGGATTATCCAGCACACAAAGACCTTCTCACAATCAGAACGCAACAAACACTGAAACGCAGAATAATCAACTCCATAGGACCACTAAGACTCATCGTCCGCCTGAAAGACTTAATCTCCTTGTTGAAACACACAATGAGATAGATATTCCTGATGACGATGAACCTACGACCTACAACAAAGCTATGTTAGACATTGATTCGCAGCGATGGCAAGAAGCCATGAAATATGAGATGGACTCGATGTACATCAATCAAGTTTGGAACTTGGTTGATTTGCCAACAGGGGTTAGACCCATAGAATGCAAACGGGTCTTCAAGAAGAAGATTGATTCATATGGCAAGGTACAGACTTATAAGGCAAGATTCGTGGCTAAAGGTTATAACAACGGCTTGGGGTATATTATGATGAAACATTTTCACCTGTTGCGAAAATTAAGTCCGTTCGGATTTTGCTTGCAATAGCCGCATACTACGATTATGATATTTGGAAAATGGATGTTAAAACTGTTTTCCTCAATGGTAACCTAATTGAGGAGGTGTATATGATACAACCTGAGGGTTTTACATCCAAGACTAAGCCCAAAGCAGTATGCAAGCTACAGAAGTCTATTTATGGACATAATCAAGCCTCAAGGAGTTGGAATATTTGCTTTGACAAAGCAGTAAAATCGTTTGACTTTGTTAGAAGCAAAGAAGATCCATGCGTTTATAGTAAGCGCAAGGAATGGAGTATTGTCTTCATTGTTATATATGTAGATGGCATATTAATAATGGAAGATAATAAGATTCTCATGCAATCAGTCAAGGAATGGTTATCCAGCACCTTCATGATGAAGGACTTGGGTGAAGCCTGCTACATTCTTGGAATTAGGATCTATAGACATAGACCTAATAGATTGTTGGGGCTATCACAGTCCACATACATAGACAAAGTGCTAAGACGATTCTATTTGGAAAACTCCAAGAAATGAAGTCTTCCTATGGGTCAAGGCATTATGTTATCAAAGAAAGATAGTCCTTCTACTGTTGCAGAACTTGAACGCATGAAAAGAATCCCATATGCTTCAACTATATGATCTATCATGTATGTCATGACATGTACGAGGCCAGATGTGGCCTATGCACTTAGTATGACTTGCAAATTCCAGCAGAATCCTGGGGAAGAACACTGAAAAGAACTCAAGAGTATTCTTAAGTATCTTAGACGAACTAAAGAATATTTCTTAGTCTATGGTGGACAAGAGAAGCTAATGTGTACTGGGTACACTGATGCTAGCTTCTAGACAGATCTTGATGACTTCAAATCTCAATCTGGATATGCCTTCATTTTCAATGGAGGAATAGTGAGTTGGAAAAGTTCCAAGCAAGCTACAACTGCTGATTCGACAACTGAAGCCGAGTACATTGCTGGATCGGAAGCTGGTAAAAAAGTTGTCGCGATATCTGAGTTCCTAAAGGAACTAGGGGTTGTTTCAAGTGCCACTTGTCCAATAACGATTTATTGTGACAACACTGGTGCGATTGCGCAAGTTAAGGAACCAAGATTAACAAACAGAAACAAGCATGTACCAAGGAAATACCACATACTCAAAGAGATGGTGGAAACTGAAGAAATAAGATTAGACTATGTTCTTACATATGATAATCTAGCTGACCCGTCTACTAAACCATTAAGCTTAGTTAAGCATAATGGTCATTTTGAAAACATGGGTATTAGAAACATCAGAGATTGGCTCTAGGTCAAGCGGAAGATTGAAAGTATGTATGTCCTAGAAACAATCATTATTAGGGACAAATGTACTTGAACGCATTCATATTATTAATAAGATTAATATTTATGGCATTTGCGATTATTGAATTATTATTTGATTATTTGTAATTATTCATTAATGTGCATCCCTTGAGCTTACGTTGTCATTAATAGAGTGAGATATTGATGATAGAGCGTAACTCTAAAATTGATCATCGAGAATGGGATATCGATGATATGTTATAAGTCGACATGTGGTATGCATCACACTCTTAGAGAATGTAGTATGTCTCACCTGCTACTAGTAATGGTTACTAGTGATGGACACATGGATACTTTTGAAAAGTATTGGTAGACCCTGCTGATAAACTATTTGTTATACATGTCTAAAGTGTTACCAGCTTGTGGGAGATGAAAGTCATTTGACTTGAGGTCAATACACACCTTGTTTACATAGTAATGTACTTTGACCATGTCCTAAGCTTAAATTCCTTCTAGGATAAGACACGGCTTGTGTTGGGTACATTATGATGTAAATTAAGGTGGTAGTTTCCAAGAATAGGATTCATTCCTCGATTGGATATTCGAGAGAGCACTCAACTTCTCAGTGATATTAGGTCGACCAAGTCATTGGCCAATGCAAGAGACATATTTAGAATATTGTCTAGTTGTTGACTAATATAGATGAGATAAAGTGTGTCGCGAATGAAAGAAATTTATCATTTCACATATAGGTTATGTTTGATGTATTCATGTAAACGTACTTCACATATTGAGTTCGTCATACGGCGCAGTCTAGGAGTCCCGTATGGACCTTAATTGGATTAGTGTCGATATGTGAAGGCTTATAGGGTCACACTATGTCGATTGTATTTTCGGTCTAAGGGTGTATTAAGAGAATATTAAATATTTGATTTGGAATCGAGATATTTAAATTGATAATAACTATGTGATAATTTCTATTATATGGAAATTATTTAATTAAATCAAAATTAAATTTTGGATTTAATGTGCTGAATATATATATATATATATATATATATAAAATGAAAACGGGAATCAGAAATTTACGTAAGGCGACGCGACGCCGACCCGACAGTGAGCCCCGTCAGACTGGCCCACTGCACCTTGGGTTTTGGGCTAGGCTTGGAGCCCAACCCTAATCTGATAATTAACCCTAATCCTCTCTATATATACAGCACTAAAACCCATAAGTTATACACCAACACAAGAATTACACCAATTCTATAAACCTTCTAGACTTAGAGTCTAGGACGAAACTCTCTCAAACTTCTGCCAAGATTTCCTGGCTTTCTTGTCAGAGGAATACACCGTAGCATAGTGCTTGCAGTCGAAGGGATAGTCGTGTGTACTCCCTAAGTAAAGACTCCAGATAATACAACCTGTAAGTGTTCTTATTTTATGTTACATGTTTCAAGTGTCATATAATCATACCACAAGAAATTGTTGGGGTAAGTAGAACAAAATTTTAAACTTCCGTTGTGTCTACTTATATGTTTTGAACCCAACAAAACACTACAATTCCAAATTAAAGGGGAATATTTCAATTGTAGTCAATGTCTATTATTTAATTAAGCATTGTTTAAATTATTATATTTCGAGCCTTCTCTTCATAACATTGTTGATGTAATAGCTCTTAATGAGGATCAACTTTTCATCGTAGACTGTTTAAAAATTAGTCCATCTTCCTAAATAGGAAATTTCTCCAAGAAAAATAGAAATACCAAAATGCAATATTCTAAAGAACTTGTCCATATATTTTCATTATTCTATTATAAAAAAAATCTTTAAGGCCACTTTTATTCTAAACAATATTCAAAGTTTTTAAATGAGTTTAAAGTTATCTCCCAACCACTTCTGAACTTCCTTTTAGAACGCTAATAGGACACAGAATTATGGCGAATTGAGTGTTTGAGTCCAGGTTTATGTAGATGTATAGAGTAATTTAAGTTTTATGTACTTTAATAATAAATTATGTACTCTTTTTTTTTAACCCTTCTCTCAAGAGTTTTCCTTTCTATCATTTTGGTTACTTAAACTCGCAACCTTCGAATTGAATCTCTGAAAACCCTCTTGTCAAATTATGTACTCTATTGATTTATTATCAGTAATTTGGCAATCAACAAAATATGGCCTTATACTTTATCAAAATGTTTAAACTTTCCCCTCCCTAAGAAACTTGGTCCATTCATGTTTTTTTCTTTACAATTTGTCTTTGTGATTAGAATTTTGGTTCAGTCATGAACCTCTCATTAGTGAGTAAAGATAATTTCAAACTAGAATTATAATCACAATGATATGGATGAATCAAACTTCTAACATACATTAAAATTGAATATTTCCCAAAGTACAAAGATAAATCTGATTTTTTTCCCCTTCTTTTCTCTTTTGCCACCAGATCACATCACAACATATGTACAATTATATTTCCTCTCCAACAATCAAAACTCTCTCCTTTGCATTTCTGTAAGTATGAAAACAAATAAATCACCTCTGTCATAAGTTGAACTAGAGATCTCTTGTTAAACAAAAAAAATAGTATACAAAGTAACATAGCACAAGTTTTGGGTTACTAGGACCACTGGGCGTACTCTCTTTAGTTACATACTCTCTCCATCCCAATTTATGTGATATAGTTTTACTCGACACAAAATTTAAGAAATAAATAAGGATTTTTGAATCTTGTGATCTAAAACAAATCAAAGATATTTTTGTGGTCATAGATTATCTCGTTAAGCATAAAAGGTAAATGTTAAAATTAAATTATTGTAAAATAAGAAAATGTATCATTCTTTTTAAGACAGACTAAAAAAGAAAGTGTATCACATAATTGGGATAGAGAGAGTAATAATTATTCTCATTGACAATTTCAGATAGACAAATCAACATTAATTCCTTAGTTTTACTTGTCATTTAGTAAATTATGCCATATTATAAAGGAAATTAGTACTTTTAGTTTATCTCTGAGAAGAAATAAATTTGATCTAACTCAATTCTAAAAGTTAATTCGCGATTTGAAAATTGACGGGGAAACAAAGTTAGTGTTGTTAGAAAAATTGCACAATATGACAATATTGATATTGAAGTCAGTAAAGAAATTATCATAAATATTTTGTCATGGCAAGTCACTTCCTTAAAAGTGATTTCGGCCCGACAGAGATGCAAATTGTTGTAGTTGGTGCTCCCCAAGATTACGCAATCCCTGTCGAACACATGCACTTGTAGCTGGAAGCTTGGAGATTGCACAAAAAAATTACCAGAAAATAAAAGAAGAACAACTTTGATGAAGAAGAGAGAAGAAAGGATTTTTCTGTCTTTACAAGAAAAGTCACAACATGTATATATAGATGGCCATACGACAGTCGACAACTAAAAGCCAAGATCAGAAACGCCCATCAACATTCGGGAAATAAAAGTGAGTAATGGACGAAAATAGAGATTGTCATTTACTCTTGAGTAATGAACGAAAAAATCTTAAGTAATGAACCTGCACATTAATCTGGTAAAGATGTTTTTGGACATATTTTGCTTAAAATAACAAAATAATATTTGCAAAATAGAATTTAAATTTGGTCTCACATATACGTCACATGCGTAAGCGAAGGGGGTCCGACATGTTTTGTCTTGACAACCCATTTCTCAGGTACGCGAGGCAACTTCCTTTTTCTAACATTCGCACATATGCCCCTATTCGGAGTGATTTTTAATTTTTTTCCTTCAACACTTTTGGCGCATCATAACTTATATTTCGCTTGGCAACGCATATGTATCATAACATGTACAAGTTATATCGAACAAGACAAAACTTTCAACACTCAACATAATCTAAAAAATCATAAATTCACTCAGTAAAGTTTACATTTAGCTTCGGCATATGTTGAAGAGATTTATTGGGTTCGTAAAAAAGTAGTAAGCACAACGGAAGTTTAAAATTTCTTACCCAACAACAATCCTGGCATGGCTTATGCGATAATCATGTTGTATGTTCAAAACATGATAAAAGAAAACTTAAAGGTTTTCGTACACGGGATTCAACACTAAGGTATCCACGCGATTTGTTTCCTCGATTGCAAGATCTAACTCCATTGTATTTCCTACTCAAGAAAGCTAGGAAATCTTGCTTTAGTAACTGAGAAGTTATTTTCAATCTTACTATAATTATATGGTATGTGTTGAATATATAGGAGTTCAGGACAAAACCTAAACAGATATAAAATAAGAAAACCTAGGCCCATGTTAATGTTCAGTGGACCAGACCAGTTGGCCCACTTCACACGCCTAAAGTGGACGTCCAAGCTCCCATTTTGGGCCAGTAATTTCTGGCCCAATTGCTTTCCTGTATTTGTCCGAGTACCCATATAATATATCCAACACATTTAATTAAATCTGAAATTCAATTCGACTTAATTAAATAATTTTTATCATATAGAAATATATTCCATAATTATTATAAATTAAATATCTCGATTCTCAATCGAATATTTAATATTTTCTCAATACACTCTTAGATCGAAGTAACAATCGCATATAGTGTGACCCTATAGGCCTTCACATATCGACATTAATCTAGTTAAGGTCCATACGAAACTCCTAGACTGCGTCGTATGACGAACTCAATATGTGAAGTACGTTTACATGAATCTAGCAAACTTAACCTTTATGCGGAACTATAAATTCCTTTCATTCGCGACACACTCGATTAAACTTAGGATTTGTCAAGTGTCTATCCAAATGACTTAATCACTTTATCTCACATTTATCAGTTGACAACTAGACCATATTCTAAATATATCTCTTGCACTGCCCTGAATGGAAGATAAAAGACTTTACTAAGCAAGCTGCATTATATACCCACCAGCGGTCCCCGGCCAGTGACTTTAGTCAACCTAATAACATTGAGAAGTTGAGTGCTCTCTCGAATTTTCAATCGATGAATGAATCCTATTCTTGGCTCAACTACCACCTTGATTTACATTCTGATGCACCCAACACGAGCTGTATCTTATCCAGAAGGAGTTTAAGCTTAGAAATTGATCAAAGTACATCATTCTGTAAACAATGTGTGTATTGACCTCAAGTCAAAGGACCTATATATTCCACATGCCGATAACACTATAGACATGTATAACAAATAGTTTATCGGCATGGTATACCAATACTTCTCCAAAGTATCCATGTGTCCATCACGAGTAACCATTACTCGTAGTTGTGAGACATACTACATTCTCCAAGAATGTGATGCAGACCACATGTCGACTTATAACATATCATCGATATCTCATTCTCGATGATCATTAGTCGATGCTATTTTGAGAGTTACGTTCTATCATTAATATCTCACTCTATTAATGACAACATAAGCTCAAGGGATGCACATATATGAATAATTGCAAACAATCAAACAATAATTCAATAATTGCAAATGTCATAAATATTAATCTCATTAATAATGCAAATGTGTTCAAGTATATTTTTTTCCTAATATAGATTTTCTCTAGGACATACATACTTTCAATCTTCCACTTGGCCTAGAGCCAATCTCCAATGTATCTAATATCTATGTTTTCGAAATGACCATTATGCTTAGCTAAGCTTAATTATTTAGTAAATGGGTCAGCTAGATTATCATATGTGGGAATATAGTCTAGATCTATTTCTTTAGATTTCACCATCTCTCTGAGTATGTGGTATTTCCTCTATGCATGCTTGTTGATCTTGGTTCCTTAGCTTGCGCAATCGCACCAGTGTTGTCACAATATATCGTTATTGGATGACCGGCACTTGGAACAACCCCTAGTTCTTTTAAGAACTCAGATATCGAGACAACTTCTTTACCAGCTTTCGATCCAGCAATATACTCGGCTTCAGTCATCGAATCAGTAGTGGTTTCTTGCTTGGAACTTTTCCAACTTACTGCTCCACCATTGAAAATGAAGGCATATCCAGACTGTGACTTGAAGTCATCAAGATCTGTTTGAAAGCTAGCATCAGTGTACCAGTAGTGACTAGCTTCTATTGCCCACCATAGACTAAGAAATATTCTTTAGTTTGTCTAAGATACTTAAGAATATTCTTGACTGCTTTCCGGTATTCTTCCCCAGGATTCTGCTGGAATTTGCAAGTCATGCTAAGTGCAAAGGCCGCATCTGGCCTAGTGCAGGACATATCATACATGATTGATCCTATAACTGAAGCATATGGGATCATCTTCATACGTTCAAGCTCTGTAATAGTAGAATGACTATCCTTCTTAGATAACTTGATGTCTTGACCCATAGGAAGACCTCCTCTCTTGGAGTTTTCCATTGAGAAACGTCTTAGCACTTTGTCTATGTATGTAGACTGTGACAGCCCTAACAATCTATTAGGTCTGTCTCTGTAGATCCTAATTTCAAGAATGTAGCAGGCTTCACCTAAGTCCTTCATCATGAAGGTGATGTACAACCATTCCTTCACTGATTGCATAAGGGACTTATCGTTTCCCATTATTAATATGCCATCTACATATATGATAATGAAAATAATACTTCATTCCTTGTGTTTACTATAAACGCATGGATCCTCCTTGCTTCTGACAAAGTCAAATGATTTGATAACTTTGTCAAAGCAAATATTCCAACTTCTTGAGGCTTGCTTAAGTCCATAAATGGACTTTTGTAGTTTGCATACTGCTTTGGGTTTTTGACTTGGATGTAAAACTTTCAGGTTGTATCATATACACTTACTCAATTAGATTTCCATTGAGGAAAGTGGTCTTAACATCCATCTGCCAAATCTCATAATCATATAGTATGCAACTATTGCAAGCAAAATCTGAATGGACTTAATCTTTGCAACTGGCGAAAAGGTTTCATCATAATCGACCCCAGGCCTCTGATTGTAATCTTTTGCTACCAACCTAACCTTGTAGGTTTGCACCTTGCCAAATGCATCAATCTTCTTCTTGAAGACCCATTTGCATCCTATGGGTCTAACCCAGTTAGTAAATCAACCAAGTTCCAAACTTGATTGGCATACATTGAGTCCATTTCAGATTTCATGGCTTCTTGCCATCTTTGTGAGTCAATGTCTAACATAGCCTCACTGTAGGTCGTATGTTCATCATCATCATGAATATCTATCTCATTTTGACTTTCAACAAGGAGATTAAGTCTTTCATGACGACGATGAGTCCTAGTGGACCTACGGAGTTGGTTATTTTGCATTTCTGTGATTCTTGTATTCTGATCATGAGAAGGTTCTTGTGAGTTTCCACCACTATGAGAGTTTTTCAGGAATATCATCTACATGTGTTTCCTGAATGGAAGAATGTACAACCATTGTATCATCTTTCATTGGTTGTGTATGAGAATCTTGCATTTCTGCATCAATCATCATATCACTCCCACTAGTTGAAGGCTGTACTCTAAGTAACACACCTTCACCAAATACTCTCACTGATTTTTTGTCTAGGTTATTCGACAAGGATTCAACCTCTATGTTGCTATGTAGTTCTTGAATTTCTTCAAGTTCTATCTTATTGTAACTCTGTTCCTTGTAGACATAGTCTTCCTCAAGGAAAGTTGCATTTCTGGAAACAATGACTTTAAGTTCTCCGGGAAGATAGAAATAGTATCCTCTCGTTTCCTTAGGATATCCCACAAAGTAATATTTCTCACTTTTAGATTCCAACTTGTCAGTAAGCATCTTTTTTACATATGCAGGGCAGCCCCAGCCTCACATATGTGTCAGAGCAGGCTTCTTGCCATGTCATATCTCATATGGTGTTTTCTCTACTGACTTTGAAGGAACTCTATTAAGAATATAGATTGAGTTTTGTAAAGCATAGCTCCAAAGGTATGTTGGAAGAGCTGAAAAACTCATCAAGGATCTGACCATATCCAATAAGGTTCGATTTCTCCTTTCAACAACGCCATTCATTTGTGGTGTTCCAGGAGGTTTCCATTCTGATTGGACTCCATGAAGTTTCAAGTAATCTAGAAATTCTCTACTCAAGTATTCACCTCCTCGATCTGATCGAAGAGTCTTGATACTATTTTCAAGTTGTTTCTCTACTTCTAACTTATACTCCTTGAATTTCTCAAAGGCTTCGGACTTGTGCTTCATAAGATACACATATCCAAACCTTGTGAAATCGTCTGTAAAAGTTATGAAGTAAGAAAAACCTTCCTTAGCTTAAGTGGAAAAGGCCCACATACATCTGTATGGACCAACTCAAGTGCCTCTTTGGATCACACACATTTCCCATAAAGTGATTTGTGGGTCATCTTTCCTCTCAAGCAAGATTCACAGTCGCCATAGGACTCCAAGTCAAATGATTCCAGGTAGTCTAACTGTCTTAATCTTGCTATCTTTGATTCATTGATATGACCAAGTCTATAGTGCCATAAGTAGGTGAGATTTCTTGGATTACCTTTTTAGCTCATTTGTTTTGCACATTGAGAATTTCACGATTACAATTGAGAATATATAAACCAGTCACAAGCGGAGCATTTTCACAAACAATACCATTAAAATATAGTATATAACTGTTATTAGCAATATATGAGGAAAAACCCTCAATGTCTAACATTGGAATGGAAATAATATTCCTCGTAATCGAGGGAACAAAATAACAATTATTAAGTTCTAATGTAAAACCTGAAGGTAAATCTAATCTATAAGTTCCTACACACTCAACATCAATTCGTGCTCCATTTCCAACGCGTAGGTCCATCTCTCATGGTCTAACCTTTCTGCTGTCCATTAGCCCCTGCACATTATTACAAATGTGTTAGCCACATGTTGTATCCAATACCCAGCAGTGAGAGTTACTTATAGACATATTAATTTCAATGATAAACATACCTTGTCCAGCAGGTCTAGAAGCACCTAGTGCCTTGTCTCCTCCTGGAGCGGTGCAATCTTTCTTTCAATGCTTATTCTGCTTGTAGTTGAGGCATACATCTCTGGCCAACCTAGACTTCTTCTGAACATCTCCTTTAGGTTTCAAGACTGTAGATTTGGCACCAGTCTTACCATTATTCTTCTTATTCTTACCTTTAGGTTTGAACCTAGTAGATGAGCCCACCATGAGCATAGTCTTCCCCTTTGAATTAGATGATTCATAAGTCTTTAACATGTTATGAAGTTCTGAAAGATTCACCTTGGTTCCATTCATGTTGAAGTTCACAATGAAATTCTCAAACGAACAAGGAAGTGAATTCAAAATCAGGTTACCAGACACATTCTGGGGAAGCTTCGTTCCAATCGAAGCCAACCTTTCTATCAACCCAATCATCTTCAGAACATGACCAGACACTTGGCCTCCATCATTCAGCTTACATTTGAAGAGGTCTCTCAATAACTCATACTCTATAGTCTGAGACTGTGAATCATAAAGACTCCTCAAATATTTTAACATCTCATAGGGGCCCATGTTCTCATGCTGCCTCTGTAACTCTACAGTCATGGAGGACAACATGACGCACTGTGCCGAGGTAGCACTATCCAAATGCTTCTGATAAGCAACCTTGTTAAACAAAACATACTCAACAGACTTTTCATCAGGAACTTTTGGAACATCTGTGTCTAACACATACTCAATTTTTTCTTGTCTTAGTACCAAACACAAATTACGCAACCAGTCCGGATAATTAGCCCCAGTCAACTTATTAGTCTCAACCAAGAATTTCAATGACAGATTCGACATTTTAAATAATCTGAAGAAATAGATAGACTGAAATTAAATCAAATATATTTTCTATGAACACATTCGTTAACTAATTAACATGGCCTTTAGTTTAATTAACTCCCATTATTTTAACATATTCTACGACCCCATGTAAGAATACGTACTCATATCAAATATGATCATAATGGGCCAAGATCCAAGTTCATATTGTCTCCGCGTTTGCTAGGGATGATAACCTCAACAGTACAACCAAGTAGGTCTCCAAACCAATTACAAATTATTTGCAACTCTTGGTTTGACCGACTGTTCTAAACAATCGATATGGGCCCTTGGATTATTCCGACGTTAGGGCGTCAAGACATAACTAAGTAAGTCAACCCCGTTACGCGACTGCAATCGTGCATCTAAGCGCGTTTGTCCTTGTAGAACAAACGCTAGAGCGTAAATACTCACAAATATTTCTCACTCGCTACTGCAAACATATGCATCTATTAAGAGTCTGAGTCCTCAGAGACTTAGAGCAAACAATAGGGTGTAAATACTCTTATAGCCGAAAATGATTTTGCGCTCATTCAATTATAATGGACGACGCGTGGATTTCAAATCAGACTTATATTAAATTGGGAAACATTTTAATCGGGGTTTTATCAAGATCATTATTACGCGTGCTAGATCAAATAGAGCACATATTGGGCTCCGCTTACCCAAACATGATTTAGTGTGGTCCGACAAATACTGGGTGCCGCCTACCCAGCCATACATAATGCGGTCTAACAAATATTGGGTGTCGCCTACCCATACATATATAATGCGGACTCTATACTAATTATTTAAATGACAATCACTTAAATAATTAGGAGAAAACAATTAATTCAAGCGCATATTATCAAATAACATGCTAAATAACAATAACTGTGAGCTAATTAATTTGTTTCAAATTAGAAAACTTTTAAATTCCAAATTTAAAACTCAATTTTTAATTTTCGGAATTTTCTACCCATCCAAACAGTCCCTTGACAATTCTGAAATTAAAAAAATTAATTTTCATGGACCATTCTGTAACTTCCAAAAACTTAATTAATTACAGATCCTCCCAAGGACCAAATCGGCTTTTCAGAAATTTATAGATCTGACCCAGGGACCAAATCTCCTTTTCTAAAAAATTATAGATTTGTCCAGGGACCAAATCTGCTTTTCTAAAGTTTACAGATTTGTCCCAAGGACCAAATATATTGATTTTAAAACCTTTTAACTTTCCAGAAAAGGACTCAGGGAGTAATTTGTAATTTCTTAAAACTTAAAATATTTTCAGATTTGCCCAGAGACCATTTTGTAATTTTAAAACCCTGATTTTAATTGTAAATAGGTCCCTGGACTATTTCAAAATTTCAAAATAATCCAACCCCAAATCAAATTTGGGAATTCATTTTCGGGGCAAATTAACGAAATTAAACACCATCGGTGCACAGCCCACGTCAGGCCGAACTCACTGGTGGTTTTTAATCACCGGTTCACGGCCTGTGTTGGCCGAAAAAGGTGCCGCCGCCGGCTGTTTCTAAAACAGTTGACATGCGGCCTTTTCCCGACCTCATCGCCGTGAACCACCACCACCGGCTGATTCCCCTCGTCGGGACGATCACGCCGGTGGTCTTAAACCGCCGGTGCGTGGTGGCCTGAAACGGTCCCGCAGCCGGCGACTGTTCCGCCCTGTTTTTTTATTTTATTTTATTTTTTTATATTCTGATTTTGATATTCCAAATATTAATTTTAAAATAGAAATAATTAATTTTCTCACGTAATCGTTATTACTGATTATCGTATGTTCATTAAACTAGCTTTGGCTCTGATACCACTAAAGGGATTTATTGGGTTCGTAAACAAGTAGTAAGCACATCGAAAGTTTAAAATTTCTTACCCAATAACAATCCTGACATGGCTTATGCGATAATCATGTTGTATGTTCAAAACATGATAAAAGAAAACTTAAAGGTTTTCGTACGCGGATTCAACACTAAGATATTCATGTGATTTGTTTCCTCGATTGCAAGATGTAACTCCATTGTATTTCTTACTCAAGAAAGCTAGGAAATCTTGCTTTAGGAATTGAGAAGTTATTTTCAATCTTACTATAATTATATGGTATGTGTTGTATATATAGGAGTTCAGGACAAAACCTAAACAGATATAAAACAAGAAAATCTAGGCCCATGTAAATGTTAAGTGGACCAGACCAGGTCTGGTTCACACGCCCAAAGTGGACGTCCAAACCCCCATTTTGGGCCAGTAATTTATGGCCCAATTGCTTTCCTGTATTTGTCCGAGTACCCATATAATATATCCAACACATTTAAATAAATCTGAAATTCAATTTGACTTAATTAAATAATTTTTATCAAATAGAAATATTTCATAATTATTATAAATTAAATATCTCGATTCTCAATCGAATAGTTAATATTTTCTCAATACTCTCTTAGATCGAAGAAACAATCTCATATAGCGTGACCCTATAGGCCTTCACATATTGACATTAATCTAATTAAGATCCATACGAAACTCCTAGACTGTGTCGTATGACGAACTCAATATGTGAAGTACGTTTACATGAATCCAGCAAACTTAACCTTTATGCGGAACTATAAATTCCTTTCATTCGCAACACACACGATTAAGCTTAGGATTTGCCAAGTGTCTATCCAAATGGCTTAATCACTTTATCTCACATTTATCAGTTGACAACTAGACCATATTCTAAATATATCTCTTGTACTGCTCTGAATGGAAGATAAAAGACTTTACTAAGCAAACTGCATTTTGTGTGGTATGATTATAGAATACATACAAAGTTGATTTATAAAAAATATGTATTTGGATGACTTTGACTAAAATATATACAAGGTGATTTTTTGGGAGAAACATGTATTCATATTACATTATTTACAAAAAAATACATGCAAAGTAATTTGTTGCATAAAAACATACATTTTGATTGCATTATTTACGGAATATATGCAAAGTAATTTTTTGGATAAAACATGCATTTGTATGGCAATGTTTATAAAATACATGTAAAGTTAATTTTTGGATAAAAGTATGCATTATATATGAAATACATATTTTTGCATTTTTGATAGCAAAGGAGAAAAGTGAATTTATTTATAATGCGAAGATGCGATTTATATGAAAGTTATTTATTGAATCACAAATCAAATATAAATAAAATGTCATTTGTATAGTTAATAATGCGAATAAAAGATGACCAAAGTTGTTTTGAAAATTTTGAATATGCATGACGAGCCTAAAATAAATAACTAGCGGAGGATTTCTATTTTTGAACTAACCGAGCTAAAAATAAATAAACTAGCGACGGGTTTCCAATTTTAAATCTACTCTTTCTAGATTATTAATTCTAAGTCTACCTATTCTAAACATTTCAATAATTTACACAGGTACAATAAATATTACAATACAAATAAAACAAAAACTGAATTAAAGAAACATAAAACAACAATAAATCCTCTCCGAGGGGTAACTTGTCTTCTTTGACTTTCATAAATATGATTTGCAAGCTGTCAAGAACAAACGGTTAGAAAACAATTGAATATAAATAACTTCGGATCCATATCCAAAACAGTAAATATTTTGATTACGGAAGGCTGAGACTTAAATTTTGAAAAGATCATTCCAATCACGTCGTGGTTGTGAACAAATGACTCGTTGGTCATTTTAGTTGTCTTGCCTACCGAACATGTTGGTCTCTCGGATGAAAAAAGATTTAAGTTTCATCCTTGCCCGGAAGTTTTATTTCTGTCTTTCCAAGTATGGAGGCCTCAAATTTGACGGACATTTCATCGGCCAGTGTAGTATCATGTTCAAATCAGCAAAATAATATCAAAGCAGTAAAATCAAAAATCGAGAAATAATTTCCGAAGGGACACAACCTCAAATTCAATTTCATCGGCCTAAGTGTAGTATTTGCTCAAATCAGTAAAAAAATAACAAAATAGCCGCGTAACGGACGTTCAAATACCAAAATAAACCAACAGTCAGCAATTAAACGTCCGACCCGAATTCTAAAATTTTGAACCGAAACAGGATTCGGAATGCTTCTGAAAATCCGACCGAGACAGTGACCCGACATGAATTAGCAAACCCCGACCCGAAACAGTTTTCCTTGGATTTTCATATAACCAACAACAACATATTAAATACAATTTCTGCAAATTTTACCCGACCTGACGGGAACAGTGACCCAACCGGAAAACAGTGCCGAATCTTATTTTCAGATTTTTGGCACTGGTTTCAATCCGAAATAGAAAGCAGACCCGACCCGACCCGGAACTGACCCAAGCCAAAACCAAAACAGACCCGAATCGAATGAAAATGTGAAGAACGAAATAGGATTTCCAGATTGCAAAATTAAAGACTAAAGAGGAGTAATTTTGGAGTTGGAAAATTAAGAATAAAGAGGTGTATTTTCGGATTGAAATTAAGAAACAAGAAAGGTAATTCATAAACCAAAAATTAAGAACAAACAACCGGATTTTATAGTATGCTAACCCGACCCGACCCGACCCGAAACTGACCCGACCCGAAACCAAAATAGACCCGAATCGAATGAACGAAGAAACCAATGAAACTTTTGGATTTTATTTTAACACCAAAACCACATAACCTTAGGTGTAAATTTCGGACTCAAAAGACTAGTAATTTTGACTTGTATTTTCGGATTTTCAAAACATAAACCTAAATTTTCGAACCAAAACTCCCTTTTTTCCGGACAAAAATCCACAAAACCGACCTCCAAAACAATGAAAAGGGGGGGGGGGGTATTTATAGAATGTTTCCCCCCCCCCTGATGTTCACCCCCATACCCCTTTTCGATTGAGTTTGAAATTCAAAAATAAAGTGACGATTTTGGAGCGAATTTAAGGGGATATGGGTCGGTGAGGTGATGGGGTAGGTTGGTGGTGTCAGACGGCGGTGTCGGCAACTTGTGGTGTCTGGCGTAAGGTGCGACGACGTGGGCGTAGGGGTGTACGTCCGATTGGGGGGTTAGGGGTGTTAGGTTTTGGGATTAGGGTAGGGTGTAGAATAAAAGGGGTGTTGCGTTTGAATCTGTTAGGCCGATCGGGTTAGCCGAAATGGGGGTTTCGATTGGGCCTGGTCGGGTTTGGCCGACTGGGCCCTATTTTTTTTGTGGAATTTGGGTTGATTTTGTTTTGGGTAGAAATTATTTTGGGTTGAAAAATAAAATGGGTTATCGGTTTATAATATAAAAAGGGGTTTAATATTAAGAAATGTAAATTATTTAAAATAAGATATAACGATGTGATAATAATAAAACATAATATTTGCGAAATGTTTAAAATGCTTGAAATGGAAAATGCGATGCCGTTTTGCGAAAAATAGAATAACATAGAATATTAGAGTAAAATTATGATTATGATTTTTAAAAAAGCAAATGATAGTAAAACATGTGAATAATAATAATAATAAAAATACTAATGATATTGAAAATAATATATATATATATATATATATGCCTATATTAAAATTATTTTTGAGGTGTAAAAATATTTAAAATTGCAAATAAATCAAAAAAGACGGGACAAAATTGGGTGTCAACAGATGCCTCTCTTTGGCCGTAAACGAGATGCGTAATGCTTATTAAAAATAAAAAATGTGGTGTCATTTTGCGGAAAATAAAAATACATAGAATATTACGGTAAAGATTATGATTAAGATATAAAAAGCAAATGATAATAAAAATGTGAATAACAATAATAAATAATGATATTGAAAAATAGGCGACGATATTAAAATCCTTATATATATATATATATATATATATATATATATATATTATTTTTGATGTGTCAAAATATTTAAAATTGCAAATAAATATCAAAAAAGAGTGGACAAAATTGGGTGTCAACAGATGCCCCTCTTTGGCCGGAAACGATGAAAGAGTTTTCGGAGAAAGAAGTTGACTAAGTAGCCAATTTTGTCTTGATCATCGGGACTCAAATGAAGATTAGGGATGCATGGGTAGAAATAGAATCACAAGGGGGAGACATAATAGTTTGTAAGGTTATTTTCTAACAATGGGGATTGTAAGATTTTTTTCTAAAAATGGGACCGAAGCCGACGTGGTTCGAAATAACATCCTTGTGCAGACATAATGGTTGGGACCCTGTAGGTCAAGATGGTGTCTTTGTATAGACGCAAAACAGGAACGTGATCCTTGTGGTGAGCTGTGATGCGGAAATTCTTTGTGAAATTGATCTTAAATGATATGACTTCCCTGCTTCTTTCAACCTGAAGAACATGTACTCAAAGAAAATTTGTGAGTTTGGGGGAGGGGCGGTTTATTTGCGTGGACTTTGATACTTGCACGTCCTGTTGATTGCGACCTGTAGCCCGTGACAATTGGGTGTTAACAAGATGCTTTGCAAAAGATATAAATTATGTAAATAAAATGTAATGATGTGATAATAATAAAATAATATTTGCGAGATGCTTAATGCTTATTAAAAATAAAAGAATGCGGTGTCATTTTGCGGAAAATAAAAATACAGAGAATATTACGGTAAAAATTATGATTAAGATATAAAAAACAAATGATAATAAAAATGCGAATAATAATAATAATAATAATAATAATAATAATAATAAATAATGATATTGAAAAATAGACGACGATATTAAAAGCCTTATATATATATATATATAAAAATTATTTTTGAGGTGTCAAAATATTTAAAATTGTAAATAAATATCAGAAAATAGTGGACAAAATTGGGTGTCAACAGATGCCCCTCTTTGGCCGGAAACGATAAAAGAGTTTTCAGACAAAGAAGTTGACTGAGTAGCCAATTTTGTCCTGATCATCGGGACTCGAAGGAAGATTAGGGATACATAGGTAGAAATAGAATCCCGAGGGGGAGAGAAGTTGCAAAAGATGGTGCAGATTCGAGAAATATTTTCCAGTGTCGGGTTATGATGACACTGATTGCAGGTGTGGCAACATATTGGGAAAGAGCGGAACGACGTTCAAAGTAGGCCGCTGACCAAATTGCCTCGGTTGGAAGGAGGGCAAGAGCATAGCAAATGATTGGTTTTCGACTCATATTTCCAGGATGGAGTAAGATTGACCATACAACAAGAAATTCAAGCATTAGAGAAAAATGGCACATGGACATTGGAAACATTGCCGCCGAATAAGAAAGCACTTGGATGTAGATGGGAGTACAAGATCAAATACTCGGATGACACAATTGAACGATATAAAGCTCGGTTGGTCATATTCGATAATAAGGAGGAAGATATTGAATATAATGAAATATTTGCTCCCATTGTGAAGGTAGTGATCGTACGGACCTTCTTAGCGGTAGCAGTAGCGGTAGCGGTAGCGGCTGCTTGAAATTAAGAATTGCATCAGATGGATGTTCATAACACCTTCTTGCACGACGAACTGGCAGAAGAAGTTTATATAAAATTACCACAAGGATTCTATGTCTCTTGTCCGAGACAAGTATGTCGACTCCAAAAATCTTTGTATGAGTTGAAACAAGCCCACGGTGCTGATTTGATAAATTATCAAATGCCTTGATGAAATATGGGTTCAAACAGTCATACTCCGATTATTCTCTCTTTACGATGCACTAGGAAAGTATATAACTTAACGTCTTAGTTTATGTGGATGACTTGATATGTCATTTCACGGTTCAAAGACTATCTTCGAGCATGTTTTCACATGAAGGATTTGAGTCACTTGAAGTATTTTTTGGGGGTTGAAGTTGTGCGTGGACCAATCGGATTATTCCTTTGGCAACAGAAATATGTCTTGGATATAATCTCTAAGTCCGGGCTACTGAGAGAAAAACCGATTAAAACTTCCATGAAACAAAATCACAACCTGGTGTTGGCCAAATGGGCTAATTTGGAAGATTCATAACCATACCGACGTTTGGTCGGCAGATTGATATACCTCAATTTTATGTGACCGAAGTTGTCCTATTGTGTATATGTTTTGTCCCAATTCATTCACCAACTGAAGGAAGCGCACTAGAGAGCCGCCCTCCGGGTGGTAAGATACTTGAAAAAGAATCCTGAGCAAGGAATTGTGTTAAGTAAGGATTGTGATCTCCAGTTGTATGGATGATGTGATGCGGACTGGACTGGATGTCCGTTGACCCGAAGAGCACTCACCGAATGGTTTATCTCCCTCAGAAATTCACCGGTATCATGGAAAACCAAGAAGCAACACATTGTCTCTCGCTCGTCAGTCGAGGTGAAATACCATTCAATGGCAATGAAGATTACTGAATTGAAATGGGTGAAGGGAATCCTACATAGCTTTGGCATCGAACATAAATCTCCGGTTAAAATATACTGTGATAGTCAAGCAGCATTGTATATTGCACGAAATTCGATATTTCACGAACGAACTAAATACATTGAAGTTGACTGTCATTATGTCTGGGACGCACTCCAATCTGGTATAATTCTTTCGAATTATGTGTCAACCAACGAACAATTAGCCGACGTGTTTACAAAGGCTTTGGAAAAATCACAACATGAATATTTGCTTGACAAGTTGGGCATTCGAGACCCCATGCTCCAACTTGAGGGGGGGGGGGGGTATTGAGACTGTTTCCTAGTTTAACTCTAATTAGTTTTATGATAAAATTCTAGTCTAAATATATTTGGTAAATTGTAATTATAGTAGTTTATTAGAATGGGGTTTCCTTGTAAGACTAGGAAAATGAGAACTTTTATCTCTATATAAAGAGATCATTATGATGAATGAAATCAAGAAAGAATTCTCCCTATATTTTTATTCTTTCTAAATTTTCGTCACCTCTCAATTTTAACAGAAAGTTTTCTAATTGTCTGCTAAAATCTTGAAGGACTTCATATTAACTATAATTAATTGCTTCACGAATAAAATTCTTCTCTTTTCGTACAGAGATACATACCCTGCAGAAAAAATATCGTAAATTAATCAATAAGAAAAAATATCGTAAATTAATCAATAAGAATGTCTTCTTGTGCATCGGGAGGAAACTATTATAATTCTTGCAGATAACATCTACACCTCAATTACAAATCAATTGGAACCACTATACAAATTCTAATTATTCATTTTGATGCTAAGAATAATTAATTATGAGACTATTAACCTAGAGTACTCGTATATTATATTTGCACACTTCTTTTTATAAATTTTGAATAAGACACTTGTAAAATCTAGTTCACCTTTCGCGAGATAAACAACTTAGCAAAATTTCATAGTATAGAGTAATATATAGATTGTTCGAAACGTGTTTTTAGAGTAATCTAAGATCAGTAGAAGTTGCAACATTTTGCATGTCGAAAAGGAATTTTTTTTTTTTGAAGTATCTGATCATCAGAATCAGACTTTGGTTCTAGAGAAGTAAATAAGGCAATTTAATTTTTTGATGAAGGGAGTATCACCTTATATACATTTCAATTTCTATTGATATATTTATGGCCTTATTATGGTGACAATATATCAATATAACTTCTCACAGGTGACAATATGTCAATATAACTTCTCACAGGTGACAATATGTCAATATAACTTCTCCTAACCTAGCTACTTTCATGTACACACAAAGGATCAAAATAATTGAATTCATATGTGATAAGTAGCAGCTGAGAAGTTTGTTAGTTTGCGGTGTGAATTACCCTATTTAGTGTGCTTACTTTCAGTTAGAAAATGGATGTATTTCTTAAATAGTGCTTCTTCTATTTTATGTGAAGATGTTATTATTTGGGGAATCTAATAGTTATTTTTTTCAATTTTTTAAAAATATTTTAAATCAATAGCTATGTTCATTTGTATAATACTTTTCTTATAGTTATCAAATATGTACTTTAAAATATTTAAAGAATATATACCTGAAAATCATAATCAAAATTAAGTTTTGAGACTGATGGTGTAGCTAACCCCCCCCCCCATAATTTAAGGGATAAAGGGCAATTACTCTTTTAAAAGGAAAAAAAAAATGATTGAACCCAATAGGAAAGAACACACAAACATTCAGACTGACACATTCAGAGGCAAATAAAATTTGCATTTTCTCCTTATTTTAAATTTCTAAGAAACAGGAGTATATTTTTTAACCAAAATTTTGAACTTTTACCTGTACTTAGTTGTGTGTTTCTTCCTTCAGTCCATCTTCATGAAGTTCGTTTATCCGAGCGCTCTGTGGAAAACTGAGTTCTTGAGATTTCAAGAGATAGATATTTAAGGAAATAGAACAGAAAGAAAAAAATTAAGTAGAGGGATTTCTTTCAGTAACTTACAAATAAGAAGAAAGAAGAATCAAGAAATGAAAAGCTTTCACTTCACATCACCTGGTAATCAGAATACAGGAGATACAATATAAAACCTTTTGATCTCAAGAGTTGTAAATGCGTACAATTACGATAAGGAGCGGAGCAAGAATATTTATAAAAGGGGTTCAAAAATATAAATAAGTAAGCACACAAAAAAGTCAAGGGATTCAAAGTCTATTAAATATACATAAAAGTAATTTTAACTTTATAGATATAATGTAATTTTTCACCGAAGAAGGTTCGGATGAACCCCTTGGCCCTTACTAGCTCCGCCCTTGGTTACGACTAGGGAATACAAAACGGTGAATTAGTAATAAATAGTGATAACAGTCAACTATTGGTAATTACTACAATAACTACACAGGAAAGTGGGTCGGGTCTGCCCGATCCCGACCCGTCCCGATACCTGCCAGTCCCGTCCCGACCCCTCTTTAAAAAAAACGGTAGAGTGGGGTTCGAACTCGGGACGGGACTAGGGCTCGTCCCGCCCGTCCCGATCCACCACCCGTCCCGTCCCCCCACCGCCCTTGCAAAATAGTCATTGCACAATGGACCAATTTTGATTTTGTCCATTGGCAACGGCTAATAACGGTCATTTTGCCCCATCCCCTACCCCTTAATATTTATTTTTAACCTCTAAGTTAGTATATTTACACTTTAATCCTATTTTCCAACTATAAATATCTCATTTTTCTCACAAATCTTTCAACTATAAATACCTCATAATGGAACGAAGTGTACGTTTTTCTAGTAGAGGTATTATGGGTAACAGGGGTAAGGGTGCATCTTCTAGTAATCCTAATTATGATTATTTCACTCATATAGATGAAACTGATTTTTTAATGTTAATATTAATATATCATTAGATCATGAAGTATATTCTGCATCTGAACCATACTTTAATTTAGAAAATGAATTAGAAGATAATTTAGATAACACACCCACTAGTGCACATCCACCTCAGGCTCAGACCGACTCTCAGGCTGAAACTGAAACTGAAATGCCTTATATTCCTCGTAGTATAAGTTAATGTCAAAAACAACGAAAATTAAAATCACCTGCATGAGATTTTTTTGATAGTGACATTCCTAATCAACTAACTATATGTAAAATTTGTCGAGAAGTTTATAAATTTAAAACTGGAAAAGGTCAAGGTGGGACGGGAGGTTTAATGTGACATGTAGAAAACTCTCACAAAGAAAGGTATAACCAATACTTGGCTGAAAAATTGGGTGTGAAAATGCCTTCTGAGTCGGGACAAGGTTCACATAATGTCTCCGACCAAGTACATGGTCGAATTAATGCGATGACGGGGGGAGTTATAGGTCCTAAATATGATAAATACAGAGATAGAGAAAATTTAGCAAAATTAGTTATTGTGGAGGGTTTGCCTTTTTTATTTCCTTCCTCTCCTGATTTTATTCATTACATTCGAGAAACATATAAGCCTGCTTTTAACGATTTTCCTAGATCATCCGTTAGAAGAGATGTTTTTAAATTTGCACATGAATATCAACAGTATTTACGTTATGCATTATATCATTTTAATGGAAAAGTGGATATCACTTCTGATATAAGTCGTAGTACTAACAGTAATGATTATTTAATTGTTACATGCCATTGTATAGATCAGAATTGGTCTATGCAAAAACGTATATTAGCATATAGATATATTGATGATAGGCACACTGGAGCTTTTATTTCAAGAAATATTCATGAAATTTATGAATATTATGGAATTACTGATAAAATTATGACTATTACATTAGATAATGCTTCTTCTAATGATTATGTTGTAATCATTTTAAAAATCTCGATTTACTTCATCTTTTCCCGATATTTTTCATATTAGATGTGCATGTCATATTTATAACCTAGTTGTAAAGGATGGCCTAAAACCTTTTAAAAACATTCTTGATAAAGTACAATTTGCTATAAATTTTATTTTTAAAGGCAATAAAATACAAAGACGCAAAGAGTATAAAAAAGTTTGTCATGATTGTGGATTACCTTATAGAAAAATTCAGAAGAAGTTGCGACTAGGTGAATTTCTTTGTATGAACAATTACTTGTTGCTCACGAGTATAAAAGACATATAACTTTATTATTTAACGCCCATAATCAAAATCCAACAGATATGCTTGTAGATGATGATTGGGATAGAAATTTAGAACTTATTGTATTTTTAGAGAATTTTTTTCTAACTACTAAGGAATTTTATGAAATTTATTATCCTACTATTTTATCTATGTTATTTTATATAACTCTAATATTTTTGTTACTTAATGAATATATGCAAAAATCAACTTACAAGCCAGCTATTAAAAATATTTATAAAATTAAAAAAATACTTTTTTTCTATTCCCACTATTTATTTTATTGGTGTTGTATTAAATCCTACTATTAAAGTAGACGATTGTAAATCACTTGTTGAAACGATTTATGAAAGCTTAGAAATACTTCCAACATACCCAACTGAAGAACCAACTATAGAAGAAGTTATGTCTAGCATACACACTTAATGCAAATATATATATATATATATATATATATATATATATATATATATATATATATATATATATATATATTACCAAAAGCAAAGTGCAAATAATCAACCGACTTATGTACCTCGAGACAGTCTGAAATGATTGTGGTTGGACCGACCTCTCCGGGATCATTGTTCCCGGCCCGGATAAAGATATTACCACCTTCAGGTCCGGGTATTCCAACATATACACCTACCCTTTTACTTTAAAACTCGTCCCACCAATCCACAACGTGATCCTAGAGATGTGCATGATTTACAATCTGTCTCTAGCACAAATTGGTCCGTCTGTTTGAAGGGTCATAACCTGCCTCTGATTCCTAGCTAATTTGATCGATGAAACTTTTACTTTGGATCACCTGATCCGTTTATACGTCCTGATGTTCTTTCGCGACGGGATTGTTCAGCTCTCGAAATGAGATAAATTCTCCATCCTCTCTAGTGTCGATGAAAACCAAGATCGAGGTTGGCTAGAATGTTTTGTCACGGTTCCTATCGCTGAAATCATCCCGGCTAAATACATGCCTTTCTCGGAGGAATAGAACATGCACCGTAAGTAACAAAACTCTCTCATTTTATTTTGTTTAACTTGTGATTTTCGATGACATGCTTTAAGCCTTTTCATTTTTTCACCTTTACAGTCGTTTGTTAGATACCGGCTCACGTGGATAATCTCCACTCATGGGTCGAAAAGATCATCAGTACCTACCAACACAAAAAGCAGACATGGAAAGAACTTTCCAAAAAACGATGGATAGCCCAAAATTATAATTAGTATGTTGTACCTCATTTTTTTTGTTTTGTGATTAACCTTGCATTTATTCTTACTTCTTCTCTTTTCAAACACTTAGGTTTGATAAAGGTAACTTCGACCCCAAGGACCAATCCTTCGGATACTCCAGCTATCCCTAATACGGTACTCGATTCGGCTGCATCAGTTCATCGTATCATCGAGGTACCAAAGAAAAAGAAACCCTCAAAATCCAAATTCTCAAAGCCTTCGAAGTCACATTCGGTGGGCTCAAAGAGGAAAAGAGCTTCAAAAGCGGGTAACCCTTCCAGAAGTCAAGACACCGACATCTCACCAGAGGATGTTTGGGTGAGAAAGGCCACCACCGCCACTACTCTGGTGGAGGACACTCCTACCAAAATTAGAGAAGAAAATGTTTCTATCAAAGCAGTCGAGCCAATTCTGAACCAAGCCAGTCATCATCGAAGATAACGATGAAGCCACGGACGAGGAGCCGTTGGAAAATAAATCCAAAACTTTCACTTCAACTCCTCATCCATCATCACAACCGGCTCACGACTTTGGGCAGGAAGATTTTGATAGCTTCTTTAATGAAGCTGGAACTTCCTCAAACTCGGCGCCGTATGCAAACACCTCCGAGTTTGCTCATTTAGTTATTCCGCAAAAACTTACCAAATCCTTCCATAATCTGAAAAAACATGCCAACTCCCGGTCCAAGCTTGTTAGTGTCTTCCCAGCTCCGAGTGCGGATCCAAAAAGAGTAAGAATTGCCACTTTCTCCTTCCTCGAGAACACGAACTTCCTATCTCGACCGGTCAGGGTTGTTAGTTACCTTAGGCATTTGATCTCAGAGTCCAATAAGGAGAAAATAAAAAATATTTCTTGGCAGTGCCTTTTCAATAAGAGCATGCCTGCCTCCAATAGGGTATGCATTTTTCTTGCTTGTTTAAATTTACACTTGTCTTTTTTTTTTCTTTCCTAACCTTCATTCGGTTTCTTCTTTTGCAGTTATCCATTCTAATCAGTGAAGGCTTCATCTGGTACATGGAGGAAAATGACGACATCAGGGGGCACTTGATGCCCAAGACAAAGAAATCTGGCACCTCAAAGGAGTCCTCGAACAGAGAGAAGCTCAGTTGCAGCAAGTCGATGACTTGCCCATCGTCTGAGTTGAATTGGATTGGGTCAAAGGGACTATCTCCGAGCAATGAACGACCTCGAGCTTTTTAACGAGAAAAATAAAATTTTGGACGAGGAGAACGAAAATCTCTACCATGATGTCCAAGTCCTTAGCCAAGAGCTTGGAGAACAAGAAGAGGTTCGATATTACCAAGACCAGAAAAAATATTTCCTTAATACTAAACTCGATCGCCTTGATACCGAACTTACCGCAACGGATGCAGAGAAAGCCGCCAAACTGGCTGCTTTAAAAGTGGTTCAGGATCAGGCCAACCAGCAAGCCCAAACTATCGAAGGGTTGAGGACTGAACTTGAGGCCTCTAACCAAATGAATACTGAGATCTCGGCGCAACTTAACCAAGCATTGGTCAAAAGAGACAAAGATCAAGCCGATGTGGAGGCTGAGGCATCCCGGAGAGTGTTGAGAACTAACTTGAAATGTACGGAGGTACACTTTGGAACAGACTTGAAATGGGATCTCAGAAATTGGTGACAAGATTGATTAGGCAAAGTAGATCGAGCTCAGAGCCTACCGCAAGCTGAACAATGATAGTTCCAAGGATGAACTTCAATCTTGCATGCCTTTATATTTTTTTTCCCATTAACATTATTTTGCTCTTGCCATTTTCCGGTCCTGTTTAAAAATGAATATCCTATTAGTCATGATTTTTCTATTTTTTAGCATCTGTTATTGCTTTTTTTTTTAATAACTTAACTAAATAAATTCTTAACCCAATTCGAGCTAATTGCCTCTGATTTCAGAGTTTTACTTAAACAAATCATCGTTTAGTTTGTGTCAAGCCGAATGAAAGTTCTTTCGGTCTTAAAAATAACTTAGAGAATTTACTGGATACAAACCTTACTCTTAGCCCAATTCGAGCTAATTGCCTCTGATTTCGGAGTTTTACTTAAACAAATCATCATTTAGTTTGTGTCGAACCGAATAAAAGTTCTTTTGGTCTTAAAAATAACTTAGAGAATTTACTGGATACAATCTTTACTTTTAGTTTGCTTTATACCGGGTAAATCCTTCCGGTTTTGGATTATTTAATGACTAAATATAAGGACCTTATTTTTATGCTTATGAATAAGACGTCTCTTATTCATTTTGGGTATGAATGTTGGAACTTTATTTATTCCTAACTTTTAGACAATACAAGTGTCGTTAAGAATATGCTAGATTCATTTTATCTGGTGCCTTAGAAACATGCTTTTGAAACATTATTCATTTTTTTCTCCAATTGTTTTTATGACGACAGTCCCCAGTTAAGGACTTAACAAATTTGTTAGCTCGTAAGACTAATGATTCTAACAATTGTCCGGAGACAAGCTTATGTAAACAAATTTTTGACGAAGCAAATTTCGGACAAAATGCAATTTCATTCAACTTTTGCATTTGTCAAACAACTGGCCAAAATTCATTTAATCTTTTCGCCTTTACATGATTTGCCGTAACATTAATACTACTTGGACAAGATTCATTCGATCTTTTAACCCTTACAATAGCCCTAAAAACTTTTAAAAACTTCAAACTTCCTCATAGCTTCGAACTTCTTTACCGGGGGTATGACAGTCCCATAGTGTTCGTATCCGAAGCATGAGAATTCAAACACTACTTGATCATTATTATCGGGTAGTCCCCAGTCCTCAGTGCTCTTGTCCGATCTTAACTAGTTAGTAACACGCTTTACATTGTTGCCTCATTAAAAACCTTGTCGAAAAAATCTTTTTTGTGATAAAAGTCATGCTAAGGGAAAAAGAGTACAACACGTATTTTCAGACCTAATTCTAATCATGTTTGGTCTTTAAGTGATGACTCCGACTTTGTTCCTGCAAAAGTTAGACATATCGACACAAATAAAGCTCAAATAACTAACCAAACACATACCTTAGCAGTAATATCACTTCAAGTGTGCAATGTTCCAGTTGCTTAGCAACTTTTGACTATCTTCGGCTTTCAGCTGGTACGAGCCCTTACCGATTACTCCTCACACTTTTTAGGGACCTTCCCAGTTCGAGCCTAATTTCCCTTTGTTGGGATTTTTAGTGTTGAGGGTTACTTTTCATAGAACCAAGTCACCTACTTGAAAGTGCCTAATATTGATCCTTCGGTTGTACTATCGTCCCATTCTTTGCCTTTGTGCTACTAAATGTAGCAATGCTAACTCACGGTGTTCATCTGTTAAGTCAAGCTTGACAGCCATAACTTTATTGTTTGACTCTTCAGTTGCAAAACTGAACCTTAAGCTCGTCTCGTGTACTTCCACCAGAATCAGTGCTTCTGCATCGTAAACCAAAGAAAATGGAGTTTTTCCAGTGCTCGACTTCGGCGTTGTTTTGTATGCCAATAACACCTCCGGTAAAATTTCTCTCCATTTTCCTTTTGCCTCTTTTAACATTTTCATCAAGTTTTGAATGATTGTATTGTTGATTGACTATGCTTTCCCGTTTGCACACGGGTTATACAGAGTCGACATTATCTTCTTGATTTTTAATCCTTCAATAAAATCGTTCACCTTCTTCCCAATGAACTGACGACCATTATCACAAGTGATCTCCGTTGGTATGCCGAACCGGAAAATGATGTGATCCTAAATGAAGTCGATGACATGGTTTTCCTTAACCTTCTTAAGGCCATCGCTTCAACCCACTTAAAAAAGTAGTCAATCATAAACAAAATAAAATATACCTTTCTGGGTGCCCATGGGAGTGGCCCTATAATATCCATCCCCTACTTCATGAATGACCATGGTGATAAAATCTGATACATTAATTTTGTCGGTTGATGAATCATTGATGCGTGCCTTTGGCATTCTTCACATTTTCAGACGAAGTTCTTTGTGTCTTCCTCCATCTGAGACCAATAGTACCCGACTCTAATCAATTTTTGGACCAATAACTATGCTCCCCTATTATTGCCACAAGTCCCCACGTGAACCTCGCGCTAATCATAATCAGTTTTTGCGGGTCTTAAGCATCTCGCTAAAGAACCATAAAAGGACCTTCAGTACAACTGACCATCAACCAGAAAAAATCTAGCTGCTTTAGTATAAAGTGTCCTTGAATCCTTCGAATCCGTAGGCAATTTTCCATCCCAAAGGTAATCGATGTATTTGTTGCGCCAGTCCCAAGTCAAGCTTGTTGTATTCACCTCGGCGTGGCCGCCATCAATTGTGGAGTTTAGTAGTTGCACAACTGTTCCGTAACTAAACCCCCTATCTTCCACATATGACCCCAAATTTTCCAAAGCATTCGTCTCACTATTTTTTTCTCGTGAAGCATGTTCCATTGTCCATTCTTTGAACTGGTGCAATATCATTTGGATTTTTTTCTAAGTCTGCATTCTTTCTTCTTTCACTTAGAACATTTTATTCACTTGATTAACAACCAGAAGCGAGTCACATTTTACTTCGATGACCTCTACTCCCAAACTCCTTGCCAATTCTAAACCTGCAATCATAACCTCATACTCGGCTTCATTGTTAGTCAATTTTACAGTTCTTGTTGACTGCCAATAGCACCCACATGTGTCTTAAGCACTACCCTGAGCCCAGACTCTTTCACGTTCAAAGCTTCATCCGTGTATAAGGTCCAGACCCCCGAAGTTATTCCCGAGGTTAATAAAAGTTCTCTTTCTACTTTTGGGAATCATTAAGGGTGTGAAATTTTCTACGAAGTCTGCTAAAACCCAAGACTTTATAGCTGTTCTTAGATTATATTTTATTTCATATCCACTAATTTATACCGCCCATTTGGCTAACCTACCGGACAATTCCGATTTATGCATCACATTTTTTAGCGCATAAGTTGTTACTACACATATAGGATGACATTGAAAGTACAACCTCAATTTCCTAGTTGTCGTTATCAATGCTAATGCAAATTTTTCTAAATGAGGATATACAGTCTTTACACTAGCTAATGTTCTACTCACATAATAAATAGGAAACTGTGTACCTTTCTCTTCTCAAACTAAAACTGCACTTACGACTACTTCGGATACTGCCAGAAACAGGAACAACTACTCATATGCCTTCAGTTTATGCAGCAATGGCGGACTTGACAATTACTTCTTCAAATCCCTCAGTGCTTGCTGACACTCTGGTGTCCACTCGAAATTATTCTTCCTTTTTAGCAAAGAGAAGAACCGATGACTTTTCTCCGAGGACCGACAGATAAACCTGCCTAAAGTGGCTATCCTCCCGGTGAGTCTTTGCACCGCTTTCACATTTTCAAGTACCACCGGAATATCTTAGATAGCTTTGAGCTTATCCGAATTAATCTCTATTCCTCAGTTTGAAACTAAGAAATCTAAGAACTTGCCTGAGCTAACTCCAAAAGTACACTTTTAGGGATTCAGTTTCATGTTGTACTTTTGAAGTATGTCAAATGTTTCATGTAAATGATTTAAATGGTCCTCTACTTCTAGGGACTTAACTAACATATCATCAATATAAACCTCCATTGTGTTACCTATTTGGTCCTTGAACATGCGATTAACTAGGCGTTGATATGTTGCTCATGCATTTTTTAAAATCAAATGGCATTACATTATAGCATTAGCTCTTGTATCTAGTTATAAAAGCGGTTTTCTCTTGATCCTTCGGGTTCATCCTAATTTGGTTGTACCCAGGGTAAGCGTCAATCATTCGATCAATGTGCGGCAAATGAAAAGAATCTTTAGGGGATGCTTTATTCAAATCTTTAAAATCTATGAACATCCTAAATTTATTACCTTTTTTGGTATGAAAACTACGTTCTCTAACCAGTCCGGGTACTCTACCTCCTGCATGAAACCTATATTTAAAAGCTTTGTTACCTCCCCATTGACGAACTTATGTTTAAAGTTAGCCATAGGCCTCCTCTTTTACTTTACCGAGGGAAAGTTAGCCATTGTGATAAATTTAGGATGTTCATAGATTTTATTTGGACTATGAACATCCTGTTGGCCGAGCTACCTAGATCAATTAAAATCTGCTTAATTTGAAATTTATTAATAAAGACAGAAATTACCAAAGCATCGTTATGAGGTTGAATGATGCCCTCCGCGTCTTCATCATTGAAAGATATTGTTTCCTCTGGTACGTAATCCTTGGACCTATTCTCTCGAGTTATTGAAACTTTCGTCTTCTTTGCAGTCATGATGGATCCTCGATCGAACTTACTTGCTTGTTTTCTTCTCTATTTCTATAATTTTCTTTTACTCGATCACTTAGAAACTCGCATAGATGGCTATTTTTCAACAACCGGGCTACTTCATCCCTCAATTGGCCACAATCTCATGTTCAATGACCATGAGTTCGATGATAATCATAAATCAAATTTGGATCTCTCTAAGTCGGGACTGTCCGGAGTGGTCTTGTCCATCTTGCCTCCTTAATATGACCAATGCCTAAAACAAACCCGACTGCATCAACATTGAAATTGTATTTGGAAAGCCTCGGGCTTTTCACACTGTTAGAGGAAGATCCACTTGTATCATTTTTGAATTGCAGACCTCTACTGGTAGACCCTCAATCATTAGGTTTGTCGCCTTTATCCGATGAAAAATTGCAATTATTGTGACCCCTGTCCGATCTGAATTTCGACCTCTCTGGTTGCTCGTAGGGTTGATACCTATCTTTTGAAGATTTCGGCTCCGACTCAACTACCCTATTTGATTTATCAAAATTTTTGTTCCATCCTACTGACCCCGGTGGGAGTTCGAGCTGATCATTCTCCACCCGTATTTTGGAATCATACCTATTATGTACGTCTGCCTATGTTACCGCCAGAAATTCCAACAAGTTCTCCTTTAATTTAAACGAGGCACTGGAGCTCTTAGGATTCAACCCCTTGGTGAAATTTTTAGCTGCCCATTCATCAGGTACCAGAGGAAGGAGCATTCATTCCTTTTGAAACCTTGTCACGAACTCACGCAGTAATTCTGTATCCTTTTGTGCAATTTTGAATATATCCGCTTTCCTTTCTTGGACCTTCCTAGCTCCGTCGTGTGCCTTTATAAAAGCATCTAATAGCATTTCAAATAAGTTAATAGAATGTTCAGGAAACATAGAATACCAGGTCATTGCTCCCTTAGACAGGGTTTCGCTAAATTTCTTCAGTAACACTGATTCGATCTCATCTGGATGTATGTCATTGCCCTTCACCACACAAGTGTAATACGTCATGTGCTCATGTGGATCCGTTGTGCCATTGTACTTCGGGAGATCGAGCATCTTAAACCTCTTCGGTATCAATTTTGGTGTTGCACTTAGCGGGAATGGCAACTGATGTATCTCTTCGAGTCCGACCCCTTTAAGATCGGAGGCGCTCCAAGAATCTGATCTACCTGTGAATTGTAGGTTTCAACCTTCTTTTCATTAGTATCCACCCGCTTGGTCAAAGCTTGAAGCAGCCTCAAAATCTCCGAAGACTCATTAGTCCCCGATCCATTTCCAATTTCATCAACCCGATCCTCCTCTCGACCTGGATTATCAATGCGAACAGGACAAGCTTGATCCGCTGCACTTGATCCGCTGCTTTTCTTTGCAATTGGGTTATAGCCTCTTGTTGCTCCTTCAGCATGTTAAAGATTCGATCCAAATTTATTTCACCATCCTCATCATCATCCAGTATTTTATGACGTGATATTCTAGACCCCTGGGTGAGATCGCGGGGTTGTTTCCATTCACCGAATCAACGAGTGGAATGCCATTGATTGGATCAACGAGTAGGACATCGTTGTTATTATTGAGGTTGTTAGCACCATTTTCACCATTGTTCTTGTCATCGTGGTTGCTAACCTTAACTTGAATGTCACTAGCCATTCTGTAGCACTTAGTTTTAATCTGAAATCACAAAATCTTGAAAGAAACAAGTGAAATCTGAGTATGAAAAAATCACCACTATTATCCTTAGCCTCACGGTGGGCACCAAACTGTTTACCCCAAAAAAGATACAGTTGAATTTGTAAGTGATTCTAAGAACACGCGGATCAATTTATAAATAAGTGTAATGAGCAATTAACGACAAGTAAGCAAATAAAGATAACAAAAAAGTAAATTGGCCTGAAATAATATGATCTTGATTGAAACTGTCCAATTTGGTCCGATCCTTAGCCAATTTTCTTCGGGCTCGAGCCCATAATGAGAACAAAAAGTTGTAACTGATGTAAGTAAGTCGTGTAGGTATGAATAATGGGAATGAGATGTCCTTCCAACATGAAAGTCGGGCTCCTTTTATTGCTATTATTACAAGGCATTTATGCCCGATAATCATTTTCTTATTAAATGTAATTAAATGACAATAATGGCCACTTAATAAACAAAGAGTAACGGCTGGCGCTATATCCGGAACGGGTACGCGCTGAGCCTCTTCGATCTTTCATCCAGTGTTACCTGGTCCGGTCACTATCCGGTGCCACCTGATTCGGTCGATGTCCGGTCTTGCTTTGATATCCGGACTCACCTCGGTTCAACTCGCATCCGATGTTGAACATCGATGCCTCCTTCAATTTTCATATCAAAATCATGCCACATGTCATGCCTTTCTCACCGTATACAAAGAATTTCTATAGAACTAACAATAAAAGTATACGCACATACATAACTCTTTGCACTAACGAAATAAGAAACAGTAAAGGAAAATTAAGGAAAAGGTCAGAAAGAAAGAATGAAGATACAAGAATAAATCTGGAATAAATAACAAGGAACTCGAAACATGAAATACAACAACAATATACTCAGTGAAATCCAATAATGTGGGGTTTGGGAGGGTAGAGTGTACACAGATCTTACCTCTATCTTGGTAGGTAGAGGTAATTGGAAACCTGAAACATAATTGGAAAAAAAATTAAATACATAAATAACTCATCTCATTTTAAAGAAATATACATGTATAGGATTTGAACGTCCATTAGGTTTAAAGTATCCTATATAATTATCTTACTCTTTGAATCACATACGACAACCAACATCGTTTTGTCATTAAAAACGCATCACTTTTTGTCTTGAGCCGAGGGTCTCGGAAATAGCCGCTCTACCTACCAAGATAAAGATAAGGTCTGTGTACACTCTGCCCTCTTCAGACCCCGCGTTGTGGGATTTCACTGGGTATGTTGTTGTTGTTATTGTTTGTCCCAGAACGGAGGGTAAAAAGGTGAATATTAATTTATATTTATATTTAATATAAAGTTATGCATAGAAAATGTGACGTGATGCCTCTTTATGACCTACATTCCTATTTATCTTTTTCCCCTTTTTAATTTTTTTTCCTTCTCATTTTGCTCCAAAATGTCCAATTAATTAAATTCATATACTATCCCTTATTAATTAAAAGTAAAGTCCCTCATATAAGATTTTAAATTTGTCAGTAAATGGATGAAGACAATGGGTCAGCATGATAGTCGTTAATTGAGGAGAATAGGCAATTATGTACACTCATTAAAATTATTCAATATAATTATGTAAACTCATTACAGTATTACACTTATTACAATTATTTGATATATACCTTATTTCTGTTACAACTTCTCACGTTACTATTTATTCTTTTTTTAACGTCGACTATTTGCATTCATTAAAATCTTTTTTCCCTTTCAATGGACTTTTACAATTAAATACATTATTATTACACTTAATATTAATTCCATTAAACTCCTAAATGTACGTTACTATTTTTGTAGTTATCATTATTTACCAACCTCTTTATTACCTATCATTATTATAACATTTAAGACCATGATATCCATTTTAGTGGGAAAAAATATGGCTCCTAAGAGGCAGTCATCTTCAAATAGTCCCTTTTGTTCTCGACTGACTATCATTGTTACTTTAGATGTAACACTATATATACTAATTTTGTGTTTTAGTAATTCATTGATGTATTGATTCCCTGATAATAATTGTTTTCAAGTGCTGTTTGTTCTTTTCAATTTCTCTGATTTGGTAGATGTAATTCTGTTTATTCTGATTTTATTTTTTGTGATTCATTGTATGTTATTTTTGGTAGATTATTATTCTTTTCAGTTAATGTAATTATCTTCTTTTTTGTATCATTCTCACTTGATGTCTAAGAAACTTTTGAAAAAGATAGCGAGAGGTAGGAAAAAGAAGAGGAAGAGAGGGAGGTGTGATTAAAATAATTTAAGTAGTGATTTTTGATTTTTTTTAAATAGATAAATGAAAGAAAAAAAAAACTTTACAAGCTATCTGAGGAATGATGTCTAATTTCATTATCCGCTTACTAACTTTTATGCATTTATTAGTGAATATTCTCCGAATATTCACCATATATTTTATAATTATGATAAATGTATATTTAAGATAATTTAGGATTCTAATTGTATTAGGAATCAACCATTTAAGGTAAGTTAGGATTCGTATTGTATTAGGAATCAACCTTTGTACAACTATATATATTGTGAATAATGAAAGGAATCCCGAAGGGAAATTATTCTATCTTACATGGTATCAAGAACCTAAACCCTACTTCCCTCTCTCTCAAAACAAAATTGTCGCCGACCCACCCACCCCCCCTCTCTCGGATTTTCCCTTCAGTCGTCGGCAACCCGGCAGCCATGTCTTCCCCCACAAATTCCGCTTCCTCCACTGACACTCTTGACAACCCCTCTCAACGATCATCGTCTTCTTTTCACCCGGCTTTCACCGTTACCAACATCAAGAATTTTATCCCTATAATTCTTGATCAAGAAGACTGTCAAATATTCCATGTGGACAGAACTGTTCTATATTCATGCATGTGCGTACAACGTGCTCGACCATATTGATGACTCTGTTCCTCGTTCCACCGACATTGC
The DNA here is from genome assembly GCA_029783415.1 of Anisodus acutangulus. Classification (NCBI taxonomy): domain Eukaryota; kingdom Viridiplantae; phylum Streptophyta; class Magnoliopsida; order Solanales; family Solanaceae; genus Anisodus; species Anisodus acutangulus. Next base: position 38,645,970 of record CM056489.1, read on the forward strand.
CGAATCGACATGGCGTCGTCTTGACGCCATTGTCAAACAGTGGATATACGGCACCATCTCAAAAGACTTGTTGTGTACCATCATGAAAACAGGTGCTACGGCACGTGACCTTTGGGTTCCAAATCTTTCAGGAGAATAAAAATACTCGGGTCGTGTATTTGGAGGAACAATTCAACAATACGCGTCTCGAGAATTTTAACAACATGTCCGAATATTGCAAACAACTGAAACTCATAGCCGACCAACTATCCAACGTCGGAAATTCTGTTTCTGAAACCAAGATGGTACTTCAATTGGTTGCTGGTTTACCGAAAGGTGAATACTATACACTTGCAACGATGATTCAACAGGCCGATCCACTACCAAGTTTCACCAAGACACGGTCACAACTATTGTTGGAAGAAACCCGACATGCTAAACAAGAGGAACATAATCAAAAGGTGTTAGCCGTTGACGGGATGGCAACATCGGTGGCCAACACCAACCCGCCACCACCGCAAGACCACCACCAGCAGCAGTCCCGCGGCGGAGGACGTGGCGGCAGAGGCCGCGACAATAATAACAAAGGCAAGGGCCGCGACAAGGGCCACAAAAATCAGCAGCCAGGCCCAAACACTGCCTACTTCCCGTGGACTGGACAACAACAAATCTGGCCCAACCAGCAGAACTGGGCCTCGCCTGCATGCCCATACCCGACTGCAGGGGCCCAGTTCTAGCAGCATGCATGGTTGCCTGGCCTATTGGGCCCTGCTCTAGCCACCAGGCAGCCCATCGCCAGCAAAGATCGTGCCCACTGGTCTCGGTCCAAAGAAGAAGAAGACTCAGCCTGGCCCCCACTAATTTGGGCCAGGCCTACAACACCGTGAACCTTCAACAGCCCGACGAAAATTGGTACATGGACACCGGAGCCACATCTCACCTCACCCGGTCGTCAGGTAACTTATCTCAACTACTTCGGTTAAAGTGTCCTCAATTTATTACTGTCGGCAATGGTCATCGCATTCCAATTTAAGGTTACGGTAACACACACACCAAACATCCACACCCGCCTTTCTCCCTAAACCACGTCCTATACACCCCCTAACATCATTAAAAACCTAATATCTGTTAGAAAAATCACTAGAAATAATTATGTGTCTGTCGAATTTGACCCTTTTGGTTTTTTTGTGAAGGAACTCAATACGGGGAAAATTCTTACACGCTGCAATAGTGTGGGAGACCTCTATCCCTTGCGGCAATCTCTCCCTCAACTTGGCACAACAGACTCGGACAACCCGGAGACCCAGTTTTTACTTTTCTTAGGACTTCTAAGTGTATTCAATGTAATAATGGAAAAATTGCCCAACACTATTTTTCTTGCCCACTAGGCAAGCATACTCATCTTCCATTTATGTCATCAAACAGTGTTATTTTTTCTCCTTTTGATATTGTTCATGCTGATTTGTGGACATCTCCGATTGTTAGCTCTTTGGGTCACAAATTCTATTTAGTATTCTTAGATGATTTTTCACATTTTGTCTGAATTTACCCTCTGAAATTCAAATCTGAAGTGTTTGCCAAATTCCTTGAATTTCAAAAATTCATTAAAATACAGTATGAAAAATATATAAAAAAATTTCAATGTGATAATGGACGTGAATTTAATAATTCAGCATTTCACAATTTCTGCTCTAAACAAGGCATGCTTTTCCATTTTTCCTGTCCCTACACTTCCTCCCAAAACGGCAAAGATGAAAGAATCATCAGAAGCATCAATAACATGGTACATACCCTTCTCTTTCATGTTAGTCTTCCACCGTCATTCTGGGTCTACGCTGTCAAAATGGTAGAATACCTCCTTAACATTTTACCAACCAGCACTCTCCAAAACAAAACCCCAACCGAAATCTTATATCGTAGGTTCCCTTCTTATGACCAAATACGCATCTTCGGTTGCCTATGCTACCCCAACATGGCCTCCACTACACCTCACAAACTAGCCCCACGCACCACACCATGTGTATTCGTCGGTTTCTACACAAATCATCGGGGTTACTTGTGCTATGACATAACCACTCATAAGGTCATCATCTCACGTCAAGTCACATTTGACGAGACGAACTATCCATTTTCCAACATTCAAAAATTCCAAACCACATATTACACATTTCTAGATGAGTCTCCTCTAATCCATTCGATATATCTCCAGTAGTTTCCAATTCAATCGCGGACTGCTCCAGCAGCTACGCCACCCACACTATCCGGTGTCGTCACACCCCCTCTGTCACGGTCGAACTCTCCACCGCTCGACCAACCATCGACCCGAGACCAACCATTACCCCTCCAGAAACAGACAGTCCACAACCCCCTATCGACCTGCAGTTGCTTCTGCCTTCAGAACCAGCACTTATGCCGCCACAAACTCCCAGTCCAGACATACCACTGCAGCCTACCTATCGCATGGAGACTCGTGCACAACACGGGATCTTCAAACCCAAGGCTCACTTCAACCTCTCCACACAAACCTTATCACCCATTCCAAAAAATCCAAAACTAGCAAAATTGAACCCTAATTGGAATGCGGCCATGTTCGAGGAGTTTAACACTTTAACCAAGCAGGACACTTGAGATTTGGTACCTAGACCAGACGGTGTGAATGTTATCCGGTGTATGTGGCTATTTCGTCACAAGTTCAGGGACAGTGGTGACTTAGAGAGGTATAAGGCCGGACTAGTTGCCAATGACACTAATCAGCATGAGGGTATTGATTGTGGTGAGACATTCAGTCCGATTGTTAAACCGGCCACTATTCGGAATGTTCTCAGTATAGATATGGGCATGCATTGGCCGATTCATCAGCTTGATATCAAGAATGCATTTCTTCATGGGGATTTGAAAGAAACTATGTACATGCATCAGCCCTCTGGCTTTGTTCATACGGCAGTTTCGCAGTTTGTATGTCGTCTCAGAAAGTCATTGTATAAATTGAAACAGGCACCCCGCGCTTGGTATGATCGTTTTGCCAGGTATCTTCTGCAGATTGGTTTTATATGTAGCAGGTGTGATAACTCTCTCTTCACTTTTCACCGAGGTAGCAGCACTGCATATTTGCTATTATATGTCTATGACATTGTTCTTACGGCCTCATCTGACGGTTTGAAGAATGAAATCATTGCCCTATTCAAAACTGAATTTGTTATAACTGACACGGGCAAGCTGAGTTATTTTTTTGGTATATCAATGACCAGATCTGCAGCCACTATGTTCATGTGTCAGCGTAAGTATGCATAAGAGATAGTGTACAGGGCCAAGATATCAAATTGTAAAATTATGCCAACTCCGGTGGACTCAAAATCCAAGCTTAGTGCCAATGACGGGGCGCCAGTTTCTGATCCCACTCTATATCAGAGTCTTGCAGGTGCTCTCCAGTATCTTACATTCACTAGGCTTAATATTGCATATGCCGTTCAGCAGGTGTGTCTGTTTATGCACGACCCCCGAGTGTCCCACTTTGCAGCCCTCAAACGTATTATCAGATACGTTAAGGGCACACTAGACTTTGGATTACATTTATACCCCTCTGCCCCAATCAAGTTACTCGCCTACACGGATGCAGATTGGGCAGGATGCCCCGACACACGTCGCTCCACCTCAGGGTACTGTGTATTTCTTGGGGATAATCTTATCTCATGGTCCTCCAAGCGGCAGGCCACGCTTTCCCGTTCGAGTGCTGAAGCAGAATATCGTGGAGTTGCTAATGTCGTTGCTGAGATCTGTTGGATCCGAAATCTTCTTTTGGAGCTCCAGTGTCCATTACGAAAGGCGTCTATAGTCTATTGTGACAACATATCTGCCATCTATATGTCTCATAATCCGGTCCAACGTCAGCGGACTAAGTATATTAAGATGGATATCCACTTTGTGCGAGAAAAGGTTGCCCGTGGTCAGGTCAAAATATTACACGTGCCTTCCTCGTATCAGTATGCAGACATTTTCACAAAGGGACTACCGTGACAACTCTTCACCGACTTCCGATCCAACCTTAGCGTTCGGCCTCCTCCCGCTCCGTCTGAGGGGGAGTATTAGCGAATATTCACCGTATATTTTGTAATTATGATAGATGTATATTTAAGGTAACTTAGGGTTCTAATTGTATTAGGAATCAACCATTTAAGGTAAGTTAGGATTCGTATTGTATTAGGAATCAACCTTTGTACAACTATATATATTGTGAATAATGAAAGGAATCCCGAAGGAAAATTATTCTATCTTACATCATTGATGTCTTACTTTATTATTACCTTACTAATTCCTACGTAAATGTATTGATCACTCTTTTTGGTGTACCTTGATTTGATATATGCAGGGGCGAATCTAGGTGCAAAATTTAATTATGTGAATTCATGATCATCCGACTAAATTCGGTATATTATGTGTATAATTCTTAAAATATGTCTAATATTATCTGAATGAATTTGTGATTAGAAAAGACGGAGTGGTGCATTGGTTAAGGTGTTGAGTTTAATTCTTGAAGGTTGAAGGATCAAACTCAACTTGCTACATTATATTTTTTCCTTTATCTTATCTTAAAAGTAATTATGCACTCATCATCTTGGAATCCTGAATTCGCATCTGGATATATGTGTATAAAGGAGAGGAATATATGACTTCCCATTCTAGATGTATCAGGAAAAAAAATTACCATGTGCCTTTGGAAAATATGTCTACTAAAAAAATGATATACTTTTTTTAAAGCTCTGTGGTATTTTTTTAATTCAAAAATAAGATAAATAATTTTAAATAAAAAATTTCTTAGCAAAAAAGATATATTTACACAATTTTATAACTGCATGATATATATTCATCCCATCATAACGGAAGATATATCTGCTCTAATTCTCAAAGTTAAAAGGTATATTTGGACATTTGCCCTACGTATATTAGTGATTGGTCCATTCAGTAATGATGGAAGGAATAAATGGCGAGAATTATATACTAAAACGGGCCCCGTTTTGCACGTACTCCGTTGAACTGATATACTAAAGGGGCAACAAATAATTGCTCGCACGATATTTTCTTTAAATTAAATAATTTAATCTTAATAATTCAAAATTACCGTGGAAATAAATCATGCTCCCTCCATTTCGTTTTTACTTATCTTTATACTAAAAATATTTTTTTTTACTTGTCTATTTTATAAAATTAAGAGAGGTTTATTATTTTTTCCAATATTACCTTATCGTTAAGTAACTAGATTTTCAAAACATAATTAGTAAGAATAATTTAATAAAATAAACCCCTAATAAAGTACTAGTTTTTAAGGAAACTAGTCAATAAGGGACAATTAAAAAGAAACGGAGGGAGTAGTTAAGTAATAAAATATGTATATAAGAAATTTTCTTTTTCTACACCAATTTTTTTACGCTTTTGTTCCTTTGTGTATCATTTACTTGGTTAAGAAAATTATTTATTGAGTAAGTTCTATCGTAAATGGTACATTAGAATTATTTTGGTAAAAAAAAAAGATATTTATCGTGTAAATAATAATATAGTATTAGAAGAACTGGCACACATTTAAATAAAGGAAAACTAGCAAAAATCGTAAATTGGATAACCATTTAAAAAGTTAGAAAATTTAGTGAGTGGCGTGGCATATGACAAAGGAAATTAGTTGATTTTCGGGTTGAAAACTTGAAAGGACTTTCTAGAAAGATTGGTTAAATTTGATGATTTTATTGTTACAACAAATTCAAAAATAACTTTACAACATTATTTTCATAACTTGGATGATTGTTTGACAAATTAATTCATTTAATGAAGAAGAGTTAAAAGTAAGGTAAGATTTTATAGACGATAGATATATTTTAAGAGGAATTTAAGGATGAAGTTAAATCCAGAAAAGAACAAAAAATGAACGAAATAACAAGAATTTCAGTTAAACTTATAGTAAATGAGTTTGGTAATAACATGTCTCTGCTTACTGTATAGTCATTGCTTATTCCCCCCTTAACAACAAGGCAACGACGAGAGAGGATTTTTCGTGGAATAGTTGATTCTGACTTTTTTTTATTGAAACAAGAACAATTGGTAAGGACGTTAAATTATTACAATTAAAATGTACCTCAAATAAAAAAGAGTAGGTTCTCTCTTCCTCTTTTTTGTTTAGACAAGATTAGTCTTTTCGATAATTTACATGCGCTTTATATTATTTAATTTAATATTTGTTATCTTTTTTTTTACCCGATGTCCGGTATCCGCATTGGAGCCCGGCTATATCTGAATTCGCGCCGCGTAGAGCCCATTTTGGGGAAAGCGCTCCCTATCAAGGGTTTTTTCGTACTCTAACTCGAACCAGAAACCTTTGGTTAAGAAAATAGCAGCTTCATCCATTGCACCACATACTTTGGTGGTTAGTAATCCTATTTGTTATCTCTCACCGACACATAATATTCTTTTGATAATTTTTTTCGTAGTAAGTTACAGTAATGCCAATACTATTTTGAGTAAGAGAAAACAGGAGATCAATGTAATGTCCTAACCCCTCTATTATGAAATAGGTTATAACCCATGTGGAAACAAAAAAACAATTCAGTTTATATTTTATTATGGTGTAAATGTGAGCTACAAGCGCTGTAAAGTGCTAAGCCTAAATATGAAGGTCCAAAAGTCATAATTGATTGTTTTTTCTGAAGAAAAAAAATAAAGATAAAGAGAAAATGGAACTTTCTTTTTTGCATGTGAGCATCTTGGAATGAGAATCATGAAATGATTGAAGTGGAAAAGCAATGGAATCGTGTATGATAATACCAAAGTCTCGTTGTAGCTATCATTGTGGTTGAAGGGAGGGGCAAAGTACCAAAGCCATGAGGAAAAACTCTATGCATGAGACATTAAGGTTGAAAGTATACCGTGATATACACTATATACACGGCATATATAATGCCTGGTGTATATCGTGTATATCACGAAAACACAAGAGAAATTGGACAAAACAGTCCGTGATATACATGCCAAGTATATCACGGTTTGGAGTATATTTGGTAACATATTATTTGTATTTAATTAGCATTGTACACTTACCATAATTGTAGAATTCTTGTACAAATAGAATAGAGTTTTGGGAGTAGAATAGGAATAGGATTTTCCATATTATGGAAATTGTAAATTGTATATATACTCATTCATTAATGAAAATAATCAAGGGATTATTTCATTCATGGTATCATAAGTCTATGTCTTGCTTCTACTGATTTTTCTCTCTCTTCTGTTGCCTCGGTTTCCGTGCCCCATCTCGGAATCTGTGCCCCTTACCTTCTCTTCCCAAATTTTCTTCCTAATCCCTCATTCACATATTGTTCTTTCGTTATGTCTACATCAAAGAACATGTTTCATCCTGCCCTTACTGTTTCCAACATCAAGAGCCACATCCCTATTGTTCTTGAGATGGAAAACGTTCAATATGCGACGTGGGCATAATTGTTCAAAATTCACGCAATCTCACATCAAGTCCTCCATCACATAATTCCTCATGTTGTCCCTATACCTGCGGAGGATCCTCGGTTGTGGATCACTCTTGATGCTACCGTCCTTCAGTGGATTTACTCCACTATTTCTACCGACCTTTTACATACGATCATTGAACCTAACACTACAGCCACGACTACTTGGAATAAATTGCGTGACATATTCCAGGATAACCAACATTCCCAAGTTGTCACCCTTGAGCAGGAATTTACACAAGTCAGCATGGAAAAATTCACGAATGTTTCATCTTATTCTAGATGACTAAAGGAATTGGCGGACCAACTCCGTAACGTTGGAGCGCCTGTTACCAATAATCGTCTTGTTCTACAAATGGTTGCAGGCATGTCTGGGGCCTATAGTGGAGTTGGAACTCTACTCCTACAAAGTAATTCGCTTCCCCCTTTTCATCAAGCCCGTTCGATGATCACGTTAGAAGAAGCCGTCTTGGCAAAAAAGGCGGCTATCGGTGCAAGTTTCATGGTGATGATGACTTCATCCGATAATTCTCACGGTTTTGTTGACAATTCGAGCCAAAACTGCAACAACGGTGGCGGCAAAAAGGGTCAAAATTCTAAAAATAATGGCAAAAATCGCGGCGGCAACAACAGTGGCGGACAGAACAGTAGCACCGTCAGTGGCCTAGGGGTACTGGGCCCCAGCTTACCTGGTCTCAGCCTTGGGCCCCTTGGCAGTGGGCCTGGACCAGCGGCCAGTGTCCCAGTAACGCCTACTGCCCACCCAATTATTACCCGAGAAATTGGGCTCCAGTCCAACCCAATCACAGGCCTAGTTTCTCGGGTCCTTACGGCACCAATCAGTAGCATTTCGGGTCGAGTCAGCAGTCCGATCTGCTTGGGCCTCGGCCAGCGCAGGTTTTCACTACTGCGGGCCCGAATCCTATCCCGACACCCACCGATATTGAGGCCTCCATGCATACACTTGGATTAAATCCTCCCCACCCAAATTGGTACATGAACACCGACGCCACTTCTCACATGACATCCAACCAAGGTACTCTCCCGTCTTATTTTAATTTGAGCAAAAATTGTGGCATTATTGTTGGTAATGGCAACTCAATTCCAATTCGTGGTTACGGTCATACAACTTTGTCTCCCCACATCCACCTCTTGTCTTAAAAAATACCCTGCATGCCTTAACTTAATTAAAAATTTGGTGTATGTCCGAAAATTCACCACTGATAATTAGGTTTCTGTTAATTTTGATCCTTTTGGATTTTCTGTGAAGGATTTCAAAATGGGAATACCTCTCATGAGATGCAATAGTCGGGGAGATCTTTATCCAATCACGCCTGCCACCAGTTTCTCGAGTCAAGTCATGCCATCAATATTTGCCGCTCTAGCTCCTTCCTTGTGACATGCACATTTAGATCACCCTGGGTCGTTAATTATTTCTTCTTTGCATAAAAATAATTTTATTTCGTGTAAGGGTACGCATAATACTCTAATTTGTCATTCATGTCCGTTAGAAAAATATGTTAGATGACCATTTGTAGCCTCTACTTCTCGTACTTTGATGCCTTTTGACATTATTCATAGCGATTTATGGACTTCTCCCGTTCTAAGTTCTGTGGGCCATCGTTATTATGTTATATTTTTAGGATGATTATTCTAATTTTTCATGGACCTTTCCGTTAGCGAAAAATCTCAAGTTTTTTTCACATTCTTAAAATTTAGAGCATTCATCCGTACCCAATTCGAACGGAAAATAAAAAATATTCAATGTGATAATGACAAAGAATATGATAATAGGTTATTTCAGAAATTTTGTGATGCTAATGTCATAGTTTTTCGTTGCTCTTGTCCTCATACGTCCTCACAAAATGGGAAAGCTGAACGAAAAATTTGTATCGTTAATAATATTGTCCGCACTTTATTAGTCCATGCTTCCGTACCCCCTTCATTTTGGCATCATGCTCTACAAATGACTACTTATCTCTTTAACATACTTCCTACCAAAGGGTTGGCATATTCATCTCCTCTTAAAATCCTCTATAATAAGAATCATTCGTATTCAAATCTTAGAGTCTTTGAGTGTTTATGCTATCCACTATTTCCGTCTACTACAATTAACAAACTTAAAGCACGTTCTACCGTTTGTGTATTTTTGGGTTATTCATCTAATCATCGTGGTTACAAATGTTTTGATTTATCGTCTAATAAAATCATAATTAGTCGCCATGTTATTTTTTATGAAACCCAATATTTGTTTGCTAAAGTGAGTAGTCCCGTGCCTAGTTCGCATATTTTTTTAGATGACGAAGTCTCACTGTACATTATGCACCATTTATTGGGCCAATCCAGTACCCCCGGAACGCCAGCAGGCCCACTGCATGTTGGCCCGCCAACACCCACAGCCCATCACGTCCCAGGTCCAGCAACTGGGCCAATTGTACAACCTAACTCTGCCCTTGTTTCTGTTCCAGTTCTCGGTCTATGTTCCAGTGTTGGGATAGCAGGCCCACTGCCTACTGGCCAGTCCATCCCCCATCCGAATTTTCTCCAAAATCCACCCAATTCTCTCTCGAGTCATCGACCTGTTACTCGTAGTCAATGGGGTATTTTTAAACCAAAAAGATATTTTAATCTTAATTCCAATATTCTTAAATCTCCATTACCCCGCAACCCAGTGTCTGCATTAAATGAACCGAATTGGAAATTGGCTATGCACGATGAGTATAATGCTCTTATTGAAAATAAGACGTGGGAGTTGGTACCCCATCCTTCTGACATTAATATTATTCGATTTATGTGGATTTTTACTAGGGGTGAGCACGGATACAGGGTACCCAGATACCCGACCGGAACCGACACTAACGGGTAGGTTCCGGGTAGATATATTATAATAACGGGTAGGGTCCGGGTAGTAAAATTAGGAACCGATCAATGTCGGGTCACCTGCTCCGCAAATAGAGACAGTGGTACCGGAATTCTAATCGATACAGGAACCTATAAAATATTAAATATTTTAATTTTTTTTAGAAACATTTGGACCACTAGTATAATAAAGCTTTTCTTTTGTATCGAAGAGCTTATGAACAAGAAAATAAGTTTAATTTAGATATTTTCAAATTTATTTTAAAATCAACACGTTCAATTAATTGAGTGTCAAATTTGGCTTGCAATTTTAGGCTTTGGTAATGTAATTAGCTTTTCTACAATGAATAAGTTTTCTAAAACTTCTTATAAGGGTACTAAAAACTCGATTGTAGGCTAAAAACTACTTGATGAAATTATTTTAGAACTCTTTTTATTCTCATAGGCTTAAAAATTGTTGCTTAATTTGTATTTTTATTTATGAGTGCAGGGAATCTACCCGGACCCTGCGGGTCCGGGTAGGTTCCGGGTAATGATTGCTACGGGTAGGTTCCGGGTAGTAAATTTAGGAACCGATCTTTTACCGGGTAGGGTCCAGGTAGTTAAAAAATGTTAGGGTACCCGGACCCGCTCACCCCTAATTTTTACTCATAAAGATAATTCCGATGGTTCTTTTGCGAGACATAAAACTCGTCTTGTATGTGATGGTAAGACTCAATAGGTTGGCGTGGATTGTGGTGAGACATTTAGTCCGGTGGTCAAACCGGCTTCCATTCGCACTGTTCTCAGTCTGGCTCTTTCAAAGGCATGGCCCATTCATCAGCTAGATGTAAAGAATGCTTTCTTACATAGTGATCTTAAGAAGACGGTCTATATGCATAAACCCTTGGGTTTTCGAGACCCCAAATATCATAATCATGTATGTTTATTGAAGAAGTCCTTGTATGGGCTCAAGCAGGCCCCACGAGCTTGGTATAAGCAATTTGTAGACTATGTATCTACTATTGGGTTTTCTCATAGCAGGTCTGATAATCTCTGTTCATATATCGGCGTGGTACTTCCTTGACATATATTCTATTATATGTGAATGATATTATCTTGACTGCTTCTTTTGATGATTGACGCAAGTCTGTCATGACACTACTCAGTTCTGAGTTTGCTATGAAAGACTTGGGACCCTTGAGTTACTTCTCGAGGATTGTTGTCACTCGTCATGTAGGTAGGTTATTCTTATCCCAAAGAAAGTATGCCGCTGAGATAATTGAGCGAGCTGGTATGTCCTCGTATAAGTCTACTTCTATTACAGTTGATACGAAACACAAGCTAGGTGTTGCGGCTGGCTCACCTTACGAGGATCCTACCCATATCGCAGTCTTGCTGGAGCTCTTCAGTATTTTACTTTTACGAGACCAGATATTACGTATGCCGTACATCATGTGTGTTTGTTTATGCATGATCCTAGGATTGAGCATATGAATGCGCTCAAACACATTATTCGATACATCCAGGGAACACTTGACTATGGCTTGCATTTATATCCATCGACGGCCTCTACACTTGTCTCGTTTACAGATGCTGATTGGGGTGGCTATCTAGATACCAGACGCTCCACGTCTGATTATTGTATGTTTCTTAGTGATAACTTGGTCTCATGGTCTGCAAAGCGTCAATCTACATTATCACGCTATAGTGCAGAGACCGAGTATCGAGGGGTAGCCAATGTGATATCTGAATCATGTTGGTTACGTTATCTTCTCTTAGAGCTTCATTGTACCATTCAGAAAGCTACATTGGTTTATTGTGATAATATTAGTGTCGTCTATCTTTCTGGTAATCTTGTTCAACATCAGCGCACTAAACATATCGAGATGGATATCCACTTCGTTCGAGAAAAGGTAGCTCGTGGACAAGTACGTGTCTTACATGTCCCTTCTAGGTATCAAATTGCAGACATTTTTACTAAGGGTCTTCCCTCGGTTCTGTTTGAAGATTTTAGGAACAGTCTTAGCATACGACGACCGCCCGCTATGACTGCGGGGGTGTGAAAGTATACCATGATATACACGATATACATGACATATACAATGCCTTGTGTATACCGTGTATATCACGGAAACACAAGAGAAATTGGACAAAACATTACGTGATATACATGCCAAGTATATCACGGTTTGGAATATATTCGGTAACATATTATTTGTATTTAATTAGCATTGTACATTTACCATAATTGTAGAATTCTTGTACAAATAGAATAGGTTTTGGGAGTAGAATATGAATAGGATTTTCCATATGAAAATTATAAATTGTATATATACTCATTCATTAATGAAAATAATCAAGGGATTATTTCTTTCAAAGGTAATCACTTGTATAATTATGACCCTTTATGAAAACCTTTCCCTGCTTATTATTTCACTAGATTATTTCAAACTCCATAAAAATTTAAAATGTCAAGCTTGGGAGGAGTTAGCCCTTTGAGTTTGTTAGCATCATAATTGAAAATCTTTAGTTTTATCTATTGAAGTTGGTACGGTCAATCCTAATTCCAAATGTCTGAAATTCGAACCATACAAGCAATATGTCAAAATTTAAATATTTTATCTAAAGTTTAATTTGGGAGTCACAAACTTCAAACTCTGATGTTTGAAATTTTCAATTTCAGAGCCAGATTTTCAACTTTAATTCGTAGATCTGAATTTGATTTTAGAACGGTTATACATTATGCATTTTGTAATTTAGGATTTATGCCTTAAATAGTAGATATCCTCAAGTAAAGCCATTTTGTATAGTACTCTTGTTAGGTGTTGTTATTAATACAACATAGGCTAAAGGGATTTCAATATACAAATCAGTTCAAGTTTTGTCCCTCGCCCATTTCAAACGTCTCAACCTTGTTACCAAAATTGAGTAGGTTTTCTCTAGACTTAAATACTGTTTGGCACAATAGTTAGGCCCAACTTTGCTCAAGGCTAGACTCACAAGGCCATCATGTACTTGATCTGCCTTAAAACTAAATTTAATTTGTAGGTACTTTGATACTTCTAAAGTTTTAAGGATTTGTAAATGGCTGATTTAAACAGATAACTACTACATTTAGAAATTGATCATTTTTTCAAATTAAACCAATGATTTGAAGTACGAAAGTGACCTCATGGTCTGAGTTTAAAATTCAAATCAAATATTAGAATTATGGGTCTATTTTTGAAAAAGTGGCTAGCTTCTAGATACAAGGCCACACAAGTGGTCACAAGGTGTAAATATGTGGTAGTGGGGATCATATCTTAAGCCCAAACCCACTTTAGTTAGTGAACCTAGAATGGCGAATCAAGTCAAGCCCAAGATTTGTTACTAAATGCATACTTATGGCAGTCAATAGCTTTGGGTTGCAATTATGTAGGCTTAATTAAGACAACTCAGTTGGGCCATTTGCAATTTTGTTCCTATTTTGTGTTGCTCTTTAATTTTCGCCACTCTGATGCAATAATTTCGGAGCATAAGTTAATATTTTTACATCATAATATCTCACAAGTTATGTCCCAACCCTTAAAGAACTTATGCCGAACGTATACCCCGCTAAGCATAATTTTGATTTTGAAGCGCAAAAATTAAAGACCAGCCCATCGGAAGGGAAAATCTTGCAATATCTTCAACTCAGTCCCATTTTTTTTTCTTCAAAAGATTGGATCCTGCTGTAATAAGTAAACTTAATTTGGGTTTTACTAGTTTATTCCTTAACTAAACTTTTAAGTGTTAACCAAAATCGAAAGATGATAGCAACTTATATAAGCTTTGAGGTATGCTTTCCGCTTTCTCCTGAGGATAATTGGACCTTCTTATTTCAAATATTAAGTCACCTAGATTTTAGGAGTCATTGTTTCAAAATTAATTCATGATTTTTCAAACTAAAAGCAATATAGATACCTTCGTACATGTAAATAAAAGTTAAGTAGCGTATTTCAAATCCTTTACTTAATGCGCTTTCAAAAAGGATCTATCACCCAACATCCTAAGCCCCTAACTTTAGCTTTGTCAATCTACCTTCAAGGAATTTTTCAATATATATTATATAATCATCCCCAAGAAGTCTCCTTGATATACTAAACATATTTTCAAAACTTCTTCTTTTCAAGGTTTGTATTATTCAAAACGTGTTCTTTACTCAAAACAACAAGTTATCCGCTCTTTTTGTACATATCTTTTGTTATGAATTCTAGGCGTGGGTAAAAAATTCGGAGAATCGAAAAAATCGAACCGAATCGAAATTCAATTCATTTTTTTCTCGGTTTTTTTAACCGAACCGAATCAGGATTTAGTGATTCAGTTCGGTTTTTAAATTTGGGATACGAATCGAACCGAAAAATCGAATTAAATATGTAATTAATCTTATTTTTTTATTTTAGGCTACTACTATCTCTTGATCATAGCCATTGAAACCAATCTATGAAGTTTTTATGGAAGTCGAATGCGGCATGAACTTGATTAACATATCACGGAAGCATTGACATAAAATGTAGGGAGAGAAAGTAGTTGTAAATTGGTAAAACTTTAAATGGTCATAACTCTGCGTTCGGATGTCTGTTTTACCCGATTTTTAATTAATTTTTTGTATTTTTTCGAGATGGGGCGGCCCAAACTGGCAGTTTGGCGCATCCAATTTTTCGAAAAACGTTCATTTTTCCAATCAATTTGTGTTTTCCTCCAAATCGATTTCTAATTTTCCTTTTTCTTTAGTAAACATCTCACGATACACAATAGATTTCAACGTCGAAATTTCATGATAGTGTAGGTGTGAATGTCAACTTCAGTTTTGGAAATTATTTTTTTTTAAAAATAAAAAATCTCATGACCCGCCCCGGCCCACTAGAAAAAACCGATATAATTCGATACGTTCGGCGATATAAACCGAATATATCATTTTTTTTAAAAGTTGGATTCGATTTTAAAAAAACGGTTTTTATTCGGTTCATATTTTTTGGATACAAAAACGATATAAATCGATATACGCCCACCTCGGATGAATTCATTAAATTTGTGAATGTCCAACAATTCATTCATGAACCATTTTTATTATACCCCATCAATATTATGTAACTTTCCATTGAAATTGTATCCTATATATACCGTAATTTTTAGTTCTACAAGGGGACATAAAAAAGAAATAAGATACATGAAATAAACGAGGGTGTTTCAGATATTTTAATGGTCCCTCTAATTTTACTGTAAGACCGACAAATAGTTCACCAACTATGCCGCCTGTAACTCTAATCTCTCCCATTCTTCACAGCTTATTCCTCACTTTCCCTTTGAATTTTCCACTTTCATGTGGCTCCTACCATACCACACCAACCGCGCCTCCGTCCACATTTTCGATTATCGTTAAAAAAAAAATTCATTTGAAATTCATCTTATACATATTTTATACGAAAATAAAAATGAAAAGTCTACAATCTACTCCTTCTGTCCTAAATTACTTGTCTAAGTGGTCCTATTTTGTTTTTTTGAGATTCAATTTAACTAATGTTAGAAGTTAAATTAAATTAGATCAATTCAATATTTTATAATTAAATTGAGATATTAAAAAATGATACGAAAAGTATTACTCTTATAAATTGCAACTTTTCTCAAATCGAACTTAATGAGAAAATACATATAAATATATTGATTAAAGTTGTGAAACATGACAATCAACATGAGAGGAAGGACATATTAAAAAATAGAACTTAATGTAAACAAACTAACCTAACTAAAAATTATTTCTAATTAAGTAGCAATGCCTAATTTTCTTGGTTTCTAAATAGATGCCATGTTTTTAAGCAATCTCTTGTTTGGACTCTGGAGTGTTGTAGAAATATAACTAACCAACTGAATATAAAACGAACAAAGGTAATCTAAAACCCCATATTCACTCCTAGAGTCTCGGAGATTTTGGTGATAATTATGTTGCACAGTTGATTATAACAACAGACACAGTGAAATCTCACAATATGATATCTGGGGAGGGTAGAATGTACACAGACCTTAACTCTATCTTGGTAGATAGATCGGTTGTTTCCGAGAGACACTCGGCTCAAGACAAAGTATAAACACAAGCAAAGCAAGAGAAACGGTTAGACCCGGATAAGAAATTTAAAGCGGTATAAAAATGCTGGTATCAAAAACGAATAAGCAATGCTAGCGCATTCTGAGAAAAGAAGCAGTAACTAACGCAGATAAATAGGATAAACAAAGTACACTAAAGAATACATAGCAGCAGAAATCAAACGATACTATAAAATAATATTGCGCCTACTAGTGTGATAGGCTAAGCGGGCCTACAATAATAGCACTACACTACCAGTTTGTAAGCTTAAGTAGGACTACGCTCGACTACATACTACCCTAATATGTGTCCTCCACAACCCCCTATCTAAGGTCATGTCCTCAGTAAGTTGCACCTGCACCATATCCTGTCTAACCATCTTTCCTCAATACTTCTTCGGCCTACCTCTACCCTTCTTGAACCCGTACATAGCCAACCTCTCACACCTCCACGCTGGGACATTTGTGTCTCTCCTCGGCACATGCCCGAGCCATCTCAACCTCTCTTCCCGCATCGAGGCCACTCCCACTTTGTCCCGGATATCATCATTTCTAATCATATCTCCTTGTATGCTCACACATCCATCTCAGCATCCTCATCAACGCAACTTCCATTTTTTGAATGTGTGAAGTCTTGACTGGCCAATACTCCGCCCCATACAACATAGTCGGTCTAACCACCACCCTATAGAACTTGCCTTTAAGTTTTGGTGGCACATTTTTATCGCACAAGACTCCACACCATAATACGATGTGTGACATCGTCATCAATCTCTCTATTCCTTTGGATAATATACCCGAGGTACTTGAAACTGCCTTTTTTTTGGAATGACCTGAGTACCAAGCCTCACCTCCACGTATGTCTCAAGGTCGCTCCCGTTACTGAACTTGCACTCCAAGTATTATGTCTTGGTCCTACTCAGCCTGAACCATTTAGACTCCAAAGTCTGTCTCCAAGCTTCTAGCTTAGCATTCACTCTGCTGCAAGTCTCATCAATCAGGACTATGTCATCTGCGAATAACATACATCATGGCACATCCCCTTGGATTTGTCGCGTCAGTCCATCCATCACCAAGGCAAATAAGAATGGACTAAGAGCTGATCCCTGGTGCAGCCCCACCGTCACTAGAAGTGCTCTGAGTCCGGTCCTACTGTCTGTACCCTGGCCTTGGCTCCATCATACATATCCTTGATCTCTCTAGTGTACGTCACAAGTACACCTCTAGCCTCCAAACATCTCCATAGAAGCTCCCTAGGGACTTTGTCGTATGCCTTCTCGAGGTCAATGAAAACCATATGTGAGTCTCTCTTCCTCTCCCTATACTGCTCCACCAACCTCCTAATAAGCTGAATGACTTCTGTAGTCGAACGCCCCATCATGAATCCAAACTGGTTCTCGGAAATAGACACACCTCTTCTCACCCTCATCTTCACAACCTTTTCTCAAACTTTCATAGTATGGCTTAACAGCTTGATACCCCTATAGTTGTTACAACTCTGGATATCACCTTGTTCTTGTACAAAGAAATCATTATACTCCACCTCCATTCTTCGGGCATTCTCGCCGTCTTAAAAATGGCGTTAAACAACTCCGTCAGCCACTTCAAACATGCCCTGCCTGCGCTCTTCCAAAATTCAACTGGATCTCATCAGGCCCGGTCGCTCGTCCTCTCCGCATCCTGCGAACAACATCCTTAACCTCCTCAACCTTAATTCTTCTACAATACCCAAAATCTCGTTACCTACCAGATTGCTCCAGGTCTCCCAACACAATGTCTCTACCTCCTTCTTCGTTCCAGAATTTATGAAAGTAAGACCGACACCTCCGCCTAATATGTGTGTCCTCCACCCGTACTTTGTCGTCCTCGTCCTTGATTCCCTGTTCCTTGTTTCTGTTTAAAACAAAAGTTAGTTGTGTTAATATGTTCCTTTTTAATGGTTAGTACTACAATATTTGATATATTGGAGTTTTAAGTAATGAACTTTGGTGTAATAATAAGATGGGTTTTTTTAATTCTTGGGTGTTTAAGTTCAGTAAGTTGGCTTTTAAGCTTTCTTTCTAGTTTGTTATTACCAGAAGGAGTTGTGAAAATTTGGTCTTTTGGGTTATTAATTTTTTTTGTTTACTATGATATCTTGTGTTAGGTGTTTAAGAGTTGTGTATTGAAGAATTTCCAAGTAAGCTAAAGAATGTTATTCCAGTCAATATTTCATGAGCGAATTAGTAGGAGGAGAGAATTAAGAAATATTTGCTCAGGTATATGGTTTTCCAGTTCAGGCTGATTTGTCTTTTTAGAGGCGGATCCAAGATTTGAAGTTTCTGGTTTGGGAATCTTGCTCTTTTGAGTTACTTAGTTCTAAACTAATAATTATACATATCAAATCAATTTCTTAAGACAAAATACAGTGTTTGAACCAAAGTTATTGGATCCAAGCTTTTATTTCGGTGATGTTGTAGTTTAATGTGTTTTAATCAAGAAAAGGAGGTGGAATTGTTTTAGTTGTAAAAAATATGTTGTTAGTTGTTTTTGTTAGGATTTTCGTCTCAAATCCTACCTAATCAGAAAAACAATAAATAAGCGAAGAATAAATAATACACACAGATTTATAGTGGTTCACCCTCAATGCGAGAGCTACGTCTACTTTGCCGCTGCAGATTTTACTATAATGGAGTTTTGAATTTACAATTCTCTCTTTTTCACCACACTTCTGAAAGAAAAATGGTGCCCTAGTTTATATATAGTGAAAACTAGGGCGAATATAATACAAGCCTAAAATTTCCAAAATACCCTCCACTAAATAAACGTTCCACACTATGCGTTGAGTCTTCATAGTGTCGACGGTGAATTAGGCTCCACAACTCAACAATCTCCCACTTGGAGACTAATTTCAATCATCTGTCTCCATCTGCAGCAGCGACTCCTGAAATAATAAATTCCTAAAATAATTCATCCTCATAATTGACAGGAAAAAGAGGGGGAAATAAGATATTGGGGGATGTTTGCTTGGTTCATGAACAAGGCAACAGGTATTGTTAGGATTTACGTCTCAAATATTTGGTAAGTAACCTCATTCTATTTGGTCACTTACTATACACGGTATTGTTAGGATTTACGTCTCAAATCCTACCTAATCAGAAAAATAGTAAGAACAAATAACACACACAGATTTATATTGGTTCACCCTCAATGCGAGAGCTACGTCCACGTTGCCGCTGCAGATTTTACTGTAATAGAGTTTTGAGTTTACAATTCTCTCTTTTTCGACCACACTTCTGAAAGAAAAACGGCGCCCTTATATATAGTGAAAACTAGGGCTAACATAACACAAGCCTAAAATTTCCAAAATACCCTCCACTAAATAACATTACATTATAAAATTTTCAGGGGGCTCCTCCCCCTACTCCCCCGGGAGGGGTTTACCAACCCCTTCCAACCCCCATGTCGACATGACCACTCAGGTCGATCAGCGTTCCACACTCTGCATAGGGTCTTCATAGTGTCGGCGGTGAATTAGGCTCCACAACTCAACAATCTCCCACTTGGAGACTAATTTCAATCATCTGTCTCCATCTACAGCGGCAACTCTGATCCTCATCCAAGAAGTCCAACTGAAGTTGCACACAACTTCAGTTTATCATTCGGCACGACCTTTGTCAGCATGTCTGCTGGATTCTGACTCCCTGGGATCTTCTCAAGCACTAATACTCCATCTTCCAAAGCTGATCCGATGAAATGATACCGGAGTTGTATGTGCTTCGTTCGAGCATAGTAAACCGGGTTCTTTGACAAATGAATGACACTTTGGCTATCACAGTATAGCACACTCCCCTCGTGGTCCTGATCTAATTCCCGCAGAAAAGATTCTAGCCACATCATCTCCTTCGTGGCCTCCGTCACGACAACGTACTCAGCCTCACAACTAGAGAGAGCTACTATCTTCTGCAACTTTGAAACCCAGCAAACCGCAGTACCTCCAAAAGTGTAAAATACCTGGATGTGCTCTTTCTACTATCAACATCACCACCATTGTCAGCATCAACATATCTCTGCAATCCTGTCTTTGACTTTCAGAAACACAAAGCTGAACTCGAAGCGCCCTTCAGATATCTGAAAATCCACTTCACAACCTCCAGTGTTGCTTTCCTAGATTGCTCATAAACCTGCTAACAACTCTCATTGCATGTGAAATGTCTGGCCTCGTACATATCATCACATACATAAGACTGCCAATAGCAGAGGTATAAGGTACCTTGTCCATATGCTTCATCTCGTCATTGATCACAAGCGACTGATCCTTTGACAAACAAAAGTGTCCAGCCAAGAGAATACTGACTGACTTGGCATCATCCATGCTGAACTTCTTGAGAATCTTCTTTACGTATTCTTCTTGTGAGAGCTTGAGGCCCTCCTTACTTCTGATGATTCTCATCTCAATGATTTGTTTTGCGGCTCCCAGATCCTTCATTTCAAATTTTTTTGACAACTTCCTTTTCAGTCTATTAATCTCATGTAGGTTAGCTCCTACGATCAACATGTCGTCAACATAAAGAAGCATTATCATGTAGGAGTCTTCAAATCTCTTGAAGTAACAACATTGATCTGCTTCGCACCATACAAATGCTTTCTTCATAAAGATGTCAAACTTCTTATACTACTATCTTAGAGCCTGTTTTAGTCCGTACAGGCTTTTTTGAAGCTTGCACACCAGATTCTCTTTCCCTTTGACCTCAAATCCCTCAGGTTGTTTCATGTAGATTTCCTCATCTAAATCACCATGAAGAAAAGCAATTTTCACGTCCATCTGTTGAAGATGCAGATCTTCCTTTGCTACCAGCCCAAGAACAGTTCTGATCGTCACCAACTTGACTACGGGAGAGAAGGTCTTCGTGTAGTCAATGCCTTCTTTCTGTTGAAATCTCTTCATAACCAGCCTTGTTTTTACTTCCATCGTGTTCTTCCTTTATTCGGTAGACCCATTTGTTCTCCAATGCCTTCTTCTCCTCTGGTAACTCAGCTAACTCCCATGTATGATTTGACAACAGTGAGTTCATATTATATTTCATTGCCAACTCCCACGTGATCGATTCATCAACTTGCATTGCTTCTTCATAACATTCCGACTCCCCTTTGTCAGTGAGCAGAATGTAGTTGAGAGACGGAGAGAACATGTGAACCGGCTTACTGATCCTGGATGATCTGCGTAATTCTATGATCGGCGTCCGCTGATTTGCTTCAGAATCAGCATTTTCATCAACCTCGCTATCACTAGCTTGTTCCTCTGCCTCAGTAGTACCTGGCTGTAGCTCGGGTGTCGAGAAGTCTCTCAATCAACTATTTTTGATTCCTTGTTGTTACATTCTGAGCTCTCCCGCAACTTGTTCTTGTACAATACATGTTCATTGAAGGCGACGTCCCTGCTTCTGATGATCTTTCGATTTTGGTCATCTCAGAATCGATAACCAAACTCGGTGTCACCATAGCCAATAAAATAACACTTCTTAGATTTCGGATCAAGTTTACTTCTAGCAGTACCATCAATATAAACATATGATAAGCAACCAAATACATTCAGAAAAGAAAGATTTACCTTTTTTTCACTCCAAGTCTCTTCTGGAATTCAGAAACCCAAAGGAATATACGGTCCTCTATTAATTAAGAAGGCTGCGGTATTGCTTGCATCTGCCCAGAATGTCTTGGGCAGTCCCGCGTGTATTCTCATGCTCCGTGAACGCTCATTCAATGTTCTATTCATCTTTTTCGCTATTTCATTTTGTTGGGGCGTAACAGGATTAGACTTCAGCATCTTGATCCCATTATCAACACAGTATCATTTGAAGTCACCATCAATGTATTCTACACCATTGTCGAACCTCAGGCTCCTCAACTTGAGGTTTGTCTCATTCTCAATCATGGCTTTCCACCTTTTGAAGACAGTGAACACCTCAGATTTATTTTTCATAAAATAGACCCATAGGTTTCATCAATGAAGGTCATGTAGTAATGTGATCCTCCAAGTGAGGGGACAGTGGTAGGTCCCCACACGTCAGTGTGCACCAATTCAAGTTTCTCGGCTTTCAATTCCCTACCTGCATTTGAAAAACTTACTCGCTTCTGTTTTTCGAGAATGCGGCTCTCACACATATGATGGTCCGCCGACTTTAACTCCGGAATCATGTAGTTAGTCACTAAAAGCTTCATCCCTTTCTCGCTCATATGCCCCAGCCTACAGTGCCACAACTCTATCTTCTTTGTGTTGCTAACAACATCGATTGTATCACGATAGCTCATCGTCATATAAAGAGTACCAGTTTTCTTACCTCGACCAACCACCATAGCGCCATTCGTTACCTTCCAGGACCTTTTACCAAAGCTAACATTATGTCCCTCATTATTAAGTTGACCCACTGAGATCAGATTACGCATCAGCTTCGGCACATGTCTGACCTTTGTGATCTTTCACACGTGTCCATTTGACATCTTCAAATTAATGTCTCCAGTACCAACAACGCCTAAAGGCTCACTATCTGCCAAATAAACTTTGTTGCGATTCCCAGCAACGTAATTTGTCATTATATCATGATGTGGGGTGGTATGAAAAGACGTTCCTAAGTCAAGCACCCAATAGTCGATCGGGCTGTCAATAGACAACAACAGCGCATCACCAGTGTCTTTAGTGGCAACATTGATTCCACTCCCTTGTTGTCCTCCTTCTTCGGTGCCCTGCAATTCTTCTTGATGTGACCCAATTTTCCACAGTTCCAACACTCAAGTGTTCGCCTGGATCTGGATTGACCCCTGCCATTTCTTGACTTCGACTTGCCCTTATTTAGGTTGTAGTTTCTGTCATAATTTTCACCTTTATTCTCAACATTCAAAGCAGAACTTGTCGATGCTTCACCAAAATCTATCATGCGAACCTCCTCAGCAAGGATACGATCTCTAACATCGTTGAATTTTAGTTTATCACTGCCAACAAAATTACTAAGCACTGCTCTCATCGGCTCCTAGCTATTCGGTAGAGACGCCAGCAAAATTAGGGCTTGTACTTCATCGTCAAACTCGATTACAACAGATGACAATTGATTAACAATCGTGTTGAATTCATTCACGTGCATTGCAACAATAGCACCTTCCTCTATCTTTAGATGAAAGAGTTTCTTCATGAGAAATACTTTATTATTTGCCGAAGGTTTCTCATACATGTCGGACAGAACCTTCATCATGCCAGCGGTGGTCTTCTCCTTCGCCATGTTGTGAGCAACGTTCTTCAACATCGTCAATCAGATTACTCTCTTAACCCGTCTGTCAAGGAGATTCCAATCTGCATCATTCATCTCCTCTAACTTCGGGCTCAATGGTTGATGAAGTTTTCTGCCGTACAAATAGTCTTCAATCTGCATTCTCCAAAACGCATAATCTTTACCATCGAATTTTCCGATGCCGTGCGCCGAACTATCCTTACCTCCCATTGTTTTCTGAATCGCAACACAACCTGTCGATCTGATACCAGTTGTTAGGATTTACGTTCCAAATCCTACCTAATCAGAAAAATAGTAAATAAGCGAAGAACAAATAACACACAGATTTATAGTGGTTCACTCACAATGCGAGAGCTATGTCCACTTTGCCGCTGCAGATTTTACTAGGGATGGCCAGTGGGTCGGGTCGGCCCGGTCCTGACCCCGCCCTAGTACCACCCTGATCCCGCTAAAAAAAAAATCAAAACGGGACTTGGGTTCGTCCCGCCCGGGCCCGTCCCGCCCCACGCCCCGATCCCCTTTGCAAAAAAATGGTTATTGCACAACGGCCATTTTATATTTTGGTCGTTGTGCGATGACCATTTTTGGCCTCCCCCCTACCCCCTTAATATTTATTTTTATCCCCCAAGTTAATATATTAACACTTTAACCCAATTTTCAACTATAAATACCTCATTTTCTCTTTATATTTCTCACAAATCTTCAACAATCTCTCAATTTATCTCTCTATAATTCTACATTGCCTACTAAATATTATATTTTTTTGCTCATTTATATCAAAGTTAAAAAATTGGAAGTGAAGTTGGCAACTAACTTGAGGATCATCCATCGAGCAAAGTTTCAATTTTCAACCTCGATTACCAGTCGACGTTACGTCGGCGTTTGATACCTTCATTCCTTCTTTAAATTATTATTGTTACTTTATCTTAATTATCGCATTAATTTCATTATCTTTAACTATTTATTTGCATAATTAAAATGGAAGGATTAAGAGGTATGTTTAAGGGTAAGGTAAGGGTGCTTCATCTAGTAGGGGTAACAAGGGCAGGGGTACTTCTTCTAGTCATCCTATTCCTCGGCAGGATGATTTGATTGATTACACTCATATAGATGAAATTGAAATTATTAATGATATACCATTAGACGATGAGATATATTTTGCAACTCAACTAGTCTTTAATTTAGAAGATAAAATAGATGACACATCCACTAGTGCACCTTAAACTGAAACTGGAACGCCTCATATTCCCCCCTAGTATGAGATGAGGCTCCACACAAAGAAAATTAAAATCTCTATTAATTTTTTTTTATAGGGACCAAGAGAATCAAGTAGTTAGACACCAAATTTCTAAAAATGTTTATAAATTTAAAATGTGAAAAAGGTCAGGGTGGGACGGGAGGTTTATTGAGACATGTACAAAGTTTTCACAAAGCTAGGTGGGATGAATACGAGGCTACAAAGTCGGGTGCGCCAATGCGTTCTCAGTCGGGACAAGGTTCACATAGTGTCCTTGACCAAGTACATGATCAAACTAACCGGACGACGAGGAGAATTGTAGGTCCTAAATACGATAAACATAGAGATAGGAAAGCAATAACAAAATTAGTTGCGGTGGAGGGTTTGCCTTTTTCATTTCCTTCCTCTCCTGGTTTTATTCATTACATTAGAGATATGTATAATCCTGCTTTTAACGGTTTTCCTAGATCAACTGTTAGGAGAGACGTTTTTAAATTTGCACATGAATATCAACAATATTTGCGTTATTCATTATATCATTTTCCTGGCAAAATATCTATCACGTCTGATTTAGGCCGTAGTACTAACAGCCATGATTATTTAACTGTAACATGTTATTGGATAGATTATACACGGTCTATGCAAAAATGTATTTTAGCATATAGATATATTGATGATAGGCACACTGGAAAATTTTATTGCAGAAAATATTCATCAAATTTGCTAATATTATGGTATAACTGATAAAATAATGGTTGTTACGTTAGATAATGCTTCTTCTAATATTTATGTTATTAGACTTTTAAAAGATCTTTTAACTCCATCTTTTTCTAATCATTTTCATATAAAATGTGTGTGCCATATTTATAACTTAGTTGTAAAAGATGGTCTATCACTTTTTGAAGACATTCTTAATAAAGTACAATTTGCTATAAACTTTATTTTTAGAAGTAATAGAATACAAAGAAAAAAAGAATATAAAAAAACTTGTCACGATTGTGGACTACCTTATAGAAAAATTCCCGAAGAAGTAGCGACTAGGTGAAATTCTTTATATGAACACTTGTTGCTTATGATTATAAAAGACCTATAACTCTATTTTTTAACCCCCATAATCAAAATTCAACTGATATGGTTGTAGATAACGATTGGGAAAAAAAATTCAGAACTTATTGTATTTTTAGAGAAATATTTTTAAGCTACTAAAGAATTTTCTGGTATTTATTATCCTACTATTTTAACTATGTTATTTTATATAGCTCTAATATTTTTGTTACTTAGTGAATATATGAAAAACTCATCTTATAAGGCACCTATTAAAAAATATTTATCAAATTAATTTTTTTTCTATTCCCACTATTTATATTATTGGTGATGTATTAAATCCGACTATTAAAATAGACGGTTGTAAATCACTTATTGAAACTATTTATGATTGCATAGCAGTACTTCCACCTCCAACTCCAAAAAATCCAAATGACCAACCACCTAAGGAACCAACTAAATAAGAAGTTTTGTCTAGCATACACGATGAATGTAAAAAAATATATACGCATTACCAACAAGAAAGTGCTAGCAACCAACCGGCTTCCATACCATCTTATTATTCTTCTTCTTCAATACAACCTCAAAAAAGATATGTTATTTCCGCGGCTAGTATTGAAAGCCTTAGAAATAGAATGTTTAGTGGTACCACTACTAAACAAGTTAACGAGTTTGATGTTTTTGTTTTGCAGGGTGTTGTACCGTACCAAGCAGTTCTCAATGAAGAATGACGTGAAGACTTGCTGAAATACTTGAGGGAGAATGAGAAGACATTTTCGACACTATAAAAAATGGCCCGAGATGTGTTGAACATTCAAGCGTCATCAACAACCTCTGAAAGCATTTTTTCTGCCAAAAGATTTCAAATATGAGAGCACAGACACTAGTTAGCGGGAGACAGCTTGGAGATTGCAGTTTATTCAGAGATTGGATACGAGCGGAGCGTAGAAGGTGCGGTCAACCGGAGATCAACGAAGAAGACGACGAAAACTACAACGAAATCTTATCCGACAGAGGTGGAAGCGACGTCGAACAATTTGACCAACAAATTCCAATTACAACCTAAGAACCACAAGACATTGTGAAGAAACTAAAAAAGTGTTTATAAATGTGTGATTTTTTAAATTACAATTTTACTATGTTACTTGCAACTTTCAACACCACAAAGTTGCAATTTTGAAATTGTATTACAAGAAAATCACATTTCTATTAAATAATATAAGAGGCACAAAATAACTTTGGAATGATTTTACTACACTATCATGTTCAATTATTGAGGTGTTTATATATGTTATTTTTTAAATTAAGTGAAAAAAAAAGAAAAACCCGATCCTGACCCGGCCCGATAAGACCGGTCCCCTTTTCCGACGGGACCGGGATCGGGACGGGACATCGGCGTATCCCTCCAATCCCGCCGGAAGACCGGTCCCGCCCTCCACTGAACGCGCCCCGTTGGCCAGCCCTAGATTTTACTATAATGGAGTTTTGAGTTTACAATTCTCTCTTTCTCTTTTTTTCGACCACACTTCTGAAAGAAAAACGGTGTATTAGTTTATATATAGTGAAAACTAGGGCGAACATAATACAAATCTAAAATTTCCAAAATATCCTCCATTGTATTACATTATAAAATTTTCAGGGGCTACGCCCCCTACTCCCCGGGAGGGGGTTTAACACCCCATTCCAACCCCCACATAGACACTTTGCCTAGGTCTTTCGCAATATTGGCCGTGAATTAGGCTCCACAATTCAAACAGTTTTATCCTATAGCCAGACTAATTGAATTCTATGAAGTGATAATTAGATGTGAAGAAGTAGATTACTGATATTCTATGGTCCTTTTTCTTGTTGCATTACTATCCTGTATTTTTTGGATTTTTCTTTGATAATAACCTAAATGCTTGGTTTACAAATACATTCTTGATTTCAGGTATTCAATTCAGAAAGCTGACTACAGGATGGAAATTTGTTCGTTCTATTCGACACCCTATTATTGCATTGTAAATGTTAGACGGGATGTGAGTGGCAACTGTCTAATTTCAAATCTGGCAAACTTTCCCATATTAAAAGAAAGAAGGTTGTGTTCTGGATTAGATGTTTATAGCGTAAAGAAAATCAGGAAGCGGAGATTTTGCAATATCGCTGCTCTAAAGGGGTTTGACAGTGTTGACTCAGGTCTCTTGAGTGAAAGCTATAACTCAGATATGGTAGACGGGAAAGTCAGTACCCAAGATGTGACTGGTAGAGGTAAATCAGTACCAAAGGTTATGATTCCTAGTTTACCTTGTGAAACTAAAGGTGATTCTGTTGCTGCGGTTGAGAGCTGTTTGTGGGAATGGAAGCCAAAGCTGAATGTTCATTATGAGAAATCTGGCTGTCAAAATGTTAACTCCGCACCAATACTTTTTCTTCCTGGTTTTGGTGTTGGTTCTTTTCACTATGAAAAGCAGCTAAAGGATCTTGGTCGTGATTACAGAATATGGGCATTAGATTTTATTGGACAGGGTAAGTCATTACCTTGTGAGGATCCAACTTCGCAGTCCAAAAGATTAGATGAATCGGAAGGTGATGGAAACAACGTTTTCTGGGGTTTTGGAGCTGAAGCAGAACCTTGGGCAAAAGAACTTGTCTATTCCGTTGACTTATGGAGGGACCAAGTACGCTATTTCATTGAAGAGGTACAGTTTGTATCTTTGTCTTTGTGTTCTTTCTCAAAGTGATTGATGTGCAGATTAAGCATTGTCATTGATGTATTGCTAGATTTTTCACTGCATGTCCTTTCGGATGTACTCTGGCTCGTAAAAATGCTAATTAATGTATTTAACCTCCTGATCTATTTCGGTTCATGTACCTAGTATTCTTCAGAGAAGTTGAAACTATAAACATTCATAAAAGTTTTACGAGCACGTTAACGGTGCAGTCGATGACAGTGTGCTATATTTTGGCAAGCTGCCGTTCCTTGGCACTACTTATTTATTTGTTTGACTTATGTATGGCCATAACTTCACTTAATGCTTATCTGGTCTCAGACTCAAGGTGTGCATGTCTTGTTAGCATCGTCTTTCTAGGTTCTAGGTTGTGGTAGAACACGGATTGATTCCTCTAAACTGGTTATGTTGGGTCGCTGCCTGGGCCTTATTATTTGTGGTGTTTGTTCAAGTTGGCTGTTCCTAGGTCTGAATCAACTCAATCGATGATGACATGTCTTGTTTGCATCGCCTTTCTAGGTTCTAGGTTGTGGTAGAACACGGATTGATCCCTCTAAACTGGTTATGTTGGGTTGCTGCCTGGGCCTTATTATTTGTGGTGTTTGTTCAAGTTGGCTGTACCTAGGTCTGAATCAACTCAATCGATGATGACATGTCTTGTTTGCATCGTCTTTCTAGGTTCTAGGCTGTGGTAGAACACGGATTGATCCCTCTAAACTGGTTATGTTGGGTCGCTGCCTGGGCCTTATTATTTGTGGTGTTTGTTCAAGTTGGCTGTACCTAGGTCTGAATCAACTCAATCGATGATGACACTGTGCAAGTCAAAGCTTGTAAATTGTGCTGGACAACACTATGCTATTTGTTTTCTTTTCTTTGGAAAGTACTTTATAGTGATCTTCATGTGTAATGTTCCTCTAATGTTCTCTTTCCTATTCTTACACCATTTTGTGTTTATACCCAAATGGATATTCAGGAAAGCTTCGTATTATCTGACTTAATAGTTATATGATCGTTATGGTACAATGGGTTTTTCGAGAGGTTTTCAAATTGTCGATTGGTTAAATTTGAGGGTTTGTTTTAGAATAATATCGCTCATAAGGAACAAACTATAAACTCATATCCTTCGATGATGCAGGTTATGAAAGAACCAGTCTACATCGTAGGAAATTCACTTGGTGGATATGTTGCCCTCTACTTTGCAGCATACTACCCTCAATTGGTGAAAGGTGTAACCTTGCTGAATGCGACGCCTTTTTGGGGATTTCTTCCTAATCCTGTTAGATCTCCAAGATTATCTAGATTGTTTCCATGGTCTGGGACTTTTCCTCTTCCCGCCAACATCAGAAAGCTCACAGAACTTGTGTAAGTGCTATGACTTACTCTTTTGATTATATAGTTTCCTAAGCCTATGAACTTATATACTAAGGAAGAGGATCTTCTTCTTGCCACTAAAACAGTTTATATTGATTAGCGTTACGACCAGGATCCTTTCACAAAACCAAATGATGTCTTAGTCACATTTTGCAACTCACATTGAATAAAATGCATCAATCTTGAATTTGATGTTTTTTCATCATATTATGAGAGGAATACACTATGGCTTGTTTCCATGTTTTTGGTTTTTGGCTGGTACTCAAACTTATCCCTCTATACACTTCATTATGGTTTTCTAGATGGCAGAAAATTAGTGCTCCTGAGAGCATCGCAGAGGTGCTTAAACAAGTTTATGCTGATCATACCACAAAAGTAGATAAAGTTTTCTCTAGTATTCTTGAGGTAACAGAACACCCTGCAGCAGCTGCTTCCCTTGCCTCCATAATGTTTGCTCCTCGGGGACAACTAAGTTTTAAAGAGGCACTGACTGGGTAGGTAAAGCAAGTATTACTATTACATAGCTGCATATGGTTTCTCATACTGTAGCAAAGTTCAAATCTTCCACCTTGCTATTTTTAGGTGTCGAATGAACAACGTGCCCATCTGTCTCATATATGGGAAAGAAGACCCCTGGGTGATGCCTATTTGGGGCTTACAAGTGAAACGCCAATTCCCTGAAGCTCCATATTATCAGATTAGCCCTGCTGGTCACTGTCCCCATGATGAAGTCCCAGAGGTAGGCCCTCTTACTGATCTATACATCTGTTTTGGCATTTGATCTTAGCTGTCAACGTGCTTTCTCATTGTTACCATCTCGTCATAAGGTTTTCTTCAAAACTTGTTACCTAGTAATATAATCCAAGACTTAATCCAAACATTTCGTCGCCCCCCAAATAGATGAATAGTTCCTGTTATATTTGGACTGGAAGTATCATATAAAAGAAAAAGGGATAGAGCAATGCTAATCAAATGCAAAAAGAAAAAGTTTGAAATTGTCTTTTGTTCGTGCTCCTTTCAGCCACTGAAAAATACATATAAATTTCTCCCAGCCCCTTATATCATCTTACTTCACGCTTCTTAACCGAGGTTCTGAAATCCTTATAGGTTCTTATCTAAGTCATTGGTTAACTAAAAGATGAAGAAGCGTATCAGTTGCTATCCTTGTTATTCTGTGACAACTCGTCATATCAGTTGCTATCTTTATTTTGGATTGTTCTTGTAGTTGGTCTTTGAAACATAGCAGAACCAGAGACGAATCCAGGTCAAGTTCAGTGGGTTCAACCGAACCTTCACTTTACGTTCAAACTATGTATACATATGCAAAGAGTTTAAATACAATATAAGATCATACTCGTTCTTGGTCACACTGACTAGATTTTGGTTTCGCTTCTGAATATAATGATATTACATGTGCAGATTGTGAACTTTTTGCTGCGCGGATGGATCAAAAACATTGAATCCGATAGTTCAGTTGCATTGCCTCTGCTAGATAGTCAAGAAAGCGTTGAATATGATGTTGTCAAAGACTTGGAATTTGTTCGCCAAGGAATGAAAAAATCAGTAAAAGTGCAATTTTACGGGTCAGTGACTTCTGAATGAGGCTTGGCAAGTTTCTAAAATCTCGATTCCAATATGGAGTTTACTTTCCATAATTGCACATAAAGTTTTTCATTTTTTGTGCGCGTAAAATCCACATATTGTATGATAAATTCCCACCTATGCCAAGCTGAATATTCACGTGTTAACATAATTTTAGCAATGTAAATTATAGTATAGGTCAGCATGTATAATTTTTCTTGTCATCCCTTAGATTAAATCTTGCTGATCATTGTGTAAAATGTCAATACCATGAACAAAATAGTTGTTTGTTATAAATCACTAAAATGATCAAACAATTTTTTCCTTGTCGTTGTTACTCTACCATATTATTTCCTATTATTTATTTGTTTATATAGAGTACAGATCTAAGTATATTCGAGGGATTATAATGAAAAGCAAAAATAGATATTTTCATTTATAAATGGTAAATCTATAAAATTCATAATGATTATGACTAAGAAATTATAATTCATTTAAAGGGTGAAAAAGTAGAATTGATAGGGTTGAGTTATACATGACTTTTTTTCTTTCCCACGAGAAATTGGTCAGTAATAGATATAACAACAACAAAAAAAATGGAAATCCATGAAGGTAATATAAACATCCTTAATTTAGGTGTGTGACTTGCAGAAGGAACCAAATTTAAAGAGAGTAGGTTTACGTATTAGTCCTATTTAATATGGTAGAACAAATGTTTTAATTTCCCCCGGCTCAAATGAAGAGTATGTATTCATGGAAATTGGTACAACCTATTCTTCACCTTGATACATTCCAAAAATGTTGACGGTTTACTTATTTTAATTATTTTTATATCAACTACTGTATATCATTTTCACGACTAATCCGTCAAGTAGCATATCCAACTCGCACGTGAAAATCCAAGTCAATCCCTGTCCCCCAAACTAGGAGCAAATGAGCTCACACCAAAGGTAAACAAGTGAGTTTCTTGCTTATTTTCTTGTGTTTGGTAAGGAAAGAATAAAATAT
>CM056489.1:40030732-40059834 GCA_029783415.1 Anisodus acutangulus
ACATTCTCTTTCACAAATTGGTCCCTGACGGCGGATATTAACCACTTTCTCTATCTCATCGAGGTGTGATTGGGGTCAGCAATCAGCCCGTGGATAGCTATTTCTAGAGGGATCCCTGTTATGTCAAGGTGAGACCAACCAAAACAATTGAAATTAACTTTTAAATAATTTTAAAATGCTCTCCTAAGCTCGAGCGAAAGCTCCTAGCCCAGGTATATCTTCTTTTTGAAATGTTTTTCGAAAAGCGTTGTGCTTTCTAGCTCTTCTATGGAAGAATCTATGGGGTCCTTATTTGCTGGCATGACGAAGCCCCCTGGGATAGTCTGATCCAATTGCTCTTCTTCTGTAGTCCCTTGCTCCATATATCGCTCTATTGTTTTCCCGAATGCCTTACTTGGATTCGGTGTCTATAATTGCTATTTGTCTGCCTTATTTCCTTGTGATTATGCAACTGCCAAGGCGTCCTTTATCCGGGATGCATCATGATTTCCTCTGATTTTGCCGACTCCCAAGAGGGTGAAGAACTTGACCTTCTGATGGAAGGTTGAGGGGACCACTTGCATTGCGTGCAACTATGGTCTGCCAAATATCTCATTCTAAGATATGTTACTGGACCTGACATCGAATGTCGTGTCCTGCTCCATGCCATCGGTGTGCACTGCTAACTCGACTTCTTCCCTTATCAGCTCACTCGACATGTTGAAGCCTGCTAGTACCTTTGTTATTAGGATGATGGGTTCATCCGCCTACATTTATTTTAGAAAACGCAGCTGTATGATGTTTGTCGAAGTCCCTGGGTCAACCAAAACACAATTCATAAAAGATTTGTTAATTTGTACATATATTACCCGGGCATCATTATGAGGGGAGACAAGGTCCATGCAGTTTTCACTCGAGAATGAGATATCTCAACTCTCCACAGGTTCTCGGATATGGCTCGTGGTTGTGACGAAAACTTTAGATTTCCTCATTGATGTGTATGTAACCTTATTCATCACATATGTTTCGAAAATCATGTTGATAATGTGAGTGCGTAGAGGTGTTTTGTTTGGTTTCTGTTTGACATTTCAACTCAGATTGAGCTTCGCCCGGTCGCTAACGTACTCTCTCAAGTGTCCTGCGTGCAGCTGCTGCACCGCTTTGATCCTTAGATTTGCACAATCCTCCGTGGTATGCCCGTGCGTGTTGTGAAAGTGACACCACAAACCTATGTTCATTTTATTCAGGTTTGTGTCCACATTATCCGGGAACCTTGCTTCTTTCATGGTTTTCATTACCGCCACTTGTTCTGCTGCATTTTAGCTTTGGGGGGCTAGTCCCTCTTGATGCCGATGCTTCGGATTGTGTATGGCCTCGCTCAATTACACCCTAGTGACTCTTGCTGCTACCCCGGTTTGCCCCTGGGCTAGGGAATCATTGGGCATCATACGACTCGAATCGTTCCCTATTTGTGGTGTTAGTGCTGAACCCTTGTCCCAGTCATTTTGAGGGGCATTTGTCGATGTATACCGGAGCAACCACTCGCTGATCCTCCTCAATTCACATCTTAGTTATATATTTGAGGTTTATCTCGCTCCATGTCTTTGCCGAGAACTCCATCAGGCTTTCCTTCAGCTTTCTGGAAGGATTTGAACTATTCAGGTTCAATCCATCTGTAAACGCAACTGCAACTGTAACCCAATTTTCCGAGATGGCTGACATCAACATTTTTTCTATTTGGAAATTGTCTACGAATCCCCGCAGTATCTTGTCTTCCCACAACTTTATCGTGAACACGTCCTGCTTGTATGTTTTCACTATTCGAGCCCCTGCATGAGCCTTAGCAAAAGTATATGCAAGAGTGGCAAAATAATCAATAGAATTTTTGGGTAAATGAGTATTTGAAGAGAGTGCTACCTTTATGAGTGTTTGGCTAAATTTCTTTAGCATAACATATTCGATCTCGTGCTGCTTGAGATCGTGTGCGGTGACATCTGCTTCGAAGGTTATGATATGCTCATCTGGATCATTGGTGCCATCATATTTTGGTATGTCATGCATCTTGAACTTCTTCAGGATGGGGATGGGGGACGCGCTTTCTGGATACGAAAAGATCCCATATCTTCTGGATCCTGCACCTTTTATCACAGACGACGCCCCTGGTATTTGATTTATCCACTCATTCATCTCTCTTTCCACCCGGCATTGTCATTTTGTGAATGTATCCATTAGTTCTTTCATGCCATCAGTCCTCTTCTTGTTGGTTTTAGGTGATGCCGAGGTCTTCGCTGCGTTCCGGTTTGACATCATCATCCCAGCTCTGGAGTGAGTAGCTATAACGGCCATCGCTCTCTCCTTGCGTAGCATCATTTTGTTCTATGCCTCTAGGACTACTGTGATCGTATCCTTCGTTAAAAACCATCCCTTATTGGTGGACTCGAGCTTGCCAGTTTGATACTTACCTGAGCTTCTTTCTTCGGGTGTTTGCTCCAGGCTTTCTTTGACTCTTCGTTTTCCGAGATGCTCTTGCCTTATTCTTTGTCGGGTTGCTTTAGCGGGAGTTTGCTTCCGATTCTCTTCTACTCTCGCTCAGATTCCTCTTCAAGCACCGTTCTCAATATTACTAAAGGATCTACCTGGTCCTGATTATCAACGGGTATCCGTTCATCTTTGAGTTCCTGTGATCCGTGGGAATTGTTGCTTTGTCCTGGCCTATTTTTTCGAGTATAGCGGCTCCGCTTGATTTTTTCAAGGAGATCAACTACAGATCGAGACAACAACACAATTGTCTATCCCCACAGATGGCGCCAAATTATTTTTCAGTAAAATCAGTTCTAACCAGAAATGCAGGTAGAGGTTTGTATTTTAGGGTTTAAAGACAAGTGAGTTGTATCCGATCCGTAGAACTCCTCAAGGAATCTGGTATTATGTGATAAAAATAGATAAATAAATAATATGAATAAGAAATCTTTAATTTAGAACAAGCAATGAAATATAATAAACAAGTGCTTCTTTTAGTCCATTGCTTTGAGAGAGAATATAGCTTAGGGTACAAGTGTGAGCTAGAGAATACAAGATGGGCTTCCTTCCCTTCTAAGCTTTCAATATATAGACAAAATTAAGACTACTCTATTTCCAACGGTCATGATGACAGGACTATCCTGATGTCATCATGCCTAGGCGCCACGCCGCTCTGATCTAGGAAGGCTGATGTGACAGAAGTTGTTGGGAGTGGAAAACAACCGTAGGATGCCTCAGAGTTATTTGAGTCTCCGGATACGCCAATCTGTCCGGGGGCGTCCTTTACCCAATACTGAAAGAAATAATTCCTTGATTATTTTCATTGATTGAAAGGTTATATATACAATTTACATATTTTCATAATAGGAGAATCTTATTCCTATTCTATTCCTAAAACCTTATTCTACTTGGACACTAACTATACAATTATGGTAATACATATATTATGGTAAGTGTACACGACTAATTATTACACTAAAACACTATACATAAACTAAGGTATTACATGGACTGATTGTGGACCAAATCCGTGATATACATAAGTGTATATCACGGAATATGACATATATTTAACAAATACAGTATGTTATGGAGGGAAGTTTTAAATTGGCTTCAATGGCAAAGGAATATCTTGACCTGGGAACAAGAATGGGCATGAGTGATGAAGACTAGCAGGACAAGAAATCCAAATGGCATACTACTCAAAGCAGCTTTTGCAGTAGTGGTATATGAACTGTGGGGTGAGAGGAACTCAAGAGTCTTCAACAACAAATGCACCAGCAGCAATGCACTGATCCATAGTATACAGACAACTATGTGCATAAGAGTAAAGGGAAACAAAAGGCTTTTTGATTATATTTGTGAGTTATAGTTTGGCTTTGGCTTGTGGTAGATTTGTAACTAAGGATACAAGTTACTTAGGATGAGTACCTCGGTTGGCTGGCTCTGGTTTGTCATGCTACGCTTGGTGATTAATAAAATTCGACAGTTAATTGCCAAAAAAAAGTATGTTATGACGGGTAAAAAAATACTCCATCCGTTTCAATTTATGTGAATCATTTACTATTTGGAGAGTCTACGAGGTGGTTCTTTGATCACGTTTTTTTTACATTATTTTTAAATTATCCGAATTATAAATTATCATGACTTATAGTACTTTTAATATAATTTCTAAATATATAAATTTTATTTTTACAAACTTGAAAAATCTATGTCAAAATTTAAGGTCAAAGTTATAAATTTTGACCATCGTACTCCGCAAAGGTTCACATAAATTGAACGGAGGGAGTACTTTTTAAGTTTATTCAAATATTAAAATATACAATATTTTTTTAATAAACTAATAATGAAATAATGCCAGGTAAAGTTAAATGAAAGGAATATTAACTAAGTTCCATAGAGCACGAGCTCCATTTCCTTTAACATTTTATCTCGAACCGTTCACGATTTTTCAATTTTTTTTAAAAAAAAGAGTTATCATGGTGTTCCACTGCGAAATACGAACCAAAAACTTATTCCATCATATCTAAGGGTCAATGCAATTTACCCCTTAGATTTTTAAACTGTATCAGATAACCCACTCTAATTAGTAGAGCTAATAGCCTAACATAGACATTATATTATACTGTATGCCTTCAGCTTGTACAACTAGGATTAAATTGCAGAAAACTTCATGGCATTGCAAGTGAATTATAGTGGATGTTCCAAAAGTGGAGTTCCACAACCCCATGTCAGCATCTTGTGTTACTACTATTATATTGTAGAGGTTTAATAAGTAATTTAATATAGGCATTATGTCCCACCAGTTGATATTGTCCAAGATCCGAGTGCTCTTATCTTGGTACTAGTTTTGTACTTTTCCTGCTAATTGGCCCACGTAGGAATCCCAAGACTTGTTCCCTGGTGGTCCGCTCTCTAAATACCTAACTTACTCAGCTGCTTATGAATGTAGCGTAGAATTTATACATTTAGCTGAATTCATCATTTTCGATAAGAAGGGTTTATTCGTAAAACGATACAATTGAATTTGTATACGTAGTCAAAGATATGTAGATCTCAAGTGACCCGTTAAATAAGAACTTTAGATAAATTATACTGAAAATAAGTAATAATAAGATAAAGTAAAATAATGATTAGTCTGAGTCTTGTGACAATTTTTGGACAAAGTTATGATAACTTGTATGCAAGCAGAGAAATCGAGAAAGTAAGAGTAATTGTATTGTAATAAATAGTGTGATTGGTTACAATGGAATAACATGTCATAATTATACATGAGCTACACGGGTACACAACTCACGAAATATGTCCTAATTAATGCAGAAGAATGAAAATTATAATAATTTGACAATTAATATCTCAACAAATGCCATTAAAACACCATTGGAGACGTATGACCGATTTTAGTAACAGCCGTCTGTTATGAACCAACCAATTACCCTTCTTCTGAGCCACTGGTGCCAACCACGCATGTGATGCTTCCGGTACTTCTTGAATGTTATCAGTAATGTCTCGGATTGACCTGGACTTGACTCAGCATCAACCACCATGTGCCGCACTATAATTCGTACACCTGTCTTATACAGATTTTACCCTATACAAGAAGCATATTTTTTTAATGAAAATTTACTAAAAATTCATCAATATTATTTTGAGCCATAATTTTAAAGATGTTATGAGTTTAGTGGTCAAATTTAAATCTTGTAATAGCCCCTGCCCACTTATTGAATCTAATTTCTTGGCTTTAGTAATTGAGAAGCAATGCGAACACGAGTGTTTGGTCTTGTGTATGATTCTCGCTTCGGGTGTGAGAGGTTGTGAGTTCGATTCTTGCAACACTCCCAACTACTCTCCATTCGTGAGAGGACACGCCACCCTACATTGTAATTCAATTTTTTTTTAAAAACAAAAGAAATGGAAAATTCATTAAACCGAAACTCATTAGATAATTGGGGCATAACATTTAAAAAGTGTTTATAATTGGAAGATTAAATATCACATGTGTAAAATGTATGCTTGACAGAAAAAATGTTCAATTTGTGACAATTTTATTGTGGAACGTTATAGGTAAGTAGGTAACATCCGTCAAATGGATGAGGTTAAATAAACAATCACCGCAAATTGACACTCCTAGAGTCCTAGTTGATAGCATTGTGGCCGCTTATAAGTCCACAAATTAAATTTGGTTTAAGACACTTGAGTGGCAGTTATATTATATATCGTCCCCTCAAATAACTTTAGAATATTGAGATTGTAAATAGTGTAGGTTATTAACTGCAGTAAATTGACTTTAAAAACCAAACTTTTTCATGATTTCCATCTTGAAACATTTGGTGCTCCTCCTTATGGAAATTTCATTTAAAAACATTATACTATCAAGACTCAGTTTTCACTTTTGAAGAACTCAAATGGTTAGTTAAGGTCTTCAGCTGATAATACGTTTACGTATCTACAACTTCAGAAGTTTGTGTGTCTTTTCTCAATTGGCATATATATATATATATATATATATATATATAATAGTTTATTTAAAAGAAAACTCCTAACTGAACACGATTCTTTCTACATTTTTATTTAATGAACCACTATTCCAGAATGTCTTTTTATTACTACCAGTTTTCTTATAATTTTTGGTTCTTCCGTGGTACTACCTCCGTACTTGGATGTACATGAGTTAGTTATTAAGTCCCATAACTTCATATCTGCTCTTCACAATATCTGGTCCGGTGTTTATATCACCTTAGCTATAAGTCGTGCACATTCACAATAATGATGTGCGCAGGGTCTTTGATAGGCGATTTCACATTTAAAAAAACGAATAACTATACAAATTATCACAACATCTCATTGAAAAAACACGTTCAAATCACATTAATTAAAAAAAAAAATCAAGTACATCACAACTTTCTTTGACAAGATCATTTTCATTTTTTGAGATGAAATCATAATAACTTTATTAAAATTAACGCAAAATACTAATATTTTGTCACGTTAGCAATCACTGGTAGCTTTTTTTCACTGGTTTTGCTATTCCTTGCCCATAGGAATTAATTTGCCGGTTCGATATCTATAGACATTATCGTTTTAACAAATGAAAGGAATGAAGTTGCGTGTTCAGAGATTCGATGCTCCACCATTATCAACTAAATGAGAAGTTGAAATAGAAGGCTTTGACGAGGAATAATTTGACACGTCATCTGCGCGAACCTCTTTGTAATGTATTTGATCACAAAAAACGTGGGGCAACATTTCGTTATTTTACATTAATCTTGAGAAAGAATGTCTCTTGATCACTTCGATTTCAATATCTTGATCTCGTTGTGAATACCCAAGAGTTTATGAAATATTATATTTGAGACGCCTCTTTAAAGAAATATGTACCATTTCTATTGGTGTGATATAAGATTTAGGGTGGAGTAGCCTCTAAAAACTCTAATTGATCTTAAAATTTGAAGAATATGGATTGAACTCGTATTGTAGAAGTCCATCTTAAATCCAGTAAATTTTTGATTTCTACGGCAAGATCTTGCCGAATTTTTTGCAAATTTCAAACTGAATAGTGAATCTTTTTTTCTTCACGGAATGGCACTGAACCCAAATGATGTTTTATTTAATTGATAATGTCCATGGACTATATAAAATGTCGACATCTGGTAACATGGTGTGATTATTGCACGTAATGACATAGATTACTAAGTACTCCTATTATTTAATATAACAAATTAAACATGTCATGACGGGAGCTTAATGCATCAGTGACCTTTTTAAACATATCAGTCTATAAAGGCTATCTTTCCATAAGTTGCTTTTTTAACAAAAGATGCACTTAGACCTTATGATCCACTCGTTGTCATTCCATATAATTAACGCTAAACTTATCTTTGCATTATCTAACATTATGGTGCCCAACAGAGGGTTAAAAATATATATTTACTCTTAGGATCACCATGGCCAGTAGTTTTCACATGTCACTTCCATCCTATTTGAGAAAATAAAACATGGGATATTTTATGTTCCAAACTTTTGCACATTCTCCTTTATGCTTTGGCAAGGAACGATTGAGACCTCTAAATTGAGCCAAGCAAAGGACTAAAATTGACGTACATCTATCTAGATAGAAAAGAAGCTGCGAGGGAATACATCATTCAAGCAATTCCATTTCCATTCTTATTGGAATTTATCCTAATTTAGGCTCGTTTATTTTCACTTAATAAAGATATGAATTTGAATCATTCATACTCTAGTCTATTAGGTATATT
Source organism: Anisodus acutangulus (assembly GCA_029783415.1). Taxonomy (NCBI): domain Eukaryota; kingdom Viridiplantae; phylum Streptophyta; class Magnoliopsida; order Solanales; family Solanaceae; genus Anisodus; species Anisodus acutangulus. Next base: position 40,038,988 of record CM056489.1, read on the forward strand.
TATTAATATATTTTTCTTTGCAATTATTTATTTGTTATTGATATGTCTAAAACATTCAAATTTTGTATGGAATCTTAAATTCATTAAGATGTTCAAATTTTCACTTAAAGATTTCCGCGACGGTGGTAGAATATATGGTTGTCCAAGGTAATTGTGCAACGTTGGTGGTAGAGATGAAGGTGATCGTTAGTAATGATAATTGGTGGTGAAGGTTGATAGAGGTGGTGGCTGGTAGTGGATGAAGTTGACGGTGGTGGTTGAACATTAGTCGGATAGTGGCAATTGTATGATTGTTATGAATAAAATACTGGCAAAAGTCACATCAGTCATCACCACCATCTATCTCTTCCACAACGAGTAATTATCATCTCCATCACTAATCATCACTATTATTAACCACCTTTATTTGGCTACAAAAATTACCTACGTGAATATTTAGAAATGAGATTGAGTAATACAAATTTAAATATCACACCTTATATTGTGAGCTAAAGTGAAAAATAAAGAGAAGAAATGAAAGATAACATAAACGGGGCGGGGCGGGGCGGGGCAGGGCGGGGCAGAACAATTTTTTTGAAAATGCTAAACGGGAATGGGCAGGGCGGGTCAAAATCTTAGCAGGTCAAAGCTTGCCCCGCCCTAACCCGCCCTATTGCCATCCATATCAGTCGCCACCACCAATTCACCTCCACTGTTAGCCTCCTATGACACCGACCACCTCCGCCATCGACGTCCACTGCCAACTGCCAAGTGCCAACTACCAACAATGACTACCTCCATTAATGGTAACCAACCACCAGCCACGACCGCTCCCATCACCTCTCGCCACCACTACACAAGTATATCCACCAGCCATGCCATCTCCACCTCCACAACCACCACATGCACCAGATGTCATCTCACAATTGTCACTATTGACGATGACCATCACCAATTATCTCTACTAGATTTAATTTTAGAGTGTGCTTCATTACACAAATAATTTTTTGCAATACTATATATAAATTAAGAATTTTTAAATATTTTTGGTATAATACGTAAATATTTTTAAAAATTATTTCTTCTGTCCCAATTTATATGACACACTTTCCTTTTTAGTTAAATCCAAAAAAATGACACATTTTCTTATTTGGCAACAATTTAATTTTAAACTTTATCTTTTACGCTTAACGAGATAATCTATATAACCACACAAAAATCTTTGGCTTATTTTAGACCATAAGATTAAAAAATATTCATTTATTTCTTAAACTTCGTGCTAAATCAAATACTTTCATATAAAATGGAACGGAGAGAGTATATATTTGAAATCTATTTATATAATAAAGCTAGACATGGACAATGTGATGTGTCACCTCTCTATGGTCTCCATTGCTATTTATCTTTTTTTTTTCCTATTTTTAAAATTTATGTGTTATGTAGAAAAACTTAAAATAAATTACCCATTAAACTCTCTTAGTTTATTACTCCTCCACTATTCTTCTTTAATGTAAAAATTTAATGATCTTTATTTTTATTATTTTCATAACTTTTATTACCATAACTCCTAAATAATTAATAGTCATCTTCATGGCATCATTTGGTATTCCATATTATAGTCTATAGAAATTTATTGTAAAAAAATGATTACATTATTCAAACAATAAGTGACATTGTAGTGTAAACATAGAGATTACGACAACTGTGAGTATGTCATGAAATTGTTGAGGGGAGTTCCTCTCCAGGATTACATCTTCCCAAGGTGGAGGTTTGTTTCTCTTAAACTTTATAACTCTTTCCCATTTCTTTTTTTATTTTCTTCATTTCAATTTATGATACAAATTCAAAAATTATGTCCTTTTAGAACCAATGAAAAATAAGTCTAAAAATAATTACTATTAAATTTATAATTGTTTCTTTCCTAAGATGATTAAGTGATCACATTTTAATGTTTGTGCACACTCTCAATTAGTTAATATCTATCTTGAATTGTTTCAACAAGTATGTTTTCTTCTCAAGTATTATGTTTCTTTTTTAAATTATGGAGGATAGTTAGCTAATTGGTTAACTCGTAATAGTTGTTAAAAGGCCTACACACATATAGGAGTTTTTGAAGACCATATTTTGAGGGAAATGTTTGGTCAAATTACTCCCTCTGTCCCAATTTATATGATGTAGTTTGACTCGGCATGAAATTTAAGCAATAAAAGAAGACTTTTGGATCTTGTGGTCTAAAACAAGACAAAAATATTTGTGTGATTATAGATCTTCTCGTTAAGCGTAAAATGTAAAGCTCAAAGTTAAATTGCTGCCAAATAAGGAAATGTGTCATTCTTTTTGGGACTGACTAAAAAGGAAAGTGTGTCAAATAAATTGGGACAGAGGGAGTAATATCTGAAGTATCGCTTATTACAAAGATAAAACATGAGAATGAATTATGCAAAAAACTGAAAAGAATAACATAGGACTACTAGACGAGAATAAGGTGAATTAGTACAATGACCGCACCAAATGAAAAGAATTAATAGTATAATGTGATTCCTGCGTAAGAAATCTCTTTGATTATTCATATTTGTCATCTTAATTTTTTTTTTTTATGATTTAATACCTTTTTCTCTTACCTTCTTTACTTTTTCTATGATTTTTGTTTTATCCTTGGTGAGTAAAAATGCTTTTATGCATGCTAGAGAATGATTTTTTATTTTTTTCTTAATATTTCATCTAAGTTAGTTACACATGTAAACAGAAAAATGATCATTTTAGGGGTAGCCAGAACGAAAATCATGAGAAGAAAGAAAGACAACAGTTCACAAGACAACTGGAAGTCTATTGCTAATGGCAAAAGACACACAATAATTATCTTTTTCTTATTTTCTTGAATTTAGATTTAATCATGTTCAACCTTATTTATTGAGATTCATCATTATATATAGTAATGGTTCCTTGCTAAGTGAAACTAAAATAAGAGGAATAAACACAATAAAAGATAATTGATATGTTATTATATAATTAAGAGACAATGAGTAAAAGGGAGTTACTGTAATGTGAAATAGTCTTTCTCAGAATATAACAATAGTTTTCTCATAAATCAGGCGGTTATCTCGACAATAAATTTGTGTAAAAAAAATCTCAATTGTGAAAAAGGCAAACATGCATTTTAGATTACGGAGAAGACATCGTTGTAATTTGTTTCAAAGTGACACTTTCGATTATTGCAATGAATTTGTGTACTCTCTCATTTTCTATTTTAACTATTTCTTGCATATTTTTTCTATTAGATTTTCTTATTCAAATTAAAATAAATATGAAAAATATATTTAATTAATAACGATTTAACTATATTAAAACTATTTATGACTGCGCGCGCTGCTAAATACACTATTTACTAAATAAAGATAGTTCCATTCAGAATCTAAGAAACAAACAATTTTAAATATTTGATGTTCAGATTCAAAGATGTTAATGTTAGGTTTGGTGTTGTGGCATTCTAACCAACATATATTTTTAAGGATTGATTTGAATGTATACAATGTTGGAACAAATGTCACCACATTCGGAACAACATCTTCTGAAAAAACAGCTTTGCCTTACTTCACGGAATGAAGTAATATTTGTGCAAATATTACTATGAAGTAAAAGTACCTTGGCAAGGTAAATAAGAGCTGATGAAAAATGTGGGAAGAACAAGTCAAGGTTATTGCAATGCGTGAGGAACAAGACCAAGAATTTAGAGGATTTTGATCAATGATCTTCTCCAACAAACACACCAGCTGCCCACCTTTCCCTCAACCTTCACAACGGATTGATGAGTTGTTCAAGGAAGACTCTCTACTATAAATAGAGAGGTTACTGCAGTGAATCGATATCCAGAAATAGATTGCAAAAATATCATGAGAGCTCTCGAGAATTCATCTCAGAAAACTGGATCACAAGTGTTGCCTGAGCGTGTCGACAACATTCTGTCCAACATTACAATTGCAGTTTAGATTCTAGATTAGCTTTGTATTGAGAAATTGTAATGAGAAGTTGTCTATGTCTATTTAGGTAGATTTTTCAGGCAGAAGTCATTTGCGACTTCAACATTTAATTCCTTTCCATTTCATCTTGTAAAATTGTAAAGAAAGGAATTTGTAATTTTTGTATATAATAAGTACAATACTTTCGGTCATTGACCGTCATAGGTTATATATATATATATATATATATTATATAACTTATGTAAATTTTAAACCTTGGTGTTCTTTAAATTTCCACTGCATTGCTCTTTAAAGTTATCTATTTTACTAAAGTGTTATCACTAGCGCCGGACGACATTATCGCCAACATTCGAAAATTGAATTGACATTCGAGTTAGTTTATTTCCAGTTTGTTTTTATTGTTCCATAGCATATCTGGACCTAACAAGTGGTATCAGAGCCAACACTTAACATAATAAGTAATTGGTCCTATTATTTAAAGTTATGGATCCGGCAAATCTAATGATTGATAGGCTTCCCATTTTAGATGGTTCAAACTATGCCTATTGGAAGATCCGCCTACGTTCTCATATCAAATCAATTGATGTTAGAGCATGAAGATCTATAACCAATGGATATGTTGTTCCTATGTTTCCATCGGATGAGGAAGACGACATTCTTGTTAAACCTAAATCCGAATGGACTGCGGAAGAAACCAATAATGCAAGCTTCAACGAGAAAGCCTTAAATGCAATTTTTGGATGGGTTGATCTTTACATGTTCAAACTCATACAAAACTGCTCTACGGCTAAAGATGCATGAGATACTTTACAAACTCATTGTGAAGGTAGCTCAAGTGTTCGTCGGACGAAGCTACGCATGCTCATGAGCAGATATGAACGTTTAAGGATGGAAGAAACATATGACATCAAATCCTATTTTGAAAAGTTGATTGACATCTCTAATTAATGTCAAGTGCTTGGTGCTCCTTTAATCAACACTCAACTTGAGAAAAAGGCACTCCATTCACTTCCTGAAAAGTTCAATATAAAGATCTGTGCGATTGAAGTAGCTCACAATCTTGCTACAATGGACCTTCATACCTTAATGAGCATTCTCAAAACCTATGAGATGAACATTGAAAATCAAAGGGAATTGTACAAGAACAATAACGTAGCACTTCAAGTCCAATCCTTGGAGAATCAAATCGAAGAAGAGGATGAGAACCTTGAAGAAGTTGGTGACGGTGCTAATGTTTCCCTCCTCACTCGAAAATTCAATTCGATGGTGAGGAAGTTCAACAATGACAGAAATAAGTCCAAATTCAAAGAACACCAAAAACAAGGCTTCAATCAAAAGTCCATTAAATCTCTTCCAATTGTTCAAAGAGGAAATCAGCTGAAGAGAACCAACTCAGATCGTTCCAAATCAAACTTCAAGATTCTGTGAGCAAAATGTTGCCTAAAAGGTTGTCCAACATTTCGGATAACATTCAAAGCAACATTTCTGAGCCGAAAGGTAAAAAATATTTTAAGAGAGTTTGGATTTCCAAAAAGGATGTAACATGTAATGTTGCTATAACTGCATTAAGAACTATTTCAGGTTCTTGGTACTTTGATAGTGGATGTTCTCGCCACATAACAGGTACAAAGGAGATTCTAAGGAACTATGAATCATTCAATGGAGGTAACGTAACTTATGGAGGTGGCAGTAAAAACAAAATGATTGAAAAAGGGATTTCGAATGTTCCTGGATTTCCAACACTAAGAAATGTCTTACACGTTGAGGGCGGTAAATTTTATTAGTATAAATCAACCGTGTGATGACAATCTTAAGGTAAAGTTTACTAAGAATGCATGTAAAGTTACGAATGAAGCTAACTTATGTGTCATGACAGGTACAAGGACAAGTGACAATTGCTATCTTGTTGCAAGATAAGAAACATGTAATAATGTTAGGATCGATGACACAACAATGTGGCATCAAATGTTGGGGCATCCCAAACAACTTGAATCTGTCCAATTCATGCATGCTCGGGCTGGGGTCATTATGCTAATGAATGTGCAAATACTCTGAGAAAATTTGGTAAGAGTCTATGGGTTTCTCTGAGTGACGACGAAGAAGAAGATGAAGGAGATCAATAAGTCGAAACACAAGCAATGTTGACTACTATTTTCGAACAGTCTTTATCGGACAATGTAAATGTCATCGACAATGTATCTCAAATGTCACAACATTTGCCTCAACATCAGCAACGACATCTACATCCTCAGCAACATCCGATAGGTACAAATTCTTTAACTATTCTGATGTTAATTCCTTTAGTGGTTTTATTTCTATTAGTGAGACTGATTGTGAGAATCAAGGTGATTCTAAAGCTGATATGATTAAGAAATTGCAAAATCTATGTAAGGACTTAATAATAGAATCCAAGAATCTTGACACAAATATAAAATCTTTAACTCGTGAAAATATAGATCTAAAAGGCACAATAACCCGACTAGAGGTTGCGCTTACCAAAAAGGACGTTGAATTTGGTAAGATCAATGCAAAACTGAATTTAGCCGAAGCAACCTTCCGTAAGATCAACACGAGAACTTCAAAATTGAATGAAATACTCAATTTTAGTAAACCTTCACATGCAGGAATTGGGTACAAAAACTCTCTCAAAATCATATGCTCAAATCTCTTTGATAAAAATAAGAAGATTTGTTTTGTAAAGGAAAAAAGAATAAATAATAGGTTCTCATATATGTAAAAGAATATGAAGTTTGTATGTCATTACTGTAATTCCTCTGGACATTTAAAACTATAATGTTTCAAACTTCAAGATTCTGTGAGCAAAATGTTGCCTAAAAGATTGTCCAACATTTTTGATAACATTCGAAGCAACATTTCTGAGCCGAAAGGTAAATAATGTTTTAAGAGAGTTTGGGTTCCCAAAAAGGATGTAACATGTAATGTTGCTATAACTGCATTAAGAACTAACATTTCAGGTTCTTGGTACTTTGATAGTAGATGTTCTCGCCACATGACAGGTACAAAGGATATTCTAAAGAACTATGAGTCATTCAATGGAGGTAACGTAACTTATGGAGCTGGCAGTAAAAACAAAATAATTGGAAAAAAGATCTTGAATGTTCCTGGATTTTCAGGACTAAGAAATGTCTTACATGTTGAGGGTTTAATGGCAAATTTGATTAGTATAAGTCAACTGTGTGATGACAATCTTAAGGTAAAGTTTAATAAGAATGCATGTAAAGTTACGAATGAAACTAACTTATGTGTCATGACAGGTACAAGGACATGTGACAATTGCTATCTTAATGCAAGATAAGAAACATGCAATAATGTTAGGATCGATAACACAACAATGTGACATCAAAAGTTGGGGCATGTCAACTACCGTAGTTTAGAAAGATTGATCTCATATGAAGCGATAAGAGGCATTCCCAAACTGAGTCCTAAAGGTAAAACAGTCTGTGAAGATTGCATGAGAGGTAAGCAAACCCGTGTTTCCCATAATGTTGTTCATTATGATGGACAACATTCAAGTACGTGTACGTCTCACTGTTTTTAATTATTGTACATGGATCTTATGGGTCCAATTAAGGTAGACAGTTTAGGAGGCATGAGGTATTCCTATGTGATTGTAGATAATTTTTCTAGATATTCATGGATATATTTTTAAAAGAAAAATCACAATTTTTTGACATGTTTAAAATTTTGCACTCTAGAATAAGGAATCTGTTTCATTCTCCTATTTTTCAGATCAGATCCAACCATGGAAAAGAATTTAAAAATAGTTCATTCACAAATTTTTGTGAGAAAAAGGAATTTTTCCATGAGTTTTCTGCTTCTAAAACTCTTCAACAGAATGGGGTAGCAGAAAGGAAGAACAGAACATTGTAAGAAATGGCTAGAGTGATGCTTAGTTCTAAATATTTGTCAAAATGTTTATGAGTAGAAGCCTTGAATACTGCTAATCATATCGCTAATAGAGTCTATTTAAGGCCTGAAACAAAGATGACACCATATGAGATTATAAATGGAAAGAAACCTAACTTGCATTACTTTCATGTTTTTGGGTGTATTGTTACATTTTAAATGATAGAGATCATTTGACAAAGTTTGACTCTAAGAGTGACAAAGAAATTTTTGTTGGCTATTCACAAAATAGTCATGCTTATCAAGTATACAATTTGAGATCTAAAACTATACAAGAGCTGTAAATGTTATTTTTGATGATCTTTCTAATTTTACAGGAGATACAATTGAAAATAACGTTATAGTTTCAGTGGAAAATAAGCATATTGCAGAAGAATCAAATGTTGCCCCAAATATTGCCACACCTGAAGCAACATCTGAACCTGAAAAGAGATCACAGAGGCCATAGATGAGGAGTTAAATACCGAATTGCTAGATCAAGTTCGAAGGGACCCCTTATCGAGGATTAGGAAGAATCATCCAATGGGCCAAGTGATAGGGGGAGTTTCTTAGGGAATTATAACAAGAGGAAAAGAACCACTCAATTACAGAGATATGGTAAGGTATGTGTGTATGTCTACCATATACCAAGAGGTTAGTCTTTCTTATTTTATATCTACTTTAGAATCTAAGAATGTTTCAGAAGCACTTAATGATAACTTTTGGATTCAATCAATGCAAGAAGAGCTTGAACAATTCTCTCGAAATGAAGTCTGGGACTTAGTTCCACGCCCATATAATACAAATGTAATTGGAACCAAGTGGATTTTTAAAAATAAGTTAGACAAATCGGGAACTGTTGTTAGAAACAAAGATCGTCTAGTTGTTCAAGGTTATACTCAGGTTGAAGTAATCGATTATGATGAAACCTTCGCACCTGTAGCTAGAATTGAGTCAATTAGACTTCTACTTGCCATTGCATGTTGTCTGAAAATTCCACGACATCAGATGGATGTAAAAGGTGCTTTCTTAAATGGTTATCTTGATAAGAAAGTCTATGTTAAATAACCAAAAAGATTTGAAGATCCTCCCCATCCACACTATGTTTACAAGCTCAAAAAGACATTGTATGAATTGAAGCAAGCCACTCGGGCATGGTATGGTCGTCTAACTAACTTCCTTCTTGAATATGGTTTTGACCGTAGTGAAGCTAATCGTACTTTATTCATTAAACGTCACAGTGTAGATATTATTATTGCTCAAATCTATGTAGATGACATAGTCTTTGCTTCGACCCCACCGTCTTATCTAAAGTCATTTGTTGAAGCTATGCCATCATTATTTGAGATGAGCATGATTGGGAAACTAACTTTTTTCTTAGGCTTGCAGATTAAGCAAAGTGAAGATGGAATCTTCATTTCCCAGAGAAAATATGCCAAGAATCTAGTTAAGAGATCTGGGTTGGAAAATGCTAAACAAATGAAAACGCCAATGAGATCTTCGCAGAAGGTATGTAATGATAATGTTGGTGAAAATGTTGACCTAATCTTGTATCGATCTATGTTAGGTAGCCTTCTATATCTTACTGCAAGTCACCCAAATATTATGTTTAGTGTTTGTGTATATGCTCGATTCCTAGCCTGTCCCAAAATTTCCCACTTAAATGCTGTAAAACGTATCATTAGATATGTTGTCGGCACAAGTGGGTTGGGAATTTGGTATTCCAAAGATACTAATCCTAATTTAATAGGGTTGGGCTGGAGATGTGGATGATAGGAAGAGTACAAGTGAAAGATGTTTTTATATTGGCAATAACCTTGTTTCATGGTATAGTCGTAAACAAAACTGTGTCTCACTTTCAACTGTTGAATCTGAATATGTAGCAGCTGAAAGTTGTTGCTCTCAATTAATATGGCTATGACACATGTTAGACGACTATGGGTTTACTAGCAACACCTTAGTTTTATATTGTGATAATCTGAGTGCTATAAATATTTTCAAAAATCCAGTTCAACACTCACATACAAAACATATTGATTTAGGCATCACTTTTTAAGAGATTTAGTTGAAAAATAGCTAGTCAAAATTGAACATGTTGACACTATTCATCAACTAGCTGATATTTTTACAAAAGCTTTAGACCATGAGAGATTTTTTAGTTTGAAGAAATCTCTTGGTCTTTGTAATCTCTAAAAAAACATTCTTGGTGAATCAACTGAAACGTTCTCTAACATTTCGGGTGACATTTACCTATGGTATATCACTAACTGATTATTGTTATTGTATGATGCATAACTTTTTGGTCACACAAGCATGATCCCTCAATAAAAATATGTTTACAGTGAGATATCGTTCTCTGCGATGATATTATATATCTTAAAAATGGAGTATTAAAATAAGGCAAAGCCTTTACAAATATTTGGCAACAGTGCAAAATGGGCAAATCCCTTGAAAATATATCGTTCCTATTCTATAGGAGTATCGAGTGCTTCAAAAGAAATTTTGAGAATACCAAATAAGTATTCTTATTTTTTACACGAAAAACTCTTTGTATGTGTTTTATGATTAGATTAAGGACACAATGAGAAAATATTCCAGTGATCAAACTCAAAAAATACGTATAAAGTGTGTCTTGATTTGTTGCCAAAACGAAAAGTTCTTGTGGGATCAAAATACTAGTGTCGTCCAAAATGTTGCCAACATTGTTGTTGACATTTTCAGAACACGATATCTGTTGGGATAATTGATCTTAACTGATTTTAGAAAAATCAGATTTCCCCCTATTTTTGTGCCATGTTTTAATTGGAATTCAAACTTTAAAAAGATAAGATTAAATTCCTATTATGATGTTTATTGTTTTATCCCAAAATTTTAGGTGTAAGTTATCGAATAAATATCAAACACCTAAAACTAAGGAGTTTTTATTACTTTGAAAGGTTTTCCAAGTGTATAAATATCCATCTCATGTGTTTCCTTTTACCATTCTTGATTTTCCCTAAAACTAAAAAAAAGAAAAGGAAAAATCACATCACAAATCGGGCATAACATCACCTACCTGATGGAATCCTCTCCATTTCAAACACTTTCTTCTTGCTCAAACCCTAAAACCTCAAAATCCTCTCCTCAAAACTCACCAATGGAAACTTCCAAATGTCAACACTTATGTCTACCAACACACCCAATAACACCCCTATGAGTACAAGCCCTCTTCAACAACCGAGCATATCTTCTTCTTCACAAGCCTGAAAACAGGTGTACGACTATAGTCCTTCGAGGTGATGAGGAACCTCTCGATATCAGCTACCATGGGTTTGACAGTAATGCTATAGAAGTTGATGCAATATCTAATTATTCGACCCTAGGTAAACGGCCAAGTTTTTCCTCTTTCCCTACTCGTAGATCAAGTAGAGTGTTTGAGAGAACAGTCCAACAGGAGCGGAGCACCAAAAAGTCCAGGTTTGACACATCTATACTTGCTTGTCCAAGTAGTGACACTGATGACATGGACTTTGAACTATCCGCTGAAGAAAGTGAAGAAGATCTTACTGCCTCTGTACCTTAGAATGTGTCTCAAGACGAGGAAATTCCTGATGATACTCCACTGACGAGATTCTGTCCAAAAGGAATTCCCAGACCAGCTAAATCAGATGCTGCTCTAAATGTTGCCGACGAATCCACAACATCTCAAGCAACATTTCAGCAAACATCAGAAGAGATACCAACACCATACTTCTTTAGCAAAACTAAATATGATTCTGACATTGAAGTAAATGCTTTCTCAGGAAAATTCTATTCCAAAGCTACATATGATAAATGGGATTGGTACAAGAATAGGATTATCAGGTCTGAAAAAGTATTAGATATAACCTCATGTTCAGAATACGGTTTGGTAGAATTCCTCAATGATAGAAATCTTCTCAAATCTGTCACTGAAAAAGAACCATTCATTGATGAAGTAATTAGACTGTTTTATGCTAATTTGAATTATGTTATAGAAGATGCCTCCTCAAAGAAATTTGGAAAGGTATACCTCTATAACAAGATTTATTAGTTTATACCCTCAATTATAAATCAATGTTTGGGAATTGACCCTGAAGAAAGAAGTAGCACTGCAGAAAGAGCAACAAAGAATAAGGATGAGATGATTGAATACCTCACTAGAGGTATAACGAAAAAGTGGATGCCTCGATGTCGTGCTTCAAAGCTAACTGTCTTATTCTCCACCCTTCATAAAATTTCCATCCACAATTGGCACCCTTCATTGAATGAGTCAGACAACTGATTAAGCATCACTTTTGTTCAAAATTGGAAAAAGATTAAAAGTTGACTTAGGAAGAATGATATTTTATCAAGTGGCCAATCTGGCAGAAAAAGACTCGACAACAAACTGATTAGTTGGTCAAGTAGTCAAACTCAACCAACAAATATCAGAGGTTGATGCTTCCAGAGATGCATTGGTTCAGGCCAAAGACCAGTTCTTGCTTTTGCTTTCTTCCCAAAAAGGGGGAGTTGATTCTATGTAGGGGGAGCAAAGGGCTGAAAGTTCTGAAGGCAATGTTGTTGCTGCTGAAGAAGTTGTTGCTGCTGATGTGTAGAGAGAAGATGTTGGGAAGAAAGTGCTGCTGAAGAGACTAAGGCTCAGGGCTGAAGCAGAAGCTGTTATGCAAAAGTAGAAAACAGCTAGAAGCTACTACTATTGTATAATAAGCTAAGGGGAACATGCTAATTTGCTATCTGATATGCTTAACAATGCTTTTATTGACTGAATTGTGAACTATTTGATTAAGTGTTGAGGATGTTTTCTCTGACAATGGTTTAAACTGACATTTGGGTATTTCTTTGTATTTGTCTATTGGATGATCTGTGTATGTGCTAATACCGTCTACTAATCCTATGACTTGGTATACACTAGTATGCACATGTTTTGATTGTATACCATCACAGGTTAAGGGGGAGCATAACAATATTCATAGTTGCTGGACAACAGCTATGACGTTGCCTTAGGTCATTTGCACAGGTTGTAATGGGTTTTGTGAAGAAAGGCAAAAAGGGGGATATTGTTAATGTTGGTTTGATGTTGTGACATTTTAACCAACATATCTTTTTAAGGACTGATTTGAATGTATACAATGTTGGAACAAATGTTACAACATTCGGACCAACATCTTCTGAAAAAATAGTTTTGCCTTACTTCACGGAATGAAGTAATATTTGTGCAAATATTACTACGAAGTAAAAATGACTTGGCAAGGTAAATAAGAGCTGATGAAAAATGTGGGAAGAACAAGTCAAGGTTGTTGCTATGCGTGAGGAACAAGACCAAGAAGTTAGAGGATTTTGCTCCATGATCTTCTCCAATAAACACACCAGCTGCCCACATTTCTCTCAACCTTCACAACGGATCGATGAGTTGTTCAAGGAAGACTCTTTACTATAAATAGAGAGGCTACTGCAGTGAATCGATATCCAGAAACATATTGCAAAAATATCAAGAGAGCTGTCGATAATTCATCTCAGAAAACTGGATCACAAGTGTTGCCTGAGCGTGTCGACAACATTCTGTCCAACATTACAATTGCAGTTTAGATTCTAGATTAGCTTTGTATTGAGCAATTGTAATGAGAAGTTGTCTATGTCTATTTAGGTAGATTTTTCAAGCAGAAGTCATCTGCGACTTCAACATTTAATTCCTTTCCATTTCATCTTGTAAAATTGTAAAGAAGGAAATTTATAATTTTTGTATATAATAAATATATACAATACTTTCGGTCATTGACCGTCATAGGTTATATAATATATATAACCTATATAAATTTTAAACCTTTGTGTTCTTTAAATTTTCGCTGCATTGCTCTTTAAAGTTATCTGTTTTTACTAAAGTGTTATCACTGGTGCCGGACGACATTATCACCAACATTCGGAAACTGAATTGACATTTGAGTTAGTTTATTTCCAGTTTATTTTTATTGTTCCATAGCATACCCGAACCTAACAAAAGATAACATCTTAATATATTCTTATACATATGCAGATTCAAACAACTTAATTTTAATAAAATAAACCGATCTCAATCTGGTGGTTTTTATTAGCTGGTTGCTACTATAACTTTCTGAACATTAATTCCCACTGCAAAAGAGCTGAAAGATCCGCACCATTTTGTGGTATATTATTTTTTTTATTTTTCACCTGGTGTTCGATATCTATATTGAAGCCCAGCGTCGTAGAGCTCAATTCTGGAGGAAGCGCTCCCTACAAAGAATTTTTTCATATCCAGGACTCGAATCTGAGACTTTTGATTAAGGGAAGAACAACTTCATTCATTGCACCACATCCTTTGATAGTGTTTTGTGGTATAATAACTTCTAAATGAATTAGTTTCTAGATCCACTGTAACATATTACTTCTATTGCCTTATTAAGAGTTATCGCGACTTATCACTCTTCAAATGTTCGAGTAAAATATAAACTTGAAACGCACTACCGAAACAAAATGAAAATTAGGAAAAGGGAAATTAGAAAGAAAGGAGAAAAGAAGCTGCATGATTGGTATATACGTGAAGAAAATTAAATTAAATTTGCTTATATTATGGCAGAAAGTAAGATATGGTCATGGACAAAATATTTACGTGACCATCTAAACTACTCACAAAAAGTTTGGAATTCAGATTGCATATTCGTGTTACTTTAATATATATATCCAAAAGTAAATATGTAACGAAATACAGTTGGCTGACACTATCTTTGTCCATCTTAGATTTAAAATAGCATATAAAAAAGCATATTTTGTGGCATAAAAAAGTCATTGTGCGTGTGCTATACACGAGCACGAAGAAGGATATTACAGAAATATGGAGTAGTGTGTAAATTAAATCTACTAGATTGCTTTTCAAAATTACAAATACATGGCCATCAGAATTGAATAATTAGCGAGTGCAATCGATAGGTGCTGCCTAAAAGGTTATGCTTTATCTATGTTGTCCTGATTTTGAACCTACTTCACTATTCCTTTTGTCTTTTACAACAAACCTTTTCCAATTGTATAAATTTTACGTAATGTTTAATGGTGTAGGAAAATTATACAATTAGGTAAGCGTTAATGGATTGATTAATAGGGTTTAACAGTGTTACTGGGAAGATTAGATTATCTCCCCTATATATATCGTTTGGATTTTAATATACAAGGTTGGAGGGTAAGTCGTCAAGTCAAACCTCTTGCCACTCCAAAGCGGTTTAGTTATAGTAATAAGAAAATCTATACAGGTTCAAGTGTTCTCCAATATAATAAAAAATTTAGATACCATTATTTAATTTGATTTTAGAAGGAAGCGCGATAGTGGAGGAAGGACTAGCTGAAGGATTGGTGGCTGATAAGTGAAGTTGCGTATTAATGGTAATAAAATGACTTTGCACCCTTCCCAAAGTTTGTTATTGATGAAAACCAAATCATCTTCAGGGAACTTTTAAGAGGATTTACCTATATGTGTCATTTTTTACTCATAAATCTGTTACTAGTCTTACCTATTCAACTAAGGGTGCCAGTGGGCCGGGTCGGCTCGGTCCCGCCCCGACACCGATATGTAAAAACAAAACTTATTTACAGTATCGGGATGGGACATGGTCTCGTCCCGCTCGAAATCGGCGCGCCCCAATCCCGCCAGCCCGCCCCGGTCCCGGTCCCGCTCCGATCCCGCCCGATCCCTTCTCTTTGCACAAAATAATCGTTTCACCAACGATCATTTTATATTTTGACTGTTGTGCAATGGTCATTTTTGGTCTCCCCCTCCCCCAACCCCCCTATCCCCTTAATATTTATTTTAACTCCTAAGTTATTATATTTACACTTTAACCCAATTTTCCAACTATAAATACTTCATTTTCTCTTCATCTTTCTCACAAATCTTCCTACAATCTCTCTAATCTCTCTACAAGTCTACATTGTCTACTAAATAATCAATTTTATTTATTCATTTGGGAGTGAAGTTGGCAACTAGCTTGAGGATCTTCCATCGAGCAAAGTTTCAATTTTCAACCTCTCGATTATACGTCGACATTACGTCGGCGTTTGGTACATTCGTTCCTTCATTAAATTATTATTGTTTCTTTATTTTATTTAGCGCACTTAATTTCATTATCTTTAACTATTTATTAGCATAATTAAAATGAAAGGAATTACATGTATGTTTAAGGGTAAGGGTAAGGGTAAGGGTAAGGCTTCTTCTAGTAGGGGTAACAAGGGTCGGGGTACTTCTTCTAGTCATCCTATTCCTAGACAGGATCCTATTCCTACACAAGATGATTTTGTTGATACTGAACATTTTCCTCCAATACCATTAGATTTAGACGAGGAGATATTTTCTGGAACTCAACAAGACATTAATTTAGAAGATGATCTAGATGACACACCGACTAATCTAGATGACACACCCACTAGTGCACCTCCAACTGAAATGCCACCTATTCCCCCTAGTATGAGACGAGGTCCAGCAAAATGACCATTAAAATCAGATGCATGGAAATATTTTGATAGGGACGTAGACAATCAAGTAGCTAGATGTAAAATTTGTAAAGATGTTTTTAAATTTAAAACTGGAAAAGGTCAGGGTGGGACGGGGGGTTTAGTGAGACACATAGAAAGGGATCACCCAACTAGGTTTGCCTAATACAAGGCTTAAAAACTGGGTGCGCAAACGCCCTCTCCATTTGAACAAGGTTCACATACTGTCCCGGACCAAGTACAATGTCAAATTAACCCCACGACAGGGGGAATTGTAGGCAATAATTACAATAAACATAGAGATATGGAAGCAATAGCAAAATTAATTATTGTGGAGGGTTTGCCTTTTTCATTTCCTTCATCTCCTTATTTTATTCATTACATTAGAGAAATGTATAATCCTGCTTTTACCGGTTTTCCTAGATCAACTGTTAAGAGAGATGTATTTAAATTTGCACATGAATATCAACAGTATTTACGTTATTCATTAAATCATTTTAATGGCAAAGTGGTTATCACTTCTGATATAGGCCATAGTACTAACAACCATGATTATTTAACGGTAACCTGTCATTGGATAGATTATAAATGGTCTATGCAAAAATGTATCTTAGTGTATAGATATATAGATGATAGGCACACTGATACTTTTATTGCAGAAAATATTTATCAAGTGTGCGATTATAATGGAATAACTGATAATATTATGACTATTACATTAGATAACGCTTCTTCTAATAATTATGCTATAACAATTTTAAAAAATAGTTTAACTCCATCTTTTTCAAATCATTTTCATATAAAATGTGCGTGCCATATATATAACTTAGTTGTAAAGGATGATCTATCACTTTTTGAAGACATTCTTAGTAAAATACAATATGCTATAAACTTTATTTTTAAAAATAATAGAATACAACGAAAATTTTTTTATAAAAAAACTTGTCACGATTGCCAACTACATTATAGAAAAATTCCCGAAGAAGTACCCAATATAGTCACGATTTCTTATGACTATAGAAGACCTATAACTTTATTTTTAACGCGCATAATCAAAATCCAACTGATATGGTTGTAGATAGCGATTGGAAAAAAATTTCTGAACTTATTGTATTTCTAGAGAAATTTTTTCAAGCAACAAAAGAATTTTCTGGTATATATTATCCTACTATTTCAACTATGTTGTTTTATATAGATCTAATATTTTTATTACTTAATGAATATATGGATAAACCAGATTATAAGGCAGTTATTAAAAAAATATTTATCAAAATAAAAAAATAGTTTATTCCTATTCCCACTATTTATATTATTGGTGTTGTATTAAATTCGACTATTGAAATAGACGGATGTAAATCACTTATTGAAACAATTTATGATTGTATAGCAGAAGTACAACCTCCAACTCCCAAAAATCCAAATGACCCACCACCTATTGAACCAACTAAAGAAGAAGTGTTGTCTAGCATAGAAGACGAATGCAAAAAAATATATAAGTATTACCAACAAGAAAGTGCTAGCAACCAACCGGCTTCCATACCTTCTTCTTCTTCTTCAATACAATCTTATAAAAGACATGTTGTTTCTGCGGCTAGTATTAAAAGCCTCAGAAATAAAATATGCGGTGGTAACACTACTAACCAAATTAGTGAGTTTGATGTTTTTGTTTTGCAGGGTAGTATACCGTACCAAGCAGTTGTCAATGAAAAAAAATGTGAAGACTTGATGAAATACTGGAGAGGGAATGAGAAGACCTTTCCGACACTTTCAATGATGGCCCGAGATGTTTTGAACATTCAAGCGTCATCAACAGCGTCTGAAAGCCTTTTTCTGCTGGCAGATATCAAATAAGAGAGCACATACACTCATTAGCCGGAGACAACTTAGAGATTGCAGTATTATTCAGAGATTGGATACGAGCAGAGCGAAGAAGGTGCGGTCAACCGGAGATCAACGAAGAAGAACATGAAAACTACAACGACATCTTATCCGAAGGTGGTGGAAGCGACGTGGAACAATTTGACCAACAAATACCAATTCCAACCGAAGAACCACAAGAAATTATAAAGAAACTAGAACAGGTTTTTTTTTAAAATGTAATTTCTTTAATTGCAATTTTACTATGTCATTTGCAACTTTTGAACAACACAAAATTGCAATTTTGATAATTGTATTTGTATTACAAAAAATTGTATTTCTAGTAAATAATATAAGATGCACAAAAACAGCATTGAGATATTTCTATTATACTATCTTGTTCAATTATTGAGTTGTTTATATATATGTTATTTTTTAAAATTAAGTGCAAAAAAAAAAAGTAAAACTAAGCCCGCTAGGACCGCTACCCTTTTCCGACGGCACAACGGCGCATCCCGCCAGTCCTGCCGTGTACCGATCCCGCCCCATCCCCCCATCCCGCCCCGCCCTGATCCCTCCAAGCCCGCCCCGACCCTCCCCGCCGCAGCCCGTTGGCCACCCCTATATTCAACTGTGAGTGGGTTTAGTGCGTGAATTATTTGTTTTTAATTTTGACCACTAAAGGATTGTGGTTAGATGGATGATATTAGAGGTGGGCAAAAAATCCGAAGAACCAAAAAAATTGAACCGAACCGGCGATTTGGTTCGGTTAAAAAATAGTTATAAAATTGATTTTAGAAAAAATCGGTGCAAATTTTTTAAATTGATTCAGTTCGGTTCATGTGATTTATTGATACACCAAATCGAAAAACCGGGGCTATTCTTGTAATTAATCACACCCTATATAAATTAAATCTATAACCAGTTAACCCTAATTCCTAAATCGTTTTGCCTCTTTTCTCTTCCGCTGATCTCATCTGCTCGATTTCGATTTATCCAACCAAGTCCAAGTCGATTTCGATTATCAGAGAATCAACATTCAACAGTTAACCCATAAATCTTCAAGCTTCAACAGTTAATCTTCTGCTCGATTTTGATTTCTCTAACCGAGTCAATTTCGATTATCAAAGAATCAACATTCAACAGTTAAACCATAAATCTTCTGCTCGATTTTGATTTCTCTTCAAGCCATAACCCATAAATCTTCAAGCTTCATCAGAGAATCAACAGTTTTGCCTCTTTTCTCTTCTGCTCAATTTTGATTACTTTCTCTTGAAGACTCGAACTCGAAGCTTCATCAGAGGACCCGTCGTCCCGTTACTGCCACTGCCACCACAAAATGTAATCCTATCCCTTTACTCATTTCTTTCTCTCGTTCTGATTTCTCATCTGTTTCATTCTATGTTTGAACCATGTTTCTCAAAACATTATGTAGAAGCTATGAATTAGGCGCTTTGTATTCACTGATGTTTATTAAAGTCATGTTCGACTGTGTATTAGGTTGTGTGTTATGTTAATTTTTTATTATTCTCATCTGTTTCATGCTTTGTTTGAACCATGTTTGTCAAAATATTATGGAAAGCAATGAATTAGGTGTTTTGTATTTACTGATATTGTTAAAGTCATGTTCGATTGTGTATTAGGCTGTGTGTTATGTTAATTTTCTGATTATTCTCATATGTTTCATGCTTTGTTTTAGTTTGAACTATGTTTGTCGAAATATTTATCTGATGTTTTGTATTCAGTTATTCACTGTGTATTTGACAAAATGCTCATGAACTCTCAAATATTGTAGAACGAAAGACATTTTGGATGATGGAACAGAAATGGTGAAACGAACCGACGAGGAAAAATTGAAATCAAAAGTTTGGAATTTTTTTACTAAGTTACCTGGAGGAAAGAAAGTCAAATGTTATTTTGCCAAAAATATTATGCTTGCGATAGCTCGTTAGTTGGGACAACTAATTTAATGAACCACTTGGGTAGATGCAAAGTGTACAAAAATCGAAGCATTAAGAGGATAAGAATAAAAATGTATTAACTCATGACAAGGGTAAGGACAATGGTAGAGTTGTATTTGTAGGGTTTAATAAAGATGCTTGTAGATCCGCGCTTGTGAAACTAATTATTAAAGATGAGTTAGCTTTTAGATTTGTGGAGAGTCAGAACTTTGTGGAGTATATGAGGGTCTGTTGTCCCAGATTTGAGGTGCCTTCACGAAGAACGATTGCACGAGATATTATTCAGTTGCATCAGACTGAGAAGGCTTTGATTAAAAGAATCATGAACACAAACCAACAAAGGATTTGTATTACAACAGACACGTGGACATCAATTCAAATGAGTAGCTACATGGTAATAACTGGGCATTTCATTGACTGTGAATAGGTGTTGCATAAAAATATGCTTGATTTTACACTAATTTCTAATCATAAAGGAGATGGTATTGGAAAGATTATAGAGAAATGTTTAATGGATTGGGGTATTGATAGGCTATTCACAATTACTGTGGACAACGCAAGTGCTAATCAAGTTGCAATTGCTTATGTGAAGAGGAAACTGACAAATTGGAGTCCTAAGGCGATGATTTTAAATGGTGATCATATGCATGTGAGGTGTGCTGCACATATTCCCA